>OX439131.1:5957767-6407767 GCA_949318235.1 Ecdyonurus torrentis | reverse complement strand
GGTTAAACATTGAGTAGGATTATTTGCTCGGTCATGATTGCTTGCAACGTAAGTCTCCATCAATCATATATGATAGGATTTTGGAATTATAGTCAAAAGCCAGAGAAAAAAAAAGAGTTTTGTAGCATGAAATATTGAAATATTACGAATAGTTCGTTTCTCTTTGGGGGAGAAAAAGTAGTTTTTTTTTTTTTTTTTTTTTTTTTTTTTTTTACGACTAGAATCAACTAAAAATTTAATGGAATTGACAAAAACCATATTTACGTTTAATATTTCGATTTCTTTGTCTTTATTGCATTGTTAAAGTAGCTCTTCTGTTTTAAATGTCATATTATATAATATATAAACTATTTAAAAAGGCAATTTGCAAAAACATACTATTTCAAAAATAACAAATTATCCCCTATTTTAAAATTAAAGTAGAAAAGTAAACAAACCTTAATTACGTAATGGCAAAAGCCTATTTTGAATTCAATGTTTTCTCTATATTTAATTTGCAACGCGTTTTCTTGTACGTATTTTTATTTTTACATTATAATAATTTTGTACATACAAAATCAAATTTCCTCGACAGAAAAAATTTAATATGCTTTTTGTAAATTGCCTTTTACAGTTTTTACTTTAATGAATTTCCTAGTTTCATTTTATGATAAAGATTTTGAACAAAAATGATGGTGGTATACAAAATGCCATGGTACATAAAATCTTACTTAATCTTATATATAATATATAAGCTGACGAACTCTATATTACTCTGCGTTGTGGTTATATATTATATATATATATATTTATATATACATGTATAGTTAGTATAGAAAGATAATAGGTTTACGTACCGGACGTTGATAGCTCGGTCCTCGTGATTGCCGCGATTTAGGAACACAACCCCTGGGAACACGATGATTAAAGCACACAGCAAAAGTAGAACCTCCATCGAACGTTTACCACGATCCACAAAGTCACCATTGAATACATAGGGATTCTCGGCGCTCGGCAGCCCATTCTGTACAAACATAAACACAAACTTGCGTGTTACCTAATGTAACCCAATCTAAATCACATTTTCTTCGTTCGTGAATATAAATGATGTTATTTGTAATTTAATATTTTTTTAAAACTTTCCTCGTACTAATTTGAATTTACACGTAGATTGGATTAACTTTATTAGTTGATTACACAGCTGCTGGGAAATTAAAAAAGAAAGACAAAAAAAAAATAGATAAAAGAAAACTTTTTTACCACTGAAGAAACTAAAATCTTATTGATTTTATAGATGCGTTTACATGTGACCAGGTTTCACTTTTAATATATATTATATTGAAGGAATACAATAACAGTGTCCCTTATATAAATTCCAACTCCCTATAATATGTACAGTCCCGAGTTTCTAAGAATTTTGGGTGATAGGCTGACTTTCTGAACAATCGCCCAAAATGTCGCACTAGTTGCGTATTGTATAAATAATCGATTATTGTTCGATTTACAAAGGACCTTGACGCATTCATAGTTTCTCGGGACTGTTGTCTAATAAAGAAACAACTGTTTAGAGGCCAGCTATAAGCGATTACGCTCACATCCACTTCCGTTTCGACGTACTACGCGTGCGTAGTAAGTAGAAACGGAAGCGGATGTGACCCGAAATCGCTTATACTTGGCTCCAAAACTGTTGTTCCTTTATTAGTCAATATGCTAGCGCGTGGTCAATAAAATAATAATAATAATGCGACACTTTGGTCGATATCTCTATATAAAAAAAGTCACAAGCTTTATATTATAGTTCAGGTGTCAACGATAAAGTTACTGTGATCTACAAAAAAGTGCCCTAAGTTGGGAGACACGTATAACTGACATTGATACACGCAGTACGTTACAATTATCAAGTGAAGTTATTGATACATCAAGGTTCAAAGAGTGAAATATTTTATGCCGATATAATTTTGTCTTTTTTTCTCATAGGAAAGCATTGGATTTCAACTGCGCATGCGTAATATTTTTATATGACATAAATTTATGTCAACGTAAATAATAATAATAACAATAAAACGCAGTGTGAACGTATACGCACTTACAAATCCACTCAATAAAAAAAAAAACTAATTAAACTGAAATAACATGTAAAGATTGTCATAGTAATCACACAGCTGTGTAAACAAGAAGAAAAAAATGTTTCATCCTTAATGAGTATAAAAGACTTCAAGAAAAAAAAATCTACGAAACAACCTTAGGAAGTTAATAAAAATCCCTAACACGTCACACATTGAAATAGCCTATCTTTTTATCACTATATATATATATAAATATACTATAATTAAAGAACTAATAAGTTAAACTTAATACTAATACTGTAATAAGAATAATATAAATTAATCATTGTCAAGATTGATATTGATTTTAATTGTTTAAAAAGAGAGAATAATCATGTAATTTCCCTTCGTCACATGAATATAACATAATAAAATATATTATATTATATAAACTTATTGTAAAGTTTTTGTGCTTAAATAAGATAAAAGAAAAAAAAATTACATATATTTTTTCTCCTGATATAATCTTATTGTTTAAAATTGACAAGTTAAAGAGTGGTATAACCTCAAAATGATACGCTTTTCTCTTTAACTAATTTAATACGAGGAAACGTAGGGGTCTTTTCAACTCGCTTCAAAACATGTAGGTTGAAAACACGCGTCATGCATAATATTAACTTGATTCAATATATTATATTATTCACTGCTCTGTTAAAATGAATAGTATAAAATAGGTTACGTCCTTTTTATCCAATCAGTGAATATCCAATTTATAAAATTTAATATTTTTTTATTTAAATTTTATTTACACTTTGATCAAAAGAGTTCCCTTTGATGTGCTATAGAATAAATATTATGTATTATATATTTTTATATATTTTTTTTTTCAATTAACGTTTTTTTTTTAAATCAAAGTATGTTCAAGTGGTGATGAAAATATTTTTTTTAATGGAAATTTTTAAATTATTCATTTTGTTTTCTTCTTTTCTTTTCCTTTTCTACATTAAGTGCAATTATTTAAATGATATCCTTTTATATTCTAAAGACAACGCCCAAAAATTATTACTTTTGCAAAAAAAAAAAAAAAAAAAAAAAAAAAAAAAAAAAAAAAAAAGACGCTGTTAGAAAAATTATCATTTATTTTCTTAAAATGTTGACTAGCAGCAAAGTTATTTCTGAGTGGATTTGAGATCAATCGTTCGCATCTCTAATAATTTAGCAATTCTTTGCATTTCATTTTTCTTGAAATCTGAACGTGATAATGTTATTAAAGTCAAATGCGTGTTTCTTGTTGGTTTTGTTGAAATAAGGAATTGACGTAAAACAGAACCTCCTAAATGCAATGTTGAGTCTCTGGTGGTTGGTTATAATTGGGTAGTTTCACCGATTGATTTAAGCTTGCGCTTCGACGCCATCCTTGAGCAGTACATAACATTGGCCAGTATTGGAAAAACGACATTATTAAAAAATAACAAGTATATTATACTGATAAACTATTGCATGGTTTTCATAGTTTCAAATAATGAGACAAATAATGAAATTATAGAAACACATAAATTTCCATATAACAAAGGCTAAAAATTGACGTTTATTGTCCTAAGCTGGGTAATGTATTTGATCTATGGAATGATCACCATATGATCATACCAATACCAGGAAAAAGTATGGTGCTAGCGCGCAATTTCATGCAGCCACCTAATATATTTTCAAATTTGAAAAGTAATTTTTGGCACTAACCTTGTGCAAGATGACTAATAAATCTGACAGTTTGCCGTGTAGGTCACCACAAATGGTAACTTGTTTGCCAACCTCAGTGCTAGCCAGGTTCAGGTTAGGCAACCTGCGCAGTACTGCTGTAGCCTCGCGCAGAATTCCCCAAGCGTAATGTGCGTGCACTCGAGCCGGCTGTAACATTGCGGCATCATACAAAATACATACACATTACACATACATCATACATAAAATACAATCTCGTAATACATTAAACCATGCCTCCGGGAAGCTAAAACCAAATCATGTAAATAACAACCTAATGATAAATTTACGTAATAGTCAAATGAAAATCATAATAATTGACAAAATTATTCAGTTGTAATGATATTGTCATATTAATATAAACATGTTTATTTATTTTTATTGTAAATTTTAATCAACTGTCTTTTTTTTAATAAACTAATTTCTGAAAGTTATAACCTTATAAATGAATTCATTAAACTTTTTTTTTTATTTTTTTAATGACTCTTACGCATGAGATATAGTAAAGCCCCCTTTTTTCAATGACATGTAAGTGTGTCAGTCGATACCTCATTCGGTGGAAATGTGGCAATTATTGACACTGCAACTCAGTATGGAATCTTATTATCCAAAAGTATGCACTTTTTTCATTTTCTTTTTTTATTACTTTCTTTTTACTATGGGAAGATAACTTTACTCAATTTCACTGCCAAATATTTTACGTTTCATTCTAAACCTTCTTTTTATTTATTTTTTTTTTCCTTTTCTTTCCTTTCCTTTCCTTTCCTTTCCTTTCCTTTCCTTTCCTTTCCTTTCCTTTCCTTTCCTTTCCTTTCCTTTCCTTTCCTTTCCTTTCCTTTCCTTTCCTTTCCTTTCCTTTCCTTTCCTTTCCTTTCCTTTCCTTTCCTTTCCTTTCCTTTCCTTTCCTTTCCTTTCCTTTCCTTTCCTTTCCTTTCCTTTCCTTCTTTTTTTTTTTTTTTTTTTTTCTTATCTGTGAAACCAAAAAATGTTATTTTCCTTACAATTCCTTCAATTTTCATTTCCTGCTAACGCTAGGAGAAGTTTTTTCAAGCCTACATGTTTTATGTTAGAATTTTATATATTGGTTTTTGAATAGTATATTTTAAAATTAGATCAGAAATCTTTTGACGAATCGTACTCTACTGTAAATTAAAGTTACGATATGTTGAGAGAAACCAAAAGAGAAAATTAATTTTTTATAAATATTTAATAACATTATAAATATTCGTTTTTCAAAATAACTTTTAAATAAAAATTTAATTTATTTTGGCTTCTATATTTTTCTCAATTTTCATACTTTCAATAGAAAAATTCATAATTACATTCAACATCTATAATGAAAGTCAGTATATTTAAAAATAAGAAGAGTAAAAAAGTAAGTCTTAATTTAATAATACATTTAAAAGCTTTCAAAATGTTTTATGTTCTGTACTGAATACTAAAAAAAAAAAAAATTTAAAAAAAAAATCTGCTAATTAATTAATTTAATTAGAGTCACTAATTACGTCAATGTTGTGCTCAATGAGTCGAACAGTGTTTTTAATGAATAGTCAAGAGGTATTCATTAAAATATATACTGAAAATAATTTTATTATTTTAATTAACTAAAAATATTTTCAACATTATTTTATTTTCTTTAAACAACAAAACAATTTACAGCATTTTTCATTTTATACATTAACAGAGGCAAAGGTAACTATACAGAGTTGAGCACTGGAATTATTATTTTGTATAACGTACAGTACGTGAGCTTGCATTATTTTTATTAATCTAATTAAGCTAAGGGTACATACGCGTATGTTTATAATGCATTTAACTATGTTGTTTTTATAGATAGTATTTATTCAGAGCATGCAAATAACAAATAATAAGATTACTTGTTACCTAACCTAATTAGCTGTAGAAATAATCGATTGAAAAACTGTATAAACATCATCAATATTAAATATTTATTTATATCCTTTATTTTTTTTCTATCAACGGTTATTTGATATAAATAAAAATATTCTAAAATAAGGATATTTTATTTTATACTTATAATGTAATGAACCTTATTTTTCTAATGATATTCACGACCATGTATTTAATTTAAATAAAATTCTGCATTCTGTCTATATAAATGACTATATATTGCAGTGTTTAATTTATGTTGTAAATAAATCCATTTCAGAGTTTCGCTGATATTCCCTATGTGCCAATATTGACTCTGAAACTCTGTAAGTCGGAAAAGAAGTCCCTCGGGGTAATGTGACAAACAGAAGGGGAGAAATCTCCTAAGGAAGTGACTTAGAACTTTATAGGGCACGTTCCTATGTCAATTTAACAAGCTGATGTGTTACGACAACAACAACGAGTTAAAAACATATCGTATGTCTCATAAATCAAAGCTATATTAAACTTTTATTCTGGATAATATATATATAATATATATATATATATATATATATATATATATATATATATATATATATATATATATATATATAAATTTAAAAAGAAGTTTTGTTTTACCTTTTTACGTCGAAATGCTGCCAGTAAAATATCAAGACCTTCTCTAGTAAGTGGAAAATCAACTTTTGGCCCTTTATACCCTGGTTCTACTGGTCCAAAATTTTCATCTTCAGGGTCATCAGAATCAGGTGGAGGTCCAGGGTCTGTGGCACTGAGAGGACCTGAAGGTGTAGGTGCTCGCGCAAGTAATGTAGAGAAGAAATTGTAAAGCTGAAAACCAAACAGACATTATGTTGTAGTACGTAATATACACGAAACCATAGTATATAAAATACTATGAAGAAAACAAGTAGAGGTGTTCGTAAACCTTGTTTCTTGTGTTCCAGGACATGAAAGATATATATATATATATATATATATATATATATATATATATATATATATATATATATATATATATATATATATATATATATATATATATATATATATATATATATATATATATATATATTTAATGAATAGCTATTTAAAATAGGTTGCACATTTTAGGAAGTAGAGGAAAAAATAGAGCTTTTTGAGCAAGCATAGTTATACCATAATACAGACGTATAGTTTATTCAATATTTAAAAATAGAACTTGATTCCTTTACACATTTATTTTGCTATTATTATTTGCATAATTCATAATTACGTGTGTGTGTGTGTGTGTGTGTATATATATATATATATATATATATATATATATATATATATATATATATATATATATATATATATAACTTTGTAAATAGAAGCATTTATTTTTTTTAATCTTCATAGATCAGTACATATCTTAAATTGCATTAAATTTTATAACAGAAATGACAAAAAATTTAATAGCCAGCAGTGTTTGTTTTAAACGGCACATGTGAAAACGTTTCACGTATACTTGGGGTTAGAGCTCAAGAAGTCAACTAAGTGCAACTGCAAAACAAAATCGTATTACTTGTAAAATGTGTAACTTTTTTTTTATATACAGTAAAATATTGGCGCCTATATATGTGTATACACAACATATTTCAATGGAAATTACTCACGTAAGCTGGAAATCTATAACTTTATATTTATATAATTTACTTTTACTCTTATTTTTATATACGTAATCTCTTTTTCTTTTTTAACATTTTTACTTTCTCTACTTTTTAGTATAACTATAACACATTATGATATTTTGATACGTGTATACTGTTAGTAAATTTATAAAAGGAAATTGTTTTACTTAATAAATCACTTACATGAATATTTATGTAGTTTTGGTTTAAACACTGAGGTAATTTTTTTTATTTTATAATGGAAATATCATATATTTATTTGGAGCATAAGTTAATTAAAGTATCCAAATAAAAGTATGAGGCAAAAGTAAAAAAAAAAAAAAAAAAAAAAAGAGAGAGAGAGAGAGAGAGAGAGAGAGCATATAATGTAATTTTGATTTGACAGGCTTGCTTTTTTTGATAAAAAAGTAAATAAAAATACACCGGTAGGATTATATCCGCTTTAATTTTTTAATTTATGTTTATTATGTATATCAAACAAAAAAGATAGATAAACTATGTGACTAAAAATCGTAATCACGACAGTCTAGAAAAGTGTATAAAAATACAAAAATTAATGATTTGTTTTCTTGGCTACATTAACAGTCATAAATTGTCAGCCAGCTCAGACTTGTAATGGACAAAATTAAAAGCAAAAAGTAGTACAAATATAACTTTTTTATTGCTATTATTTACTTTCTTTGTTTAAATCCTGGCCTCACTAATTTAATAATAATAATAACTGTATAATAAATTATCAGATGGGACACACACACATATTATTATGACCCTTCTACTCTCACAAACTGGGAAGAAAACTTGTAAAGTAGGCAACCCGCTTTACAATTTTTATTGTGAACTGTATTTCGTGATGCCATGAATTCCAAAAGTTGCCTACTTCACAGCTTTTTTTTTTTTAACCCCAGTTTGTGAGGCTATAGAAGGATTGAGGGTTACAATATGTATGATGGTACCTTTTCATAAAATTTAGTACGTTTTTTATTTAAAGTTTTGAGGATAGGATCCATAACATATTTAAATCTAATAGCAGACACAGTGGAAAAAAAAATCTATAAAATGTTGTTTACAAGTTATCACTATTGAAATCTTTATTTACTTCATAATATATTATTTTTTATAAAAAATACTGTTTATAAATACTATTTAATTTATTTAGGTAAATTATTTTTATTTATACTAAAATTAGAGATAAGAATTTTTATATCATGACTATAATAAATACCTGCAACCTTTAACCTTAAAAATGTAAATAAATCTTTTTTAGATTTGTACGGCAAAATGTTTAATTCAAATTCATTTATACACACAAAATTTAAATAATATTGACTTAAAGAAATTTTAATATATTGAAATTGATTTTTTTTTGATCATACATATTTTCATGCCAGTTTGTTAAGAATATCATTTTTATTGAGTTGAAATATTTTAATCTTCGCATTATAGTATTAAAATGTAACCTTAAAAATCATTAAAAAAAAGTGTTTTTATTATTGTTCTTATTATTAGACACTATATACGAAAATAAAATAAGGATTTTTGACTTAATTTGTGTTACTTACATTAACACTTTTGAATTTTTAGTACAATGTTATATGAACATTACTTTACAATATCAAAGGAGTTAAAAAACCTTCTAAGTTGTGTCATTTGAAATTTGATATGTAATCAAAGATATTCTTTTGAGAAATTTTATATTTAAAGGAAAGTGATACAAAAATAGAAACCATTGAAATTGGATTATCAAAGAGTGGTGTAAATTATAATTAAGAATAAACTTTTGAATAAAATGTTACGAAAGCTAAGTTGACATAAACAATATTGATTTAACTTTGCACAAACGCTAGAAAAAGAGGGAGAGAAAAAAATAATAATAAAAAGGTTTCGTGTATAAGATTTTGACTTCTCGGCAAACTGCGTCGAAGTGTACACGAGAAACATGCGGTCGCAGTTTAATTATTAAAATTATAACCCTATTGATTACACGTTTTTATATAAAAGTGCAATGAAAATGGTTCGTGAGCTAAATGTTTTAACATTTTGCTTTCTAGCTTGCCAATTACTGTCACGACACGTTTAATATTTTATCTCAAAAAATAAAAAGCTAATTTCCACTTAAGTTAGAATTGCTTCGAAATATTAACACTTTATATTATACTATAACTAAATACATTGAATCAAAAATAGTAAAATTATTTAATTACTTGTTGGTTAAAAAAATGTTATACCTTCATTTATGCACACCATATTTGTATAAACTAAACTAGGTATCAAGTATTCTAATATTTATTTGAGAATTTTTCGATACTATATATATATATATATATATATATATATATATATATATATATATATATATATATATATATATATATATATATATATATATATATGTTTATATATATAATAATAATTATAATTACAGAATGTGAGAAAATACATTTTTATGTATTATTTTTACAATATTCTTCTATGTTTACTGTTGCTATTTTGTGTAAATTTACACTGCCCGGTTAAATGATACTATGCATCTTTTACATGTTTATTTATGGTCCAAGTTTTATAAAATACGGTTTTGAAGACCCTAGCAATGCCTTAATAAAAGATATTAATTATTATTATATCAAGATTAATAAGAATTATTATTAGATATATAATTTTTCTGTTTTTGTATGTCCTACTGATGGGTCTCCACAATCGTGAAGATTTTTCGGCAATGACACAAGGAAACTAGACCCCGACTTCTCTTATAGAGTTGTTAGAATGTTTGAGGAGTAAATTGGTTGAAGATTGGGGTGTGTATAGAAAGACGTGACGGTTCTGTGGCATGGTATTTGATACTGTCCATTCATACAGCACGGACAAAAAGAAAATCGATAAAAAAATTGTTACATATATGTTGAAATCAACATAAACCGCATAACAATTTCATTTCATATTGAAGTACTGTAAGTGTAAACAAGATTCCAATAATGCTACTAACCGTATTCAATTCTTTATTTACTTTTGTAATATATAATAATATTATATTATATTTTTTCTCTTCCTCTCGTATTCTTACAGTTTGGTTTTACCGTTTTACTGGATTTTTTTTTTCAATCTTACTATCAACTTTAATATTGTATATCTTTTTTTCTGCCGTTTATACCTGAGAAGAAATTGCTTTTGCCACAAAATGTAATCAATTCATAGCAAGCTTATATTATGTATAATATGTATTGCCAAGAGAGTTTCTTTTCATAACGACTTTTTCAAGCGCACTATCACACCTGACAAAATTTGAATATAATATACGAAGAAAAATGCACTCAAAGTATATAACTCAAATATTACTATATAAAAAAATATAGTCTATTTTAAAATATCTGGTATATATTTGAAAAAAAGATCGATAATATTATATATATAATTATTCCAATTATATATTATTTTAAACTTTCTATTAAGAAAATAATCAATGTTGTTTTATTTAAAATTTCATCTTACTAATTGCTAATTAGAATTTTAACATTTCAGTAATTTCAATTATCAGAAGAAATAGTAAATTTTATTTAATTGTTTCTTTAATTAAATTTCATTTGTGTTACAAAAAATCAATTTAATTTTTCATCAAGTTCATTTTTATTTGTTTGAATTGTAGCAGTCAATTCATTTTAATTAGTTTAGTATTTCAGTTCTGTTTCTTGGCAACAAATCCAAACATGATAATCATTCTGCAGTACAAACTTATATACACGTGCGTGTGTGTATAAAAAAAAAAATTGTGAAACAAACGCATGAAATAAGATAAAAAGGAAAAATACTGTATAAAAGTAATCCTCATGAATCACTGCTGACATTTTGCCAGAGAATACATGAATAAAAAGAAGAAAAATAAAGTTTACTTTCTTAGATACCCAACGTTTGTAGTTACAATAAGAAGAATATAAGATGAAAAAAAAATTAAACCAAAACATATTTTTATGTATAAAACGCTTGACGTACTTATATCGCGTAGAAAGAGTACTTTATGCGTGTTATGAAACATATTTTTCAGGAATGGAGATACAAGAGCTATTTCTATATGAATAAAAGTATTCCTCACCCAAAAAAAAAAGGGCAAAACTTTGCAAGGATGTCTATAAAGTGGAAAAGGGCAAAATTTACATTTTGTAAAATTTATTCCACTGATGTCAGTGAAACAAACACATAAACTAGAAACTTTCAACTTTGCAAATAAATATTTGAGAACATTTGTTCAATAATGAAATAAATATTATTATATAAGCTGTAAACGAAATATGATTATCATACATCGTATGTTGTGGTAAACAATAGTTTCTAAAATGTAACCATAAATGTTATGCATATTGTAAACTATTTACATTAAAACAATAATGTACGTTTATAAATCATAATAATTTAAGATAAAATCAAGTTAATATTTAAATATCACAATATTAATTTTATTTAACTAATAATTTTTATAATTATGAGTAATATATTTGATGCTATGCATTAATATTTTTTTCTAGCCTATATTTAAGAGGTATAAACAATATGATGTATATAAAATTTACCTGCACTTCATCTTGTTCCCCCGCGTACTCTAGAGATTGGAAAATGGTCCACGTGTAGCGACGTCTTACTTCCATGCGTGCCAAGTATCTACGGTACCATTTCTGAATCAAGATAGCTGCTTTCATCGCTGATGAGCAAAAACAAAAAACATACTCATTAGTACCTCAAAGTGAGTTAATAAATTATTTTGGGTTACGCTATCGTCATTTCTTCGTCTTTTTTTTTTCAAACTGGAATTAAAAATTAAAATTATTTTTAAACATATTTGCTGGTTATTCTCTGCAACATTTACACATATGGAACAACTTAGAGATAATATTATTTAGCATATTATAACATTTTCAAAGCTTTAATTTTGATCGGCATGATACAATTTTCACAATATATACAGTATAATATAATACATCTGCATGAAATTTTATCCTCGTCGAGTGATGAATTAGAGAGGATTTATAATCAGTTTTAATAAATGCAAAATTATTCCTTTCATCACTAAAACTCATTTATTTTAAGGAAAAAAAAAATTTATGTATGTATGAATACAAGTGAATCGTGTTTCATTATAAATGAAAAAGAATTAAATTATGAATTCTTTTATTAAAATGAAAAATATATTATTTAATATATTTTACAAAGTGAAACCCATATAAATATTATATTAGATATATCTATTATAGAATAAGCGAAATAATATAATTGCTTTTCTCTATATTACACCAGTTTTGTATAACCATGTACAGCTCTGGCCAAAAGTTCCCGAACGGGGCAGCGGCGGCCGCTGCGTTTTCTCATAAAGATAACATAGGGTGGTTGCGGGTTGCCTATGCAAATCGTTCGGGAACTTTTGGCCAGAGCTGTACATATATAAAAATCTCTTATCAGGCATTGTGAAAACGTACGTGTCTCTTTCTTATTCATGTATAATACTAATTAGTAATTAATAATTATTTTCATTTTTATCATATCATATTATATCATTTCTAAAACGTAACTTATAGGCTTTTTTTCAAGTACCAATAGTACCAAGTTTTAATAGCAATCAATAAATTTGATTGCTATTAAAAAGCATTAAATTAAGATAAAATCAATTTTAATATACTGCTCTATAATGCAAAAATTGCCAAGTCTGAACAGAAAGGACTTTACAAATATCGTTTAATTAGTATACCTACTAGGAAATACATGATCTTTAAAATTTTCATAATTCTTTCATAAAAATATTTTATTGCAAATGCTCGTGGCTTTATAATATTCTATATTATATATATATATATATATATATATATATATATATATATATAGTAGCAAGTGAAATTGAGATAATGATTAAGAGTTGTCATGTATGTTGTCAGTTGTACCACCTGTAACTTCAGTTCAGTAGTAACTCTACTTGTCAAACATCGTCAAACACGCAGAATAGCTACTACTTCTAACTCTCTTTCTCTTTCTGTATATGTCACAAGACAGATTACTATATAAAACCAAAAAACACCTGCGTCAACCGCTATTATATTAATATTTTGAACGATAATTTTTTTAATGACTTGCGACGTTTTAAATGTCAACATTATGTTGTTTACATAATAAAAAAATATATATATATATTATGAGAGTAATAAACTTTAACGTACTCTATCAGCATTTTTTATGTTATATAAAATATCTGAAATATTTATGTAGAAATTACTAAAGGTAGCTTCAATATTATAAATTATACAACACAGTTAAGTTGTACACCTCAGGAATAAATTTATCCACATTAAAATTTTATACACATTTCTGTAATTCTAACATCGTTTTACAAAAAGTTTAACATAAATAATACACTCTTGCATTACGAAACAACTTAACAGCAATAAAAGAAATTCTTCATGCTGAGATCGTTAAAATTGTAATAATTTTAAAAAATAATAATAATAATAAAAACTAAACATATTTCAAACTTTTTTATAAGTAAATTTTTTTTATTTAAAATTCCGTGTGAACACGAAATACAATTTACAAAATATTTTACCAACTGATAAAATTGAAAATTATTTCTCCCTTGTATGATTATTATTATTTTGATTAAGTTTGAAAAGGTAAAAAAATATAAAAATTTTGACATGCTTTCAAGCCAACGAGATTATTTCGCGTGAGTGCGGCAATCACATTCTGCATGCCTTTAAAAGCAAAATGGAAGATATAATAACATTACGCATACTTGATTTTATCTTTCAATCCACTTTTCCCTCTTAAGTATTTCACAATTTTATTTTTAAGAAAAATTTTCAACGAATTACAATCATGAAAAATGTTATATATTATTGTACTGCATATAAGATAGAATATCAATACTTGAAGTAGATATGGAGAAATTATTTCCCTTAGGAGATGAGGGTTTCTATGAAAAAAAGAAAATTGACCAAGCACTTATTACTAACACGATAAAGAATTTGAGATTGCTTCTCTCTCTCTCTCTCTCTCTCTCTCTCTCTCTATATATATATATATATATATAATATATAATATATAATATATATATAGTGAATATCATCTCTATAAAATAACTTAATTACATTAAAATTATAAAAATAATGAGCTTTATTTTTAATTCTTCATTATCTCTCGTGTTTAATTAACTTTAGAGCGTTATTTTTTTTCTCCATGAATCTTGTATAATTAAAGTTATAGCAAAGCTAAAATCTTATTTCAATACAAAGAGGGATTAAAAGTGTCTACAATCCAATTAATGTAACATAATAGATTTTTTTTTTTCATTGCAAAGAAACTCTCTTGGGCAATTTCATAGAAAAGTAATTTTTCTCTCTTATGTGTGCTTTGTAAAAAGCTCACAGGATATGCTCTGTATGGTCAAGGGTGTGGCTGCTCTGCTCATATTCTGATTTGATTAAGGTACTATATTCATCGTATACATACACACGGTACTTATCATATAGAAATGAGGAAGCTAGTTTTAACATACACATAAATTGATTAGTTTTACACTAAAAATGCAAGCATGATGCGGGAAGAAATAATCACATCATCAACGAGGTGTGTGTTTTATTTAGGTCGCAGTAGATTAAACTTTACTACGCTATTAAACTTTTTTTTTTTCAATAAATAAACAAATATTTTACGCTGCACACGTAAAATATTAACTTTTTCGTCAGATGCGTTTTGATGGGAGAGAATTTTTTATTTTATATGAAATTTGTATTTTAATTCATCGTTATTTAATAATTAATAAGTTAATTATTATTATGCATAATCAATATTAATTGATTTGTTAATTATTTTATTAAAATAATTAGATATGGGTATATAAGTTTACCACGGATATATAAACAGAAATATACACAGAAATATTTTATACTTTTACAATCGTTACAATAAATTTACCTTGTAAATTTTGACTGTTTTAAATAAATATTAATGAATTAGACTATAATAATTACAATTTCACACCTATATGATTTTTTTTAAAGATCCGTATAATTTACTATTTTTTAGCATATTTCTGTGATTTAAGTTTCAATAAATTATCATAAAAAAAAACTTTAATTTTTATTGTAAAACAATAAAATTTAACTGTTATAAACTTCATAGTATATCAAAAATCTTAAGGCTTAGATTTTTTTAGTGTTATTATTATTATTATTTTTTTTTTTGCCCACTGAAATAATATTAAAATGTGTCCCCGCAGAAATGATGGATCGCAGAAAGAGACTTATATCAAATTAGAAACAGAGTTGACAGAAACAATGCGGTATTTTCAAGCGGAAAGATACCCAAATTATGTATACTGTATTATATATATATATATATATATATAATATATTATATAATGTAACTGCGAAAAGAAAAATTAAGTATGCTTGAAATGAAAATGATAAATCTTAAAAGAAACAAACAAAAGATTATAATATCATATTACAATTTCTTTTTTCATTAAACTTTAATAAGATATTCTTTTCAAGTTTTATTATCTTTTTATTTCATTCGTATTAAGGGAAAAAAGTTATATTTTTCAATTTAACCTTTCTTGTATAAATTCATATTATATACAACGACACAAAGGCATAATATTTCATTACAAATTTATTGTATGATAAATAAATAAAACAAATAAAACACAAATATATTAAGCTATTTTCTTTGTATTTCTTCCACTCTCTTCTCAGTAAGAATAAAAGCATATTGCTGTAGCATTGAAAATGAATTACAATTGAGCAAAAAAAAAAAAAAAAAAAAAAAAAAACATATCGATTTTTGAAACCCTTTATATATAGGGTATGAAACATGTTATATTGATATAGCCTTAATATTAAAAATATTATATAAGGGTTCTTTTTTTATAGAACAGAATTTTTTACATTAAAACATTCTTTCATGTTCTTTAGTGGTTAAAATATGTGAATTTTTTGGTTCATGTAGAAAAGTGAATGAGAAAAAAAAAAGAAAAAAAAAAGAAAAAAGGATGCTTGTTTTTGTTAAGTCAAGTCAGAGACAAAAAGGGAGAAGAATTACAAATGAATGTGCATGCAAGCGACTTTGGTTCATGACGTCATTGGTACACCCCTCTGTAATGCTAAATAATACTGGCTGCTCGAAGTGCATGGTTTTGGCTAAAAAGTTAAAGTTTTTTTTTCTTAAATGTTAAAAATTAATATTATACTGTATTATGCATTCTACTATAGATTTTTTATTGATTTATTTTTTTAAAACAGAAAATAAATAATTAAAATAAGATGTATTTTTTAGTGTATAATTATTACTGCTTTACTTCATTGTTGACTTCTGAAATCTCTTTAAAATAAATTCGATAACCATGTTAAAAAACATACAGTATACATTCAAGATTTTTGTTACATTGCATTTCAAGTTTTTTATAATCTGTTTCCTAAATCAAGTTTATACATGCTTCACTTGAAAACTATCAACATTTCTTATAACTTTGAGTAAAATTTTAGACATTTTACCATACTCTTTATCTATCTTACTTTCTTTTTTCCTCATTAATAACTTCTTTTTGTTTTGTAATTATGATTTTAGTGCACAATACATTTAGTCTGCATTCTGAAAATATTCTTCTTTTGCTCTCCATATAGCTATATGTTTTTAGTCAGTGATATACATTTGTGAAATTTATGCAATTATAAATTGCAAAATGCATATTTGTTCTTAAATGCATTTTTTTAAATCATTTTACTATGGAAAGCCAGTATAAGTATAATTTCTTTATAAAAATCTTATTATAATGTTTTCTTTTTACTACCATGCAAAGTAAGAGAAAGAAAAAATGTGAGCTGTTACACTTATGAAACAACAAACTATGCCGATGAAAATTGGGGTGTCTGAGTGAAAAAAGTATTGAAGTATAGAAAAAAGCTTCAAGCTCTTTATTTCTTTGTCTTTGTATAGTTAGGTTCTTTCATCAAACAAAATGGGAGTCAAATGTTCACTTTCCTCTGAAAAGCTTTTAAATGACCTTCCCTTTATAATATATACAGTGTATTCACATCCTTATTGGGAAACATGGTTCACTACTACTTTGTCATTTTGTTGTGTTCCTTTCATCTAAATAAAGGCGTTAACATTCATGGTTTCAAAATAATATATTTTTTTACTCGTTGTTGAGTTACCTCTCTCTCTCTCTCTCTCTCTCTCTCTCTCTCTCTCTCTCTCTCTCTCTCTCTCTCTCTCTCTCTCTCTCTCTGTCAATTCTAAATTGTAATTAAATGTAAAAATTTTCTGATTGATTATACTTGTTATAGAATTACTTTTTCTTTAATAATTTATCACTTGTTAATAATATGTCATTAAAATTATGGAGCTCTGCTTTATATAATTTTGTTAAAGGTTTTCCAATTTAAAAAAAATACAAAGAAAAAAAAAACTAAAATATTAATTATAATATATTAACACTGCAATGCCATTTCTTTGATATCTTTTAATAATATAATCAAAATAAATCTGTTTTAAATAATATAAGTAATAAATTTCATTAAATATAACATTTTTCATAATGTGTCTGCAATAGATTTTATCTCTTTAGAAACGAAAGAATATAATCAGATTTCTTGTAAAGAAGGCATTTTCATATTTTTATTCTCTCTCTCTCTCTCTCTTCCCTCCTCGATCCCTCTCTCACTCTCTAATTTTCATCTTAAACTTTCTCATTCTTCCCAATAAATAAAAATGTATTAATTTAAATATAAGAAGAAGAAAAAAAATCAATTTTTTTTCTTGAAGAACTCTTAATAACTTATTTATTGATTAAATAATATTACGAATTGATAAAGATGAAGATATAAAAAAGAAATAAGAAAAAAAAATCACTCAATAACAAAATTAAAAAAAAAAAATTATTTGAGTCCTCTAATGAATGGAGAACAACTCATGTGGCAAATGAGTAATTGTGTGAATTAGTTATTGTTTGAAAGTAATTATTGTTTTCAATAACGATACTGTAATCATAAATATCAGAGAGAGAGAGAGAGAGAGAGAGAGAGAGAGATGAGATATATGAGATGAGATGAGAAATGAAATTCCCAAATTTGCACATCAATAAATTACATAATCTAGTAGAGAAACTTGTGAATATACATACTATATAAATACTATGCTATAATTAATTGCTCTTTAAGCCTAAGCGTATATTAGGAAAAACATACGTTGAATAATTTTCTATAGAAAACAAATTGTGACATTTGCCCAAGAATAATGACGTATAATCACATTCATACACATCATGTATATTATATTATAAATAATATTATCATAAGGAGAATAAAGATATTTGCATAATAAAGTTGTTAGAAGGTAACTACAAAAATACTCTAAAAGCAGACAAATTAAAAATGTTTTGTTCTGGGTTTCTTATCGTCATAAAACTTTACGACATAAATTATATAATATTATATATTTTTTTTAATGAGTATATAAAAGCAGAAGAAAGGTAACCGCTATACTCTTACAGAAAAGAAGCTTCTTATATACTTTTATATTTAAACAAAAATAAAAATACGTTAATATCTTTCCATTAGCAAAAATAATTTCTTAGAAACTGTATTTTACTTTTCTTTAAACACTTTAGTAATCTTTTTATTATAATACTATAAACATTACAATAAATAATGATAAAGATATTGAAAATCAATTTATTACTTTAAAGTTTGTAGTGATTATATAGCATAAATATGGCGTCTAACAGCTGATAGTCACGCATATACTTCTCATATATATATATATATATATATACGAGAGAGGAAATATACAAATTATATACTTGATCTGAGAGTTATGAATAATTTAACAATGAAATGTTGATAACAATTGATTTTCCACTTCATCATTCACCCCCTAAATTTCTCTGTTTCTCTATATCTCACTCTAACTTACTCTCTTGTTGAAATTGTCATATGTATAAATGTCAACAATATGTGTTAAGTACGTACAGTAGAGATATTATGCCATGTGTGCAGTAAAACCAACGTATCGTGCCTAATTTCTACCCCTTTCATTCAACGTCACTCTAATCTCTTACGTAAATACGAGACTTTAGAACACAAATAATGAAAGGACTTGACATTTATAGTTAGGAAACATACAAGACAAGCAACATCATATTTGTTCTTTAAAGTATATAATGAAGTGGTACAAACCCAACACGTAAATAACACAAAGTAATGAAAATTAGAGTCCAATATAATGTCTAAGTAAATAATAAGCATTATAACATAAAAGCGAAAATCTGGAAAATAACATGGTTTCATTTGACTTGGAAACCTATATTTATATAAATATTTTGTTTTATGACACGTGTATTAAAAAAATAGAACGTAATTATAAATAATATAATTAAATAATTAAATAATTAAGTTATTAATATAAATTTTAAAAAAAGTAGAAATATTTTGAAAAATAAAAGAACTAAATTTCTACATAATATATTTGATATGAAACACCAATCACAGAACATTATTCAGAATTAATTGACTGCGTTTGTTATATAAGTACCTATAGCCTATATGTTATATAGTATTGATATTTCGTACCTGCTATATTATATTATTTATATGTATATATTACTACTGAACAGACAGTATAATATAACTATATAATATTATACTTAACCCCGTACAACAAATGATGCGCGAAACATCACTATTACGAAATAAAGTTTATAGTGTAAGTAAAATAAGTAAGTTTACATTTGAGCATTATAAACAAAATCTGCTCTGCTAATATCTTTATTATTTATAGGTAAAAAATATATATTCCCATCTGTGCGATAATTTTTTTTTTTTTTCTTTTTTGTCTATGAACAGGTTTGGAACAAAAATAATCAACACACTCAGCACATACTAAAATGCGGTGTCTATAGTTTACTGTTAAAATACAACAAAACATTGTTTATTTTATAAAATCCTTTTAAAATGATTATAAAATTAAATTTTTTGCTAACTTTTTTTTCTGCTTTTTTTTTCTGCTTTTTTTTCTGCTTTTTTTTTTTTTTTTTTTTAATATTTAAACGAAAACTTTTAGCAAAATGAAAATGTTACTTGATATTAAAATATGAATAAACCATATTATACTGTATATGTGTGATGTTTACTTTCATATTTCATTCAACCAAAAAAGATCACAAAAAATTTATGTTATATACAATTAAAATATAATTCACTTACTTCTTTCTCCTTTTGGCATTGTAAATTTAGGTCCTCTTCTTTTAAATAATTTTCTACACGTAAGAACACTCCATATTCCACCCCCTCCATCTCCATTGTAACTTCGATCTTCTGAAGTCTTATCGTCTTGCTGAGCACAAACACAGTGCATTGTCTTTTAATGTTTGTTTGCTTTGTGTGTGTTTTTGCTTCTTCTTCCTTTTACTTTCTTTTCTTTTTGTTTTCTTGCAAAACAGGTAGTAGTTGAGTAAATTAGGTCCTTGTTAAACGTTGTTGTCGATGCTGGTTGTATTGGCTGTGGTTATTGTGAGGTGGTGGTAGTAGTGACATCATGGTCTCTCTCTCTCTCTCTCTCTCTAGAATCAGGCCAGCAAACTAATTAACCTGCACGCACTTCATAGGCTTCCTATAGAACAGACAACCCTACTGCTATAATATACTATATACACGCTGCTTATTTTACATATTCAATATACTAATATACGGCATCGACAACTTTTTGCTATGTACAGTTGACTGTTTAGTTATTGAATAATAGACACCGTGTATTGAGAAAAAAAGCTGTTGTTTTTATAATATAATACAGTGTTAGAAATATATGTCATATATATATATATATATATATATATATATATATATATATATATATATATATATATATATATATATATATATATATATATATATATATATATATATATATATATATATATATATATATATATATTGCTACAATTAGAAAAAGTGTTTATTTATTTGGGCTTAATGTTTTATGCAACTATTAAGTACTAAATGGGCTATTTATGTTTATGTATATTTCTTTACCGATGTATTCTCCTTTGCAATAAAATAGTTACATGTATTTTTTTAAATAAGAAAATGGTTAATATTAGTTTCGTGGATCTTCAGCTAATAAGTACGTATATAGGAATTATTATGAACGCAAGTATTGTATATCTTTTTGAATTATGAATATAACCAAGGGAAAAAAAATCTAAAAAGTTCAAAGTTGAAAGATACGTTAATTGTTCAGGGGGGAATTAGAATTTTAAGTATTCTATATGAAAATATTATTTTGAAATTTCTAATTCTTGAATTTCAAAATGAATCCAACACTGTAAATATATTTTTTTTGTGACATATTTATATAAGTTATTTATTTATGATATTTTTACAAAATTATGTATCACTTTTATTCCTTAAATAAGCTACAATAAGTCATTTTATGATTAATATAATAGAGATTATTCTATAGATCTGTTATTTTGTTTTAAAATAATGTAAAATGTATATAGGGGTATGTTGAACATTTCGCATTTGATTAACTATTACAGTATTATATGTAATACAAATAGCTGATAACCCATTTTTTTTCTCGTTCTGGTTTGTAATTAACTTTTGTGATGACAATTCTACCGTATTTTTACATCCCTCCGGGCGATTCACGTTTTTACTGTTATACATTTTTTTTTTTTTTTTTCAAAATGAATGATATTATTTTATATACCTTAGTGCATTATTATGGTCAAAGAAGTATTATTCATATATCGTAATCAGCTATTTAGATATTTATTCATTATCGTTGACCTATTAAAAATAAAACTGCTGAATTTATGTGCTACTCGCTTACATTTCACGTATACTCATCTAGTTTTCTTATTATTGTTTGTTGCTAATTTTTATGGTTTTCGTACTTTAAATACAGAAAATGCTATAAAACAATACGTGAGGTGAAATCTAATGTTCAAACTCCCATGTGTAACCTATAGCATCTTTGAGACCTTGTGTATTTATTAAACAAAGCTCCAAAAGCTCGAAGATGTATAATTGGATTAGCCTGTCTCTACCTAGCTCAATTAGTGATAAGAAATACGAACCACCCATGATTTTGTTAAGCATAAAATAAATAAAAATATAAATAAAAAAAAAAAAACTTTTTGAATCGATATTTACTTGAAATTTTTGCATGTGACAATATCAACGTGTATCAATTTACACAGCAAGCAAACAATTTTTTCAAATGTCAAATTCTTACAATAAACATCCCTTTGTTCGCTTGTTGCTTTTGAAGGTTATTAAATTATTTTTCAAGTATATATATAATGGTATAATATTTGGTTACATAAAATAACAAAAATAACACACAGCCTGCGAAAAATCATTTCAGGATGTTTTATTATTTTTTTATATACATAATCTCTCTCTCTCTCTCTCTCTCTCTCTCTCTCTCTCTCTCTCTCTCTCTCTCTCTCTCTCTCTCTTTCTCTCTCTCTCCCCTTAATCGTTAATACCAGAAAACTATAGTTTGACCTTTCATGTAAATTATTTGACAAAAATAATGTACAATTTAAATCAGTTTTCTTCCCCATTTATTTATTTTTTAGTACAGCATTGCTTATAAAAATACTTATCAAAAATTATTTATAAATTATTTAGATTTATCTGTGTTACGGGCTGTTATTGTCAATTTTTGTCATCTCGTGCAAATAATTCTAGAGCATTGAAACTTGGTACACATATAATTTAGACCCCAATGGTCTTTTTAGGCCTCGGTACCCAATTTTTACCCTACCCCTTCCCACCCTAAGGAACCCTTATAAGTCAAATTTAAGGGTTTTTATTATTTTACACAAAAACTATGCAAGATAGATGAAAATGTTAAATTACAAAAATGTTGGGCATGTTTTTTTACATGCCCATACAAATTTTCAAAATGCAGCGTTGCCAAATTTTTGCACAGTGTTGCCAGAAGTATGCTAGTTATGGGCAAAATTGGGGTTTTAATGCTAAAACTGGCTCAAATATTCAAATTAACAATGCAACATATTTGAAATTGCTGATACTACATATAATTACTAGTTTCTAGCCAAAACAACGTCACTAAAATAAAAATAGTAATTAATTTTCTAAAAAACTAAAATTCTCACATACTGCATAAATGTTTTCCCATGCTAGCATGGTAAAATGATTTTATGTCAAATCTACACGGAGAGAAATTATGGATTGGAATAACTCAAGATTTATTTAAAAACGAACCACTTCACTTTTTGGTTTGATTTAAATGAAACTTGGGTTGGTATGAATAAGGCATGAGTTATGCCAACTCAAGTTTCAGTTATATCAAACCAAGAAGTGAAATGGTTCGTTTTAAATAAATCTTGAGTTATTCCAATCCATAATTTCTCTCCGTGTAGTAGTACAAAAGGTATGAATGAGATCAAAATTTATCCAAATAAATTGCTTAGGTTCTCTGGCATGATTTAAGAGTTGGTACCCATAGCTAGGGTCAACCCTTGCACCCCTGGCATCATTTTAAAATACAGAAATTTTAATGAAAATTGACCTTTTTTTACTTAAAAAAAAATAAAAATAAAAAAAATAAAATAAAAAAGAAGTTTTTGTGCTCCAATTTAATCCAAAACTACTAACAAACATCATTTAAGTTCTATAGCATTACAAGATGGTTGGTACCTATCGCTAGAGTCATCCCTTGACCTTGTGGCGTTAAGTTAAATTTGGGGTGTTTTGATAAAATGCAAACTCTCATGGCTTAAAATAGGACAATTTGGTGGATTTTCTTCATTTTTACAAATAACTATGTGCCAGCATTTTTCAGGTCCTTTGACATCATTTAGTGATTGGTACCCATTGATAGGGACAACCCTTGAGACCCTGATGACCTTCAAAGAAAGCAAAGTTGAAAAATTTTGAGTAATAATCCCCATTTTATGCATATAATTTATAATATACGTATATTTATATATTCATCTATCTTGCATAGTTTTTGTGTAAAATAATAAAAACACTTAAATTTGACTTTTAAGGGTTCCTTAGGGTCGGAAGAGGTAGGGTAAAAATTGGGTACCGAGGCTTAAAATGACCATTGGAGTCTAAATTATATGTGTACCAAGTTTCAATGCTCTAGAATTATTTGCACGAGATTTCCTTATGAGTCCGTAGTCGCACGTACTCAAGTTTTTGTAGTAGATATTAAACATTTCATTTCCAAAAATAAATACAAGTTTTAACAAATTTCAAATTATTTTTCTCTAACCATTAAAATGTTTCAAATAAAACCAACTTTTTTAAATTGCGTTTTAATAGTATAAAGTTCTAAGCAAATTAGTTGAATAAACTGTATTATTATACAGCTATATTAGAAGCTATATTATACGATTCATTATATTATTGCCATTTACGTAACATTTATTGTAATAATAATTGACATTTACATTTGGATTAAAAAAAAAACTAATTATAAGTTTGGCATAGTAAACGTAAAATAAATTTAAAAGAAAAGTCAATATCAATAATTTTGAATAGCGCACATCATGATATCACTAAAATTATACCTTTTTTTAATATAGAAAAATATTTATTTCTATTACAGTATAGTATTATCCAATTTTCTAAGATATTAAATTAATATTATACTAATATTCACAATGTATGAAAACATTTATTGCACTGTGAATTTGGCTACTTTGAATCTCCAATTTGCAAATTCCATTTCCATTTATGTGTTGATTGATTTCATCCGCCTCCCCCCTCCCCCCTCCCATAAAAAAAGCAAGATAATAATTCAATATTGAACTCTTTCAGTATTTTATATCTTTCAAATATAAAGTATAACACATTTAAATTAGAAGTCAATTAAAAAACAAGATATATATAGTTAGAAATTTAAAGTAAAGATCGTCATGTAGTTAGTTTATTTATTACTCAATCAATTCCTTCAAATTTTAGTGACAAAAGTTACCTGCACAATATTTCCACTAATCTCTAAAAACTTGTTGATATTTTTATCAGGGTTATCTATACATACTGTATTATGACCAAGGCAAATATGTATAAAATCTAATCTGACCGAGTGTTTAAATAGCCTGCCTATGTTTTTGTCATTGTGCGGTGGCCACGAGCGTGTCTTCGTGATTATCGCTAATGTGTTGACCCCCGGGACGTCACATACTGTATATTGCACGAGAAATATAAGCTCTTGTTTTTTTAGACACTCAGCTGGAACTCTATTCTAACCTTTTTTTTCTCTCTCTGTTCTTCCGCTCAAATGTCAATCTTAAATGTCACAGTAATTTCCTTTAATCTTCATCAGAACTACAGGACAAAAGAAAGATATAATGTTTTTCCTAAGTGATTATCAAGTATATGTATTATAAAAGCATCTTTTATCTCATGGTACACTAAATGTAAGGGTCGAGGCTCATTTTTTCAATGAAATTAACCGTCAAATTGTTTTGTATAATGTTGTGTAGCAATGCATTTGAATGTTGCTATTTGGTATATTTTTTCAGTGGTGCATGTGTTTATATTTCTCATATCTCTTATATATATATGTTCTGTGAATTATTTAATACAGTAATTCTGACGCAACTTTGTTACTCATCCCTCCTTTCGTTAAAACTTTATTTTTCTTTTTTTTTTTAATCCACCAGTCTGAAATAATTTACATTTATGCAACTAAAAGTTTTATTTATATAAAGTTTCTTTCTAAATATATATGCTATTTTTCTTTTATTATATTGTTAGTGTCTTATTATTTCATTTGTAAAGGGACCATACGATAATGAATTGTTGTATAATTTTTCAACTTTGTAAATATATAAGAAAAAATGGTATCACAGGAATATATACATAGCACACATTTAAAATTGAAATAAGTGAATTGAAAAAAATGTGATAAAACTCAATTTCAATTTAAACGCAGAAAGTAAAGTATAATAAATTACCTAATATTATATTTATGTAAAATCGTTTTATAAAATTATATTTTCAACTTACTTTGAATGACACGTTGTGTTTGCGGCTAACTGCGACCCTGTGGTGACAATGTAAGGTCCTCAAGACCAACTGACCCGTACTCTCGCTAGCTCTCGCGGCACCCAACTGTACGCACATAACACCCCGTGCGGTGTGGTGTGAGCGCTCTTACCGCGCGCGCTTGCGCCACCAAACAACTTTTTGCCATTGCAGCATGCATCGTTTCGTTTGTTGCGCATTTTGGAACAATGCCAATTTATTTTAACCCCTTATAATGTATACTAAAATTCAGTATATTTATTGGCGTTTTCTTGCTTTACATTTCAATAGTCAACAACTATAATATTATACGCTTTATATAGTATTCATTTATAGAAGTGGATGACTGCCAAGCAAAAATAACGTTGGTGTTAAAATTACCAAATTTATCATTCTGCAAGTAGAATATTGTAGTATTAATCACAGAACAATTAAAATCAATGTGAATTTACTGATTTTTATTGCAACAAATTTGCATATTAAAAAAAATCGTGCTTATTTTATTAATATAAAGTATTATGTATTATAGTACATTAAATGCAATTTAATAGAAAACTGGAGCACTCAAAAGTATCATTACATTCTTTATAAACCGCACCATTCCTTACTTTACTAAAGAAATTGATATTGTTCAAACTTCAAATCTATTATACGCGTAAAATTTTTACTAACCATTAAAATTATGAGCGAAAAAGTGCTTTAAAACTCTCTCTGCGTCTCTTCCTCTCCCTCGTCGTAAAACGTGCCGAAATTTAAATATCTTGTTCTACCCTACTCGATCCCCTTTTCCTATGATTGCATATTCTGCATCATTAAAACAAAACGATGCATCGGCGATGCTTCATTTATTGCAACTCCTGAGAAGATAGAAAAAATAACTAATATTACATAAAAAAGGTTTATTTCGTCTTCAAAAATAAACTCATTGATTTTTATATATATATTTTATTACATAGTTTTTTTCACACGGTGCAATATTTTTAAAAATTGTGCAATAAATTTGGTGTAAAAGCAATTTTAATTAATTTTTAATGGAGATATTGCACATATGGAAGTAAATTTGTTGCATTCAACCCAGCACATTAAAAATAAATTGCACTACGTGACAGCCCAAGTTTCTATTCTATCAATAAATTGTTAATACTATATATATGAAGTTCTTAAGTAGTGTGAATGTGCTTTATAAAAATTAGAAATTAATATTTTGTCAATCTTTTATTCATTACCTTTATACGAATATCGGATCTAAATAATAATGTTTTAAAAGATATTTACGTATATGATAAACAATATTGAAAACAAAAATCTAAACAAATATAAAATTGTAATGATTATATAATTATTATAAGTATGCGGTTGTTAGATCATTATGATTTATGATTTTATAACAGTAGAATTTTCAATATGAATATGAATAAGCTGAATTACACGTTTATTTATTAATAAATAATCGTACTGCAGCTATGTATATGTCTATATACCCTGACTCGACAGGCGCACAAAAATTGTGCGTAATTACGACTCTGTTTTGGCGTAATATTACGCACAGTTGGTCGAATTTTACGCCAAACTTTGTGCGACAATTTTTTACCCTATTTAATTTAATTTAATTTAAATTAATTTAAATTATTAATTTAATTTAATTTTACCCACGAAATTACGCACATTTTGTGCGTAACTTGGCGCTCTGTTGCGTAATGTCGTACATATATACGAAATTTCGTACTTATGTGCGTAATTTACGCACATGTACTGCAGGTTGCATCGCTTAAAAAGCCAGGGGCACAGTGCATTGCCGTCGCCGTGCCGCCAGCCTGGACACCCCCTAAATCCACCCCCCATCCCCTAAAATTTAATAATTTTAGATTGATTAATAATTAGTATACAGTATGTTTTTTAAAATTATTAATCACTTTAAAATAATTAAAAGTCAAGTGAGATTGGTACAGCCAGGACTTCATAATATTGCTCTGCTTCATCTGCAGGGCCTATAACACACACACATACAATAAAATACAAGTCACTGATTGCAAGGTTTGCAGCTATCGTAGAGACTTGTAAATTCTGCAGGACCCAAATTATTGCTCGGCTTCATCCTATAACACACATACAATTAAATACAAGTCTCCCCGCATGCAATATTTTTAGCTTGTAGAGATTGGTACAGCCTGCAGGACTTCAATTATTGCTTGACTTCATCTATAAACACACATGCAATAAAATATATGTCCCGCCTACATGCAATGTTTTGAGCTATCGTAGAGGTACAGCCTGCAGGACTTCAATTATTGCTCGGCTTGATCCTATAACACACACAATAAAATAAGTCACTGCGCATGCAATGTTAATGACGGCTGGTCCCGTCATTTTATTAATAAATAAATAAAATAAATAAGTTGATGAATAATCGTCTTTATTAAAAAAAAAAAAGCATAAACGAAAATACAAATTTTGAAAGGGCGATAGAGTCAAATAAGACCCTCGATGCACGCCAACTCAACCAAAACGGCCCGCAGGACCAAAAGTCAAGAGACACTTTTGCCTCGCCGCGACCCGGCCGCGACCGACCCCACATCGTCCCACCTCGAAACAAGCGTCCCGGACCACTCGTGTTCCCACTTCTTGTATATAACTATACAGATATATTTTAATATTCTTCCCTCTTAAATTCATATACAATTCACATTTTGTAATAAGCCCTCTCTTCCCTCTTCCACTTTTATATATGTAGGCGCAATATACGAATATGTTGCGTTGCATTATATATATAGGACACATTTTCAATTGTAAATGTTCAAGAAATTATATTTATATTTTATATCAATATATTGAGAACAATTATTTATAATGCTGCGATTAAAAAAATGTAGTCATTTTTGAAAACAAAATATTACTTTTGTTACAAACTTTGTAGTTTATTTAATTATATATAATATATATTAATTATTTATATATATATAATATATATATATTATATTACCCTAGCCAAAATTTATAAAAATTAAGTTAAAGTAAGACACTTAAAATAAAATCTCAGTAATAATATTATATGGTTTTTAATTTTTACGCCTCATGGGATTTTTTTTTTTTTTTTTTACCAGGGTTTTACCGTCGCTTATCGTCTCTTAATTATTCATACTATCATACTCAATTAATTAAGCCATACCTCTTCTATGCCACAATGCAAAAAAAAAAAAAAAAAAAAATGCAGTATGCAAATTTCTAATAAGCTGAGCCAGGTATATCCGGCCTTGCTGAAACTCGATTTTTCCCATGAAGAATAAAAGCTCAAAAATTACGTTTAATTTTTCCTATGTTGAACTTTGTATATATAATATGTATTTATGTATTCATTAGCCCAATTGAGCATGGTGCTAGTGCGCTACTTCATGCAAACCTCATTTTAATCATTATCATAAATCATCTACATACCAAACCATATCACCATCACCTTTTTTTCCCATTTTTCTTTGCATGAAGTTTTTAAAAAAAGTTTTTACGCTCCCAAATTTGATTTAGTTTAATTTTTAGACGTAATAGCAGCACCAGAGCAGCATCTTCTACAATCTACAATTTTTTCTTGTTGTGGGACCAGTGGGACGTGCGTGGGACGAAGCAGCGGGAGAGAAACTGGTGGGAACTGGCTAAACTGCAAACTGCAATGCTTTCTGCAGGATTTCTGTTTATTGCCATAAAATCAACCTTGTGTATGTATACTAGCGCCAATAAAATGAGCGTATTTCAATGGTGCGGTTGAATTTTGTGATAAATATTATCTAGACAACTTTATAAATATTCTTGTTTACTTATCAGCATTTTGGTTACACTTATATCTGGCATGTATGTAGTTTCTATTACATTATTTTCTATCACAACGCTATCAAAGGTGCATATTGTATATAAACACCTGAAAAATGAATCTTTAATACGATCAACGTAAAGTTGTTGCGTCGTAAAGTAAACAGCTTGTAATATTTAACCCATATTTTCATAGAAACAGGTAGGTGAGACCATCTTTACCCAAAATACCAAAGGCATTACTCGATTATGAGTATACACATAGATTTAATTTTACCAAAATTTTACTCAAGTCGTGGCTATGTACTGGACATGGCCAAAGCGGCATCAAAGCAAAGGGCGATGTCCATCGTCCACTCCCATTTCATAAGTATGTACGTTTGCCCTGTACATATTTTTAACACGTTTTATACTTATAAGCATCTTGCTTCATAATTTGTCCGTGTAACCTATAGTCAAATACATAAGTGGGTTATATAATATGATACCGATCGAGAGTATACAGTATGTACATCTCTCGCCCGGTAATTATACATATGTATGCATATATGTACATAGTATGTACATACATTACATTTATAATTATATGTACTAAATGTACATACATATGCACTGTATATTACATAATATATCTTAACATAAATTATAACTTTTCAGAGACATCAGTTGAATAAGGCTACATATTCTCAAAAATGAAGAGCAAACGCCGTGCAGCATCTGCAAAGACATCCAATAACAAAGCAGTTAAGAAAGAAGAGAGCAGTGCAGATCAGAGGTGTGTCGGCTGCCAGTCATCATCAGCACCAGTTGATCTTGAACAAAATACACAAGCAGAAATTTTATTTGAAAACCGATGGGTGAGTAAACAATTATATGTACTGGTACATGATCATTGATTGAAGAGATTCTGTGATTGTATAAACACACAAAAACATTAGCAAGCAATGCATGCTTGACAGATTGTAAACATACTGGTAATAATTTTTTAACACATCCATACAAACCTTATGCAGGGCATTTACAGACTACAGTTTTAAGCTTACATATGTAAACTCTGTATCTGTAACATACACTTTTTTTTTGTTTTTTTAGCTCCATTTAATTAATGTATATCGTCTCTATCAAGTCAAAACGGTTCTTCTGTTTATCACTAACCGGCCAATGCATGGTGCATCTACATAGGGTTTACTGTAGCAGATCGCATCGGATTAGTGATAACGTCACAACCGTTTTGATGCAATAGAGACGATATAATGGGCATGCAAATATTAAAGTAATAAAAGTGGTTTAAGAGTTAAAGTATGTAATAGGTATGTATAATGTTATGCATTAACAATTCATTAAAGGCGTAGAACACCTAGAAAAAAAAATGTCTAATACCCTAACATACCTAAATATCAACGTTGATTTGGCCAGACTCATTTATTTCTATTTATTTTCCATTCACAAAATAACAGCTGCGGGTTTGTGACGTCATAGCTCGTCTGTTTCCACGCGCGTGGACTAGTGAGATGTGACGTCTTAAACCTGCAGCTGTGATTTAGTGAATAGAAAATAAATTAGAAATCAATGACTCCGGCCAAATCATCGTTGATATTTAGGTATGTTAGACATGCTTTTTGTTCAAGGTGTTCTACGACTTTAAGCATGTACTGTCTGCTCATACCATTATTGCTCTTGTAGAAAGCAGGTTAAGAAAGCTGTTGAGAAAATGTTTGTCTGAATAATGCACATACTGTACTATATTGACCTATAAAGGAACAACTGTTTTGAGGCTTACTTTAAACAATTTCGCTCACATCTGCTTCCGTTTCTACTTACTACACTATGCATGCTCAGTTCGTCAAAGCAGAAGTGGATGTAAGCAAAATTGCTTAAAATCGGCCTCAAAACAGGTTGTTCCTTTATTAGTCAATATGTTCCAGTCTCACATAAGTGTATCAAAAGACGTAGCACAACAAAAATTTACACTGAGTACTGGTTTATACCCTAATTAGATTTACCAGGAAAAGGACTCATAACAGTTATAATGGGAGAGTTTTTGAAGGAGGCTAATGATTGCCAGTACCTAGGTGTAACGCATGATGCAGAACTAAGATGGAATAAGCATGTATATAAAATAGTTGGTGATGCAAATATGTAGTAATATAGGTTTTGTGTTTAAAAAAATCATAGGAAAGACTTCATTAACAAAGGACATAGCTTACAGGTCATTAGTCAGACCTAAACTTGAGTATGTACTGTATTGCAGTTCTGTGTGGGATCAAAACACATAAGAACTTTCAAACAAGGTTGAAAACGTTCAGAAAAGGGCAACAAAAGTAGTCACAGGGCAGACTAGAACATGGAGGATAGGCAATGTCAACCCAGTTTCTAATTCTAAACGATTAAAAATATGGGTTAAGTATTATTCACATAATGTGTAAATTTGATGCTACAGTACAGCAGAAGTTACAAAGTTGGAACAATGTAAACAAATGAAGCCGTTCACATTGTTTTTGAAAATTACATGTGAACGGCTCCATTTGTTTACATAGTTCCAACTTTGTTTATCCGTCGCCGTGCGTCGACACACGTCAAATTTACACGTCATGTGAATATACTTTAGGAAGTGTAAACAAAAAGAAGAAGAGTACTGTACACACTTTTGTTCTAAAATATTTTACCATTCAAAAACTAGTACTAAAGTTACAATATTATTCCTATGAGAAAAACGCGCACCGTGTTTGAATGGTAAAATATTACTCGCAGACTTTGTGTGTGATATGTATTCAATACCATTTGGAAGTTGGAGGTGGGAAAAACTGAAATTAAAAAGCAACAACAGTGCAGGATACTTGGGCAGAAACAACCATGAACTGAAACTTCAAGTTACAGGGTCAAAAACGGAAGTAGGAATATGTTCCTTTATAATTGAGAATACTTGTGACTGGTGACTAAGTTGTTTCAGCAAGAAACAGAAAGCTATTTTGTAGAAACTTTAAGTCAAAGCTGAGATATTATAATAGGACAAGCAAGCCACTATTGATACAGTAGTGATATTATTATTACTGTATTAATTTTGTGTTTCTGTACAGGCTGACACCAACTTTGCTTGCGTAAGCTGTGCCTTCCATGGTAGTCTCATCTCACAGCTTAAATGCTCCCTACAAGAAGAGCTACGTCGTCCACCTGCTGCATGCTTTGTGTGTCGCTCCTCAGGTCATTTACTGGAGTTGAGACAAGTGGAGGGGGGAAATGAAGCCCTCAGTCATGACGTTCTTGATACATCATCAGCCATCAAGAAGCTTGCCACCCCAACCAGGAAAATTTGCACCTCCTGTGCCTATGCTCTGCAGTGGCTGTACAAACAGTAAGTTTAACAATTGTAGTTTTTGCAATGTATATTTCCTCATTCATAGTTGAACATTCTTTTCTATGATTATGTGTACATTTTTTTAACGATACAGCACATTTTCATCTTGCAGCGTATTTTAATTTCTCTTTTCAGATGTTATAAATTTCTGTGTTTAAGTTGTAGCAATATCAATGTAAAGATGCAAATACTGTACTATAACTAAAATTAAATTATCAATAATTTTTTTCTGTCACTTTAGGTCCTTGAAGATCTTTGTGAGAGGTTCAAAGCCAAAGGCTGGAAATACTTCAAAGACAGCAAATGCAAGAGCAAAGGCAGTGGCAGACGAAGAAGAAGATGAAGAAGAAGAAGAGGAGGAAGAAGAAGAACCTCCATCAAACATGCGTTCCAAGAGAGTTGCAGCTACCAAGTCAAAAGTTGAACCTTCTCGTTCTGCAAAGGGCAAGGCTGGTACCACAAAAATCACCAATGGAAAAGTCCTTCCATCTCGTACATCAAAGAAAAGATACCGAGATGACAGTGAGAGTGAAGAGGAGGATTCAGAAGATGAAAGACCACCAGTAAAATCAAGTCGTGTGGCTGCAAAGAAAGTAGAAGTCAAAACTAAAGCATCTGATGTTGTTCTTGCACAAACAAGATATTCACGTAAAGTTGTGGCACCAAACCGTTTTGGCAACCAAGAAAGTGAAGCAGCTCCAAAAAAAGCTGCTGGTAAAATGGATAGACAACGAAGAGCAATGAAGAGAGCTGCACCAGCTAGTGTAAAGAATAAACTATCCAAACAACAAATAAAAAAAGAAGTTGCTGAGTTAATAGAGTATGAATGTGAGATTTGCTCTCAAATGTTCTATAGTGGTGCAAGTGCTGAGCTACACAAGCTAGAACATGAAGGGCGATACTTCATATTGCAATTAGAGAGATGTGCAGTGCCAATCTCTGATAATTCTTCATCAGAACAAGAAGATGATGCCTCCAGCTCAAGTGAAAATAAAAGAAAACCCAGAAAACCTCAAAAGCCAGTAAAGAATGCAGCTAGAGATAGATTAAACAGTGAGCCAGATTGTGATGGTAGCTTTGTTTTTGCTGCTCCTAAACGTTTGCCATGCCCGAAGAGTGTCAAAGAGCGGCTAGAAGGTGTTATTGAGTATGGATTTGACAAGCCTACTAGTGTAAGTCCAGAGGAGAAAGACAAGGAGAATGAATTTAGTGATGATGAAGAGGAGAATGTTACTAACAATGTTGATAGTTGTATCTCATCTCTAGAAAGTTCAGAAACTAAGGCAAAGGAAGAGGAAAAAGAAGAGAGTGATGAAACAACACAAGAAGAAGACTCAGCAGAAAAGCCAAATGAAGAAACAACTTCCATTGAACCAGTGAGCGAAGAACAAAACAAAGAAACCACCTCACCTAAACCTGTCAGCATAAATCAAGCGCTGTCTTTTGATTTTGAATCACCTGCTTCAGTATCAGTCCCCACTACACATTCATCTGCTAACAAGAGTAACTGTTTAAAATTTGATTTTGAAGAACCATTAAGCACAAAACCTAAAACACAATCAAACAACACTTTTAATATTAGTACAGCTTTGAGTTTTGATTATAATCCTCCTGTTGAGAAAACTTCAAATGAAAATATATCTGCATTTGATATGATGGTTAGAAATACAAATGAGAAGCCGAGTGGATATGAAAGTGGTATCACTGATGCAGACACTCCTGATCTTGCCACATCTACTGACAACTTCTTAGCAAATGCAGAAGATGCATCGATGCTGGCTGGGAGCATTGACACAAGCAATGCTCTTCGAGATGATTCCTCTAATCCCACTCTACCTCAGCCTCAAAGCCAGCCCAGAGAAACAGGCTCTTCATTTCCATTCAGTGCACCAGAGCAAACTGGCTCAGATTTAGCATCTATTGTATCAGACGTTTAGAGAGAAATGAGTGTTCAGTTTATATTTTCTAATGTTATGTTTTATGTGTTGTGTAAAAACTTTAACAACAACAACAACAACAAAAAAAAAAAAAAAAAAAAAAAAAAGAAGAAGAAGAAAGACTTAAGCAAAGTCGAGTATCATTTTGTTTATAGTATATCATAATGTAAACATCATCAAATGTAAACATTTCAAATTACAAGTTGTCAAATTTAAGACAGCTAACTTATTAACCATAAAACTGTGAAAAACTTTTACAGTATAAATGGACCACATTATAATCACAAATAATGTTGTTAAATTTTTAATATGGTTTAATTAGATTTATTGTCGCAAGAATTTATTCTTTATAGCCACAAAGACATTCATTTCCCCAAGGTATTAAAAAATAAATATTTTGTAACAAAATAATGATTGCCAAGCAATGTAAAATAAAATAACATATTTGCAGAACGGTAACCCATTTATACAATAGGAATAGGCAATGTGTTAAGGATAAAAAATCTTGTTTTAACAATACTATCAAAGTACTGAAAACAAATAAGTTTTTTTTTATGTACAACAGTAAGTACAATATTTAATTAGTGTTTCATGGATTTCTTTAAATGCGTGTTGGTCTATACCCAACTAAAAATTAAAATTATATCATATGTCATTATTTTTTAAATATACCATTATGGTATAGTTAAATGGGTAATGTAAAGTAAAATATTGCTGGTGCTATCTGTAATGTCTGATATCCACTTAATTAACTTCTTCATATCTTTTTTTTTTTTTTAATTACTCACTATTTTCCCACCAAAAAAGAAAAAAAGAAAAGGTTAAGTGGACGTGGATATTATAGAGGAGCACCCTAAATAAGATACTAATATAGTATACAGTACCTCTTTTATTTTACTGTAATCTAAAGAGGAATTCATTTGTGTGATTTTGGTAAAAAAAAAAAAAAAAAAAAAAAAAAAACAGGGTTCGGATTAAACCTGGTTTTTAATAAAACCGTCCGGCAGGTAAAACCGATTAGCCCGATTAAAAAATAAATAATAAATAACGTTTCCCCCCCCCCCTAATTTTCACAATAATAACATAAAAATGATAAAATAATAAACTCGCATATTTTTTTAGTCATTTGAAAAAAACAACAACAACAAAACACATCAAATATCAATTTTATAGAGGTTTATTTAATCATAGTAATTATAGTAATACAAGTAAATTAAGAATTTTGACTGTTATTAGTATAGTATATTGGCTTCTTTTTTTTTTATTCTTTTTTTTTAACATTTTTTTTTAAAAACTGGGGTTTTTAAAAATCTTATTGGCCAGTTTTTTATAAAAAAACGCCCAGGATAAATCCAGGTTTAAAAACCCGGTCGAACCCTGTAAAAAAATGTTAAAAAACCATTTCGCATGTTATAAAAGCAGAAAGTATGGAACTTCACAAATAAATATTTTGTTAAATCTTCTTGCTTTAGGAGAGGTGAAAGTGTTGTACAAATTTACAATAAATTATATACAAAACTACATGTTGTGTAATGTAACCTGTAACAACATGGAATACAAGTAAATAGTTATCGTTGTACAGGGGAAAAAAAAAAAAAAAAAAAAAAACTGTCCTTAGGACATAAATATATGAAAAAACCATCGCGGTTAATGCTACTAATCAATAGGATAGAAATAGTACGAGAGAAACTAGAGCACTTTGTATTGAAAAGTAATGCAGAGCGAAATTCTCTAATTTTGATAGAATAATGGGAATGGGATTCAAATTAATTCACTAGTATTGTTACTAGGACGTTTTTTAATGAAAGAAATTAAAAGGATGGGTTATTCTGTGCGAAAACTAGCCATACATACGATATTTGGTATGTATGGCTAGTTTTCGCACAGAATAACCCATCCTTTTAATTTCTTTCATTAAAAAACGTCCTAGTAACAATACTAGTGAATTAATTTGAATCCCATTCCCATTATTCTATCAAAATTAGAGAATTTCGCTCTGCATTACTTTTCAATACAAAGTGCTCTAGTTTCTCTCGTACTATTTCTATCCTATTGATTAGTAGTGTCCTTAGGACATAGTAAAAAACAAATTGAATTTGTTAATAATCCTTTTTGCAAAGGGCTATAAAAAGAAATTTTAATGTTTATAGCATAATGTATAATAGGTTACTCCATTCTAGAAATCAGTACCTTATTGAAATGTATATATATTTTGCAATATTCATATATCGATGTTTACCCGTCGAAGTGAACGAACTGCACTTTACAAATTTTGTGAAAAATGAACGTTCTACACTTTACAAACTTCCAAGTTCCCCCATCTAGTTCTCATGTTAAAACGTGTAGAAGCGTCTAACGCAGATCGTTCATTTTGAGTGATATTTGTAAAGTGTAGTTCGTTCACTTCGACGGTTAAACATCGATATCCCATGCTTCATGCTTCACCAAGCAATGCTATATTATTGCTTCTTACTTCTCATGTTAAACTTTGTGGAGATCAATCATTTGGTTAAAGAGAAGTGCTATTGGCTTACACTAAAAGGGATGCATAGTGTAATTGTCATTATATTCATCAATACTTAAAAAAAGGATCAATAATAAAGAACAGGATAGAATTACCAGCAAGTGCCTTACCACAGTAGAAGTTCTATGGAGAGGTCTTGCTCCCCTCTCCACCTTTTCCCTCACTCGCTCAAACTCCTTCCCTAATTCCCTACTCCACCAACTCCAGACCAGCAAGAGCGAAACTCGGCAGTACAAGACAAGACACTGCTCAGTGATGTGCTCAAATAAATTTCTTCTTTGATTAATAATGTCATTAACACATGACGAAAGCTCTCAGTTATAAAATTAACTGTTTATAACAAAATACTGTGCCACACGAGACCTCGACCTCTCCATAGAACTTCTACTGTGGTAAGGCCCTTGCTGGTAATTCTATCGTGTTCTTTATTATTGATCCTAACTGTGATGAATTTTTCCTTTAATTGATACTTAAAAAAAGTAAAACAAAATAAAGAAAATAAGCCGTTGTGGTAAGGTTGATCATATAAAAGAAGAGGATAGTGGATATCAGCAAGGGCCTTACTATAGTGAAGATAGTTCCATAGTTTGATCAAAATCTTGCTAGCACAGAAAAACAAAATGAACACGTGCTGGATAGTTTTCAGTACGAAACTTCAAGATAAAATTGGGTATTTATGTGTGTCGTATTCCGTCCCCACAGACTCGGAGATAAACTATTAATGATCTGTATGAGAATAGTCTGAAGTCTAATGGATGAAAGAAAGCACATACATATGCATTTTGGAGTTTCAAATGTGAAGTATTATTCACATGACGCATAAATTTGATGTGTGACAATGTAAACAAATGGAGCCATTCACATGTAATTTTCAAAAACAATGTGAATGGCTCCATTTGTTTACATTGTTCCAACTTGTTTATCCGTTGACGGGCATCAAAGTTATGTGTCATGCAAATAATACTTGAAAGCTATCCAAGATATATTTTTCTTCCCCTTTATCCTTTTATATTATAAAATAATATAAGATATTGTACAGATTTCTGTTTGTGTATAAATAATTCCTAAAAAAATGTAGGAGAGTACAATGTCAGGTTATAAGTTAACTCCGTACTAGTAGAAATGTGTGACTATTATAAAATTTATTACATATATAAAACTTGAATGAGCACCTAAATGCTATAATATGTAAGAGTTTTAAAATAATATATTTTCTATGTATAAATATGATGTATAAACTTGCAATGTTTATTTTGTTTAAAGCATTTTTTCCCCATTTTATTTTCCAATGCTCTCTATTTTTATGATTGTCACGTTCTTCTTCCTTCTTCCTTTTATTTTTTTTTTATCCTATCATTCCTTTGATATAATATGTAAAACACTAAAGGCCAACGCAGCGGTCAGTCAGTCTTTTTCAACAAGGACCGCTAGAGTTAGCATTGGTCCAGCCAATCGGGAGCCAGCGATAGTTGTCGCACGGTTATCGCTCAGGAACCGATTGACGGCTGGTTTGGTCTTAATTAGTACAATAGTAGTAAGTTTTGGTATATTTACACCAATTTCTCTTGTAATTCTTTTTAAATTTTAATACATCAGAGCAACTGATTTATTAAATTTTAAATAGAAGTCAATATGGAGCAAATATGTTAATGAATTAAAATTAAATTGTGTAAAAGTTTTGAAGGTATTATTTTCCTAGAAAAGAAAAATACCCCCCCCCCCCCCCCCCCCATTTATAGCAAAGATTTCACTACAATTACATTGCTGTATTTAACTTTACAATCATCTTTCCATCTTCACTATCAAGTACCCTAACATAATTATATAACCATACTCTTAACTGTGTTTCTTTTTGGTAATGGAAAATTGAAATGAATGGATTCAAATGATGTGCACATGCAAGAGAAAACATTATAAACCCCTTGCAAACCTGACAACCAACTAGATAAAGTCAGATAGCTGCATTCAGTTTTTTTTCTTTCTTTTGTTAATTACAGTATAATTTGTGAATGCACTTTCATATAGGCTCTTTATTTTTACCTATCGTTCATGAGGATGCGGTAGAGGAATTTTTCAATTTGTATTATATCCTAGATGTTATTATTATTTTTTTGGTAAATAAAAAAACAAAACTTTTTTTATTTCATTAAATGTATGTAAAGAGATTTTTATTTGATAAATAAAAATACTTTTTTTGTATAAAATATATAATATGTACTCTACTTATTTAGAGTTTTTTTATTCACTACGATCGAACCTTATTGTTTTTCATTCTCTTGAAGATTTGGTAATTCCTATAGCTCTTCTAAAATATATATATAATATATATATATATATATATATATATATATATATATATTATATATATATATATATATATATATATATATATATATATATTATATATATAATGCGAGTATAAAAAAAATCGAAACGATACGCTATCGTGTAGTGATTGCAGATTGCTCGGTTTGCCTTTGCTGTAGATCGCCGTGATAATGATATAATATGCCATTGATTATGCCGCCGTAATTTGGTGCGCATCGTCAGAGTTCATGTTTGCGCAGATGACCTTGAAGTAAACAGCTGGGCTAATGGAGGTTTGCTGTCATCAAAATAATTAATGTCAATATTTTTAATTCAGTATTCCATACAATCAGCATGACTTCAACAGGAAAAGTTATTTCCTTATTACTTGGAACATATTCTATTTTAGCAGACAAAGTAAGTTTTCTTTATTTACTCTTGTTTTCATTTTAAACAACACGTTTTTGTTTAGTATCATTGCATGCATACCGCTTCAACGCACTCAAGCCAAAACTCCTGTTTTCAATGTTCTCATGCTAAACCCTATTTTACATTTTACTACACATAATCGGGCACAATTCAGATGTAATATGCATATGTGCATATACATACATATGTATGCTACATATTAAGTTCTTCATATGTATGTACCGTACATATTATGTACATACATACATACCATACATACATACATATCATGACAGTATAATCCCTTTCGTATGTACATAATATACATATTTATGCACATATGCGTATGCACTGTATGCTCATATAATAACTTATTTTCCTTTTAGGCTGAAGCCTACTATTGTGAATGGGGCTTATGTTCTCCTGATCTCTATTGCTGTGGAGATAACCACTGCTGCAGTAATGTTTATAGTCCATGGTACTTCTGGTAAGTGTGAAAAAATATTTTATTTTTAGAAGATAGCATGCACATATGTTTGTAAAAATATATATATATATATATATTAAAGTAAACTACTGTGGTCAAATTGACGATAAGGCAGAGCCGCAACTGAATTACATTCATGTGGGTATAGACCCCCACGTCTCACGGCACATGAAAGCGTGGGCCAGTAAAAAACGTTTTAGTAAAAAACGTTAAAGTAAACTAGAAATTACCAAGTATTCTCTCTCTCTCTCTCTCTCTCTCTCTCTCTCTCTCTCTCTCTCTCTCTCTCTCTGTTGCTGCTGCTTCCTTTCCAGCAAACACATCATATCATTGCATAGAGAGAGTAAAGGAGTAAAAGTAAGGTTTTTTATATAGTTACAATAAAAATGCGCATTCCAAGTAATTTATGTGCATGCATTATAGATAAAGTCATTTAGTCACGATACAAAATTAAATTAAAAAAAATATGCGGGCAAAGGTTTTAAAGTTTGGTTGTTTTTTCTTCTTCTTTTCTTTTTCTTGCTTTCTTGCTTTCTTTCTTTCTTTCTTTTTTTTTTCTGGCCCGCTTGGCCCGCAATGACGTTGGCCCAGTCTGCGATCGCAGACCTCGTCTTATGGCCAAGCCGGCCCTGTATATATATATATATCAGGGGCGGCTCGTGAAGTTTATGACTAGGCAAGCACTCGGTGATAGCCTATATATTCTGGGGGGGGGGGGGGGGGGGGGGGATAGCCCGCCGCAGGCGCCGATTTTTTTTAGACCACGTGGTCCCTTATAATCTTTGATTTTCGACAAAAAAAACTGCATAATTATTATCTGAACCTTAAAGCAATTAACAATCATTTTGATTTTTTATAACGAAAATTTTCAAAGAAATGGACCACTTGCAATAAAATGTTTTTAATTGTTGCAGCAAGTAAGTGAAAACGATTTTTACATAAGAAATGCATTAAGAATTATTCAAATTATTTTAAAAAGTTCGTTCATTGCAAGTGGTCAATTGTGCTGTTAACATTTTTTTTTAATTATATATCTTATTTACTATAATGACTAATGAATAAACTATATATAAAAGAGTATTGTAAAAGTAGTGTATAAATTAGATTTTTCACAAAATCGTACGTAAATATTTTCATGAAGAGCATGTTATTTAATATTATTATTGCGCATTTATTTTTATTTTATTCTCTTACAAACATTTATTCATATAAATGTATGGTATTATTTTATAAAAAATAATAATTAAAACGTGACTTTTTTGTTACTATAATTAAATTATATTGGATCGAATTTAACTGCAACTAGTGCAACTATACGGTACAATTGGGCTATTCAGTTTTTATTTCAAAAGAAAAGAAGAGAGAGAAAGAGAGAGGAGAGAGAGAGAGAGAGAGAGAGAGAGAGAGAGAGAGAGAGAGAGAGAGAGAGAGAGAGAGAGGAGAGAGAGAGAGAGAGAGAGAGAGAACTAACTGCCGATTAATTGCAAATGTACGGCCCTATTTATCGTTTATTATATTTGTTTTGCTTTAATTTATATGCCAAAGCAAACTATATAAAAAAAATTAAAATATTTGATTTTTAAATCAGTTTACAAACACCATGCCCGAAAAAAAACTAAACACAGTCATTTTTAATGTCACGGTTTTTATTATTTAAAAATTGACAAAATAAATAATAACTTTAGCTAAATTCAGGCACATTTGTTAATATTTCCCCTCCCTTTTTCGGTACAATAGATCATTTTAAAAATGAATAGTCCTCTCCGTTATACCTTTTCCAGGTTATTCTTATATTAATATTTTTAATGGAGCTTGTCGGTTTAGCGTGCGGGCAAACGTGGGGATGTTATATAAGGATACTCTAATCTAATGTAACATTTATGCTTGGGCTTAATTGTATTTTTTTTTTTTTTTTTTTTTTTTGCGATTATCTGAACAAACTACACTAATTCCGTATATTTAAATGAGAAAAACTAGACACACTTTTACGTTTTTAAAGCCATAGAATTTTTTTTTAAGAATTTTTGACAGTGATTATCCTTCATATTGAGCTCATTTACTGTAAAAAGTTTCAAAAAATAAAAACCGCGCTTTGTCTCGATCTCTCTCTTTATTTTTTTTTTATCAATAATATTCTTAATATTTTTGGCTATGTATAAATTACAAAATAATAATAATAAAATTTAAAAGACATCATCAAATCACGCCAGTGAAATTATTATTTAAAAGTATATATATATATATTAATTATATATAAAGCAAATAAGGTAATTGAGAGCAAAAAATTGCATTTAATTGATTCATGTAATTTACTATTCATGTTTTTAAAAAATGAAATTTATTTAAAGTGTGTGATCTATTGATTTACACATATATCCAAAGTTTCATATTTTTAAAACACTTTTTACATATAAATTACACGACTTTTTATTCATATTTTAGCATAGACTGCAACATATCACGCTATTGCTAATTAGTCGTTACGCATACGACAACATTAAAGTCACACATTTATAGACAAAATAACACAGATTCAGGAAATGTTTCTATTTTTTCAATCCAACAATTAGATATTGAGTTATTAATTTTTTTAAGAAAGGTGCAAGCATTTTTTTGAAGTGCTTTCACGACGTCTATTCAGAAGCATTGTAGCCTCCCGTCCCCCCTCTTTTTTTCTCAACGCTAGAGCTATAGCGACGTATGCTCCTGTAGTGTGGAGCTTTCACAATTTTTATTGAGGAGGGCGCTGCATACGTGATTTTTTTTTATGAAGGCGCGCTTTGTTTTTAATGAATACAAATTAGAAAAAACATAGAAAATAGATAAAAATTAGATACAAAATATGAAAAATAACTTTCTTTATTGAATTATGGAATAAAACCTTTTTGATCGATTTTCTATAGGCATGCACTGCTTGCAGGGCTTACATGCACCAGCCGCCCCTGATATATATATATATTTATATATATATATATATATATATATATATATATATATATATATATATATATATATATATATATATATATATATATATATATATATATATATATATAAATACATATATATATATATATATATTAATTTCATTTATTAAACACAATGAGTGTACAACTTACATCTAAACATTCAATTGATAGACTAATAGACATAGTACTGTACTCATAAACAGTACATATAATAATATCAAAATAATAACAGCATTATACATGCTGATCATTACCCTCGACATAATAGCCCATACTTAAATGCCTCGTAATACATGTGAGGAGATGATACTGATCACATGACATCCCACATAAGGAACAGATACAATTATTAGTACAGATATGATATTCCTTGGTGTTACAAATTTTGTGATGAAATCTGTGTGCCGTGAAGCAGGTGATAACATTACGGTTTCTCTGATTTGAAAATTTCCATGTATCATTTTTAAAAGCTGGCGTATTATAAAATGATAGATTGGTATCGTCAGTTTTACTTTCTCTGATTTGGACAAACTTAATAAAATTTTCAGTTGCTGGCAAATTAAAATTTGACATATATGTACATATATGCATAACTACCTAATTATATTTTTTTATAATAGTTAAAAATGCGTTTATGTTCACAGGGCTGGAGCAGTGGTGGTCGCACTGATGTTGTGGTCATGTAGTGGAATGGCAAGATATTGTATTGCAAACAGGAAACAAGGACTGATTAAATACCAGGTATGCACAGTAACAAATTACATCTTGAGTTCAAGTTGAAAGTAGAACAATGATTTTACTGCAATAATTTCCCCAACAAATGGCATGTCCCTGGGTAAACAATATACTGTACATAGCTGTCATGCACACAACACTATTATTTAACTTATGTTTGGTATTACAACGTCATTATTATTATTATTTTTCAAGAGCTCTTAATAATTTCTATTACAAATAAAGGAATGACTTGCTCGATTCAGATATATGTATATTCTTTTTTGGTGCCGTAATTACTTTTTGGGGATGGGCTGGTGTGGGTAACTTGTGTTGCACAGGCTTCTTTTAAATCCTCCCTTCCAAAAAGCTAATCTTGCAGCCTGCCTGGCTACGGCATGGCAGGGTAGTTTGTAAGATGCAACCTGATTTCCTGTCTTTAAGTAAGAGTAATGAATGAGTGTGGTTGTGGTAGTAGTTTGGAGGACGGGGGTTAAAATAGAAATCATAGGAGGAGCCTGTGTGACACAAGTTTCTGAATTTAACTACACACCCTGGGTCCAAAATACCTCACTCCTCCAGGCTCGTAATACTAAACCTTTATAACTCGGACCACGTTAAAATATGATAGCTATACTCATCATTCACAGTTTTAACGGAGTTATATATTGTACTCAAAATGTTTTGTTAATGAGGACCCAGTTCAAATTTTCTGTGGGGGGGGGGGGGGGAGGGGGGGGATCACAGGGAATCAAGCCTTAGTGTAAACCAGTTTACATGGGACAGTCGACATTCCTATGATTTTATTATTATTATTATTATTGCATAAATGATAAAAGTATTCCGAACCGATGATTTAAGTTTCAAAATACTCTAGCGAGGAGTAAAAATATTGCTCAAGTTCATGAGAGAGTTTCATAATCAGGCAAATTATTATATTTTATTGTAACTTAATATTAATGAAAATGATGGGTCTTTATTGTAGTAAGGAGTATTGAATGTAGCTCTTGTGTGTTGATGTAGCTTATGCCGAATAGACAGGATGTTGAAATGCTGTCAAGAAAAATGGCAGGGGACCTCAAATTTCCTATCCTTTAGCGTTGATGGGCTTTCTTTTTTAAGCAATTTATAAGATTAGATTGAGCTAATAGATTTGTTTGAATGGTGCACACTTGTCATACAAGTATCATTTATTTGGCATGCAAAATTGACTCCTGTTGACAAATAAAAACTAAAGTTGCAATAATATAAACTAATGGACCCTGTCACATGGTTTCAAAACAGGCAGATACCGGAAGATCATGGCAGGCAATGCTGACTACTCCCAGCTTTCTATCTGTCCCTATCTGCCACAATGACCAATATTGAGGGGTACATAAGATCCATTAAAATTGTTTACATTAGTGCAGCTCCATGTCTCACTTTCAGTCAACAACAGTGCATGTGCAAGGGTCCATAAATTTAAAATGGCACAGTTTGATCCTTTCAGTGTCCATGTGTTTTCTGCACATGCTCAGTATACACTTTCATGTGAAAGACACAATTTCTCATTACCACCACTTCCTTCAATGTTAGCGGATACCAAATTTCCGTGTAACGTGAGTGATACTTAATACAGTATTGACAATTTGATTTTGTTTTGTTTTATTGTCATCCAAAAAACAGACAGTTTTACTTACCCAATACATTCATGGTAGTACATTCCTCCAGTTTTAAAATTGTCCATCAAAGACTGCAGAGTTGCCAGATTAAACCTAAAGGAACACCTGCAGCTCCATTAGTAAAGGTTTAATCTGTCAATGCTACTGTCACTTAAGATGGCATGTTGACCATTTTCTAAAGAAAGCTGCTTCCCTTTGGATGGGTAATTTAAAAATTGGAGGAGTGTACATACAGTATAGAAACAAATAACAAAGCTAAATACATAATATTTACGTACCGGTAAGAATAATACTAATTTTGGTTCTCTAAATTGTTATCAGGATCTCGAGTCTGCAAATCTTCAACTTGAAGAGAAAAATGCATCATATTTGCCTCCTTAGCCCTAGTGGAATCACCTGCATCAAGGTATTTAATGTGTATTGCCTCAAATGAGATCTACTCAAAATTTACCTACTCTGCGTACCAAAATTAATTCTTCCTCGATAAAATTATATATACATAATATATATAAAATTGTAATTACACTTATGATGATGAAATTTTACAAACAAAACATCTTAATCTCAAATATTGCACTTTATTTGGACACTTGAATAATTTTAGAAACTGTAATATAGTTCTTGAAATTATGTTAGGAAAAAAAAAAAAAGAAAAGAAAAATAGTATTTTTAAATTCTTGATGTGATTCTTTAAATTTATAACATTATTTTATTTATTACTTCTTCTATAGTGCACTTGTTACTATTAATCAATGACTTGATCTAAAATTTATCTTGAGCAAAAATCTCAAAATAAAAAATAATTTTTAAAGTTTTAGACTTAAATGTGAAAGTAAAAATAAATAAATAAAAAAAAAAAAAAAAAAAAAAAAAAAAAAACAGACTGAGAATTACAAAACAACTAATCGCGAGGAATTTAATTTAACATTCCAATTAATTTTTAAACATTTTGCTTTAGTAAAAAATGAGTTGTTTTTTATTATTATTTATCTTGTTTATTGGCTAACAAAGTATAAATACTACAATTTTTTTTTTAAATATCTGGTTTTCTGACTTGTAACATCTGCCCAGATGTACAGCTCTGGCCAAAAGTTTGAGAACGATTTGTATAGGCAATCCACAACCACACTATGTTATCTTTATGAAAAAATGCTGCGGCCGCCGCTGCCCTGTTCTCAAACTAGTGGCCAGAGCTGTACCATAGTTTTGAAGGATAGAATTTATGCATTTTATACAGCTTTGAAAATTGATTTTTTTTTTTTTTTTACTCATGTGTGTATGCTCTCTTTTATCTTGAAACTTAATTTGCAATTACCATGGGTAATGATGTAATTGTACACAGCAAAATGTTGATAAATTCTTGATTTTGACAACTACAATTTGGTAAATAGTTCAATCAGAGATCCTCTGCAGCTGCCATCAACAGAGTCATTTCATACCTCTTAAATCTTAAAGCCCTTGTCAACTTACTTTTTTATCATTTAGAATATTATATTGATAATTACCATACCTTAATATACATGAATTAGACACCATCACCAGTGGCGGTCCTACAGGGGGGATTGAGGGGCGGATATCCCCGGGCCCACTAGGTTTGGGGGGCCCGGGACGAGGCCTACATATAAAAAATTCAAATAAGCTAAAAAAATAGAAAAAAAAAAAAAAAAAAGGAACTTAAGGGACGGGAAGAAGAGAGAGAGAGAGAAGTTTAAGAACCAATTTAATGATTTTCATTACTAAAATTATTCATAGCAAACAAATTATCCAAACATATTTTTATAATGTAAAAAAAAAAATAATAATAAAATAAAAAAATAAAGCATATATAAATCTACAGAAAAAATACAATGTCTCTTTAATTTACTAGTAATAATACTTCAGTATTTTCTTATATTTTTAAACAAGGGCCTCCCTGGTTTAAAAAGGTAAAATAAACTATACTTACTATAGAACTAGAATTATAATGAAGACTTAAAAAATTTCAGGGTGTTATTTTATTGCATTTTCATTCTAAAAGAGGGCAATGTCCTAAGTCGATAGATATGGACATTTCTAAGCTTTGAGCTCATTGAGTATTAATTCTTTTTAAAATTCTTAAACTGACGTTACGGTAACTTTTCCTATGCCCGCATGCATATAGAGGTATTGCGTGTTGACATTTTTTGATTTTTTTTTTTTAATAGAAATGCTTATTGAACTTAAAATTTACAATTCTGCAAATAAATCGATTCAGGACAATGTCTTCTTTTAGAATTTGAAATAAAATTTTACCCTGAAAACTTTTTTAGTCTTCCTCATTGGCCTGGCGTAGGTAAAAAATTGTTCAATGATAAATAAACACTATAGCTCGATCTACCTAAATTTTAACATTTGTATTTGTCAAATTGACCTTGTCCTCTGCTCCTTAAATGATGATGACGATCAACTTTGGCTATTCAAATAGAATATGTGCATTTTTTTTTTTTTTTTTTTTTTTTTTGGTAAGAGACTAGGGTTTACGAACATCACTTTTGTTTCGGAAATTTGAAAATAATTCTAACAGAAAAAAAAAAAAAAAAAACTAAAATTTAGCTTTTTGAGAATATGAAGGAAACATTTTTTGCATGCGCTTAATCTCGCCTAAATCTGCAAAGTAATTAAAAATAATTTAATTTGCATTATGAATTTTTGTACACTTTTTTTAAAAAATATTTCATTCTAAATTAAAGTTTAATTGTTTAAAAAAAAAACATAATTTTTTTTTTTTTTTCTTAAAGCTATCTGCACTGACAAGTATACTTAATTTATGCACGGAATTGCCTGTAAATAGTCACGTGGTAAAAAAATCGCGCCTGCGGCGGGCTATTGGCGCTTCGCGCATCTATTGAGGGGGCCCTGTCAGATTTCTGTCCCCGGGCCCAAAATTCGTAGGACCGCCACTGACCATCACGTTGATTTTGTATTTATTTTTGTTTATTTTCCTTTTTGCGGGTATATCACATATCTGACAATAAATTTACGCCCCTCCTCAAGTTCTTTACCCCTATCATGGCCCCATCGGTACATTGTGACGTCCGTCAGATACGTGATATAACCGCAAAAGGAAAATAAATGAAAATAAATACAAAATCAACGTGTTGGTTTCTAATTCATGGATAATAAGGTATGATAATTATCAATCTAGTATTCTAAATGATGACAAAGTAAGTTGACAAGGGCTTTAATGTTGTGGATTGACAATTTTATGGAGATCTTTTTGCAATGTCACTAAATCAGTAGTTTTCTGATATAAAATGATCACATGATCATATTTTTCACTCACAACTTTTGTGATTTTGTGTTAAAATGATCGTCATATGATTTAAAGGAATATAACAAAAATTTCTTGTAAAATAATTATACGTAAAAAATATACACAAAAATTGTCTCATAATTGTTCATGAACATTGTGTTTTTAAAAGATAACAGCTCGTGGCCTACTTGATATATATTTTTTTCAAGGCAATAATATTTAATTGCATATTTTAATTTAATATTTTCACAAAAAATATATTGTATGCAAAAATGTTATATTAAAAGAATATATAGAAGTGTAGAAGTTAAATATCTAAAATGCAGAAGTATCAAAACGTGTATATTAAAAAAAAAGCACAGAAATAAGTCACTTATGTAGCATATTCGTGAGAACAGATTATTAACATTAATGCATAGCTAATTAGACATTTAAAAGTGCTTATTTTAATAGCAAATGCACTCACATTTAGCCTATTCTTTTAAGGGTTATCTTACACTAAAATAGCATTATTATAACTTCGCTGTGTCCTTTATTATATTTACTCTCATTAATTAGTTTTCTCTTATTTTATTTTATTTCTCTATAAAAATAAAACACAGAAAACTGCTCATTAGGTTGCTTGTAAAGCATTCTTAAAAGTCAAGTATTTTATTTATTGCATTTTTTTTTTATCTTCTCAATTTTTACTCTCAATCATGCTCAAAAGTATGATTATAGCTTTAACAAAAATATATGTAATTATGCAGTCTTTTTACGTTTCTTCAAACTTCAAACAATAATTTTAGGTACACTGGTCGCAGCATAACCTGACCACTGGGTGACTACAGGTTTACAGTTTACAGGTATAAGCTGGGAGGACCCTCCCCTTTTCAATGTAAACTCAGTGGATAGGTTATGAAATAAATTGACCACTATATTAATGTGCTAAACCTGGGGGAAAAAGCATTCAATAAAGAATAAATTATGTAATAAATTCTCATCTAATGAGATAAACATAAAATCGCTTGTTATTTTCAAATGAATAATGTCATGCGTTTTAATGCCAAAGAAGCTTTAAAGCCTATATACTCGCTTCTCAACTCATAATAATTATTATATGAAGCCTCTGTATAGTCAGCAACTTGAGCCGATTTTTATGTCTCTAAAGGTGTTTTCATTCAAATTTTTTGCATTACATTTTGCGTAAAAAAAAAAAAAAAAAAATGGCACATTTAAATACAGTAGCCAAATTTTGTTATGCAACTTGTTAATTAAAAATCGAAATATGTGAAAAATTCTATAGCCCATTATATTCAATAAAACATTTGCAAACCTCATTGTTGGAGGTAAACAAATAGGCTTGTTTTGTAGAGTGGGGAAAAAAATCAGTCTAAATTTTTTAATTAGTTTTTATGAAATTCAATGATACATGCATCTAAATTCTTTATTTTCAAATCTGTCATAAAAATTATGTAATTTTAATAACATGAAATGTTACAGGGTTTTTGGTTTTTGCAAAGTCGTATTAAAGAAAACAAAAACTTGCATGTCATTATAATCATTATTATACTTACGCCTCCACCTAACTTCAATTCTTTCATAATGTTATAAAAATTGTAAAACTGCAGGGATAACATGTTTAGGCAATATTTAAAAATCGGCTCAATTCGAGACTAACGATTCCTTTCGGTTTATTTTATCCCCACCTCTAATGAAGCGAATTTTAAACGTGCATATTATTATTTATTAAGGTGATGTAGTAGCCTTAGAGTTTGAGCTTATTTGTAAATTACGTTCCTGCATTGTTTTTATTGTTTTAAATATTGCGCTCATATATATATATATATATATATATATATATATATATATATATATATATATATATATATATATATATATATATATATATATATATAATATATATATATATATATATATATATATATATATATATATATATATATATATATATATATATATATATATATATATATATATATATATATAATATTGTATTATAGATACAATTAATTAACTAATGTTCTGTTTAATTGTACTTATACTGTTCCTCCGTGGCTTGACTTTGACTAAGTCGCCAACTAAACTGTCTCCGCCACGGTACACATTAAGTCAAAAATCTATTTGTATACTTATACCCTGAATTGTATATCTATATCTTCCAGTATTCTTCCAATAATTTACCCGCTTTTTCTATTAATGCCAAGATTTTTACTTCAACTATCCGCAATTTTTGTAAACCTGTTTACGTTGTCAAAATTTCAAAATATTTTCCATTACTTGTTGTGTGCCTGTATAATATTCCAGGCAAAAAAAAAAAAAAAAAAAAAAAAAAAAAAAAAAAAAAAAAAAAAAAAAAAAAAAAAAACGTGGGATGAGAAGTTAAATTGCGGTGCCCACCTAATTTTTGTCATATTAAACTTTGAATGTATCGTTAATAATTCTGTCATGCTGTAAGTATATTATAAAAATTTGAATTTTTGCTATAGATAATTTTTAAAATCATTTTCTTGTATTTTGACATGAGATTGGAAAACAGAAACATTTGTTTTGAATACAACATAAAGTTTTCACTTATAAATTTTAAACATACTCTAATTAGAGTAGATTTATCGCTTATTATACTTAATTATTTCATATCGTATCAATACTTTTTACTTCTCTCTCGCCCCTTATCAGTATTAATTTATATTAAATAATTTATATATAAATTAATTCTTTTACTGGTCGAATTGGCGACATCAGGTATACAAAAGCCTCCTAATTTAACACAACTGTATTACTGTTTTAGTCACTTATAAGAAATTAACACTTTTTAACTCATAACGATGTATAATTAAGATTTATCGTTTATTTTTAATTCTATAACTTTGAATTTCAAAATATTATGATCAGAACAGTAATTTATTTTGCAATTTCGCTATTATTTTTATTTATTACAATAATGATGATGTCTTAATATATTTATATGTAGTAAATTCATAATTAAATTTTTTTTTCTCTGCCATCGAGATTTTTTTTTAAAAAGAAAAGGGTGTATTTGATTTGATATTTTATTTTTTATTTTTGGCATTATATTTTTAAAACATGCATTGTAAAAATAACAACAGTTGCGTGCAATTGATAACAAGAAAGTAAACACTTACTTGACGCGTTAAATTTAAAAAAGCGATACCTGCTTATCAAACATTCAGTATTAGTGATAACAAAGGTAAAATATGAATTGTATGTATATATTTTAGTGCTGCGCTGCGCGCGGTATTGAAATTTTACATCAAATGCTGTTATTTATATATAATTTCAACAGTAAAACAAAAATTATGATAAGAAAATTGCGTTTAAAAAAAATCTTGGAATTAATTGAAATATTCTTGATGTGTGGATTGTATGTGTACAGACACTGTGATATAATTTTTTAATAATCAAACAAAACGATTCATTTGAAGACTTAAATTTAAAAAAAAAAAAATGCTTACATTTTCATAAGGCAATAAAATAAACTTTAATGTCACAGCATCTGTACATTCTATGTTTCTTATTTCTGTTCTCGTATGTTTTATTGCTAAAAAAAATAATGATCTTAAAAAAAATGGAATCTCATGTTTTGAAAGGGTAAACTCCTTTGCATCTTACGCGAAGATAGAATCAATTGCGTAATTTATGCTGCATTTATGCCATTATAGTATAAATGTTGCTCTATTGGATTTACATAAACAAATTTGCTGTAATAACATAATAGTTATGCTACGTAATAGTCACTATACAGTATACATAAATTATAATTGTTAAATGTTACTAAAATTAAGTTAGCATAATTATTACGTATACTTATTTTGGTTCGTGTATTATGTATTATGGGGATCGAAATATATATACCGTGGTTGTACTGTATGTATAATACTGTACTTAACTGTAAACTACCCTTAAGCAGCTTGATGTCTTGTGAATAAATATGCATGAGAAACCCTCTCAAATAAAATATTGTTTATAATTAAGTCGCGGGTGCGCATTTTTAATTTTTGTTTCAATATTCGAAAGTTTTCCACCGATTTTAACATAATGACCAACCGACTTAACATTAATACTATATTAATAATTTTAGTATTTTTACAGTAACATATTTATTGATTATATATCATTAAGAACATAATTATTTTCAGTTCTCATTGTGTATACTTCCGTAATAGTATTGAAATATTGTAAATATTTGCAATTGAGCGTATAACACGTTAACTTCTAATGTTATTTTCGAAAAAAAACAAAAAAACTCCTCTTTAATATAATGTAAAGTAATTTAACCCTAATTTAAAAGGAGATAAAAATGTTTAAACAATTGATACAAACAAATCAAATCATAATATTGTCATACGGAATCTAATGGACGTCCATTCAAACACAAAAATAGTATATAAATATGTCTAATAATAATAATAATAAATAATCTATTATTAAATTCAAAATAAAATAAGAAAAATATTCATTCCAAAACTATAGATAATAATGCTGATTAAAAAAAAATAATAAAAAAAAAACTTAAATGGCCTATTATGTTTTAAGACTGTCAAAATTAAATATGTGAGAAAAGAAAAATAATAAAAAAAACAAATTAAAAGATTTATAATCCCTATTCTTGTTATTCTAATGTGAAAATTTTAATTATAATAAAATATATAGAATTTATGTAATAAGTGTAAAAAAATAAATTAATATAATTGTAAATAATATAATTAATTATACACTATTATATTATATGTACTGAATGTATATTATTCTGAATGTTTATCTATGATTTCATGGATGTAATATAATAATAATAAAAAATAATAATAATTATTGCATAATAATAATATATTATGTGTAAGGTATTTTATTGATTTAACCAATAAAAAAAAAGTATATATGTATATAGACTGAAAATGCAAAGTAGTTATATTACATACGTATATAAAAAAAATGACATTATTATTTATCTTTATTTATATATATTTTTCTTGTTGTATTATAAGTAGGAGGAGAGGGCAGTTTATTATGTACTCTTGATGGTACATTGCAATAAAAGAGGATAGGCAAAAGTTACGTTCTTAATTCAGCGCCTATTTGCTGCCATTTTCATGTGGGTTTAAGGGAGGTGCTGCCTTTAGGTCAAAAAAGGAAGCTTGCTTACGTGTAGGAACATTATGTGCCCTATTACCATATAAGGAAAGTAGAAGAACCCACACATATTAAGAGGGTTTAGAGCAGAATGAAGGCTTGGTACAAAACAGCCAGATGGTCTTTTCGACAAAAAATAAATAATAATAATAATATTGATTGACTAATTTCAATATCCTTAGTTTTTGATGTATATGTATAACTAATGAACTATTTTTCTTAATGATGTTCACGGATAGGGTTTAGTTTTGACACATGATGAGATAGACTTATTTTTGTTATAGTGGAGAATCGTGTTATAGAAATTGATACAAATAATGTAAAAAATAAAGAGAAATTTACATTGCGTTTTGGTTGCATCAAGATTTCTGTGAAGGAAACTGGGGGAAAAAATCACAGAGCTCCTCAAAAGATTTTTTTTTTCTTACTTGATAATTACGTTTATTTAATTATAATTTATTAATTAAGAAAAAATATCCATACATAAATTATTAACAACTTTTTTAAATTTATTTGAAAAATTCTTTTATGCTAATTATATTAACCTCATAAATATTTATTTATATAATTCATTTTATTTACATTAATGATAATATTAACTAATTTCTTAAATAATTATTTTAAAAAAGCACAGAAGAAATATATAAATACATACGCCCTGATTTTATTATAAGATGATGTTGATGATAATAATATATAAAATCTTATGACAAGAAAGAAAAGGAGGATGATCATAAATATTGAGATTTTTTTTTTCTGCTCATTATTAAGTGAAGCTCCACAAGTATATAGATGCTTGATAGTAGGACAGCCTTGAGAAGGATTTTTCGTTCTCCACGCCCTGATGTGCCACAGGCTACCAGCTTGCGATTGAGTCTCTTTCATATATATTTTTTTGCTTGGTGTGTGTGGTGTCCGCCCTCGCGCCCCGTCGTCCAAGTGTCCACGCCCGGTGCCGCAAGCGAGCGTCCTACCCGCCTCTTCACACGTGTTTTTTTTTTTTTTTTTAATTTTTTTTTCAACCATATTCCTTATACGTCTAAATAACCGTGTGAGGAGAAATAAAACTGGTTTTGTTTCCTCTGCAGATAATATTATTTTAAATAATAATAATAAAAATAGTGATGCAAAGTAGATGTTCTCGCCGTGTCACATTTTGTCATTCATAAATATAATAATATACTTATCTTAAAATGTCGTCGACACTGAAAGAACGCAAAATATACACAAGAGAGAATGTGTCCTGCATTCTTTGGATTCATGCCAAATTTTTATGGTGATGGATATTTACGTATATATCCACCTGGCGTAGCTATGTAATTTGCTTCATTTTATATTCTTGCATAACTAAAACTTCTTTTTTTTTCAGTGTAATTAAGTAATGACTGTAATAGTAATGTGAATTAAACGCGAGTAATTACTGATTATATACTGCATATAAGATCGCAGTATTATAATAATTATAACTCCTTTCTAAGATAATTGTAGTGATTATCAATTTTATTAAAATATAATTAAATCGATTATATAATTATTGTAATTTTCAATTCATCTGTTTAATATGTATTTATATGATTTTTACTGTTTATACAATTTATTTACAAGGTTGCGTACAAATCTGAGCAGTTGCCAAATACAAAAAAAAAAAAAAAAAAGTGATAAATTTTCCGATTAGGAATTTTAAGAATTTGATTTGTTCATTAGATGCAAAATTAAACTTTGCTAAAATTATCATTGTTAAAAGTGTAAATTAAGCTTACGTTTGCTTACATCTCTCTCTCTCTCTCTCTCTCTCTCTCTCTCTCTCTCTCTCTCTCTCTCTCTCTCTCTCTCTCTCTCTCTCTCTCTCTCTCTCTCTCTCTCTCTCTCTCTCTCTCTCTCTCCCGCCCTCTCTCATTTGTTTTGTTTTCTCTCTTATTCACGCCAAATAAATATTTTTACTAGATCAAACCAAAAGCTAAGTCTGTATTAAGATAAATCCTAGAAGCATGCTCAAATTTGGAAAAATAGCTTACGAAATATATAAAATATCTAATTTTGACCAAATTTAACACATATTCAAACAATTTATAGCCTCAAGGTATTGTTTACGATAAAAAGCGTGACCTAAAAAATGTTCTGTTTTATTTATAAATTACGTATACAAAAATAATATAAACAAATAAAAAGTATATATTGTATAAATTTTCTTGTTAAACGTTCAACAGTGTAATATAGAGTTTAATAATAAATTTTATATACTTTGTTCTTTTAAGGCATTTCTTATTGGTATACAGCCAGTGCGTTACGTACACCAGAGAACAACTGAAATAGATCACAAATAAAATGCTTTTTAAACCTAAAAATAACTACTTTCAACTCCATAACAGATTCAAAGTTGCTAGCACTATACACACATTCTATATTATACTGTTTTTTCATCTATACGCGCATTGATATTTTTAGACCCAATTTAGATTTTTTATTTTATATACACATCGTAGACGCTTAATTTCAAAGAAAGGCTATTTAGAAAAAGAAAGAAAAAAAAAAGTATAAATAAAAATTTATTTTCACGTATCTTCTTGTTCGTTTTGTTACTCTATAGATGTTTGCGTCCCTCTCTATCTTCGCTCTTTTGCAAGTACACTTTTTTTTATAACTTTAAATTTTGAAAGTAAGCCAACAACTCTATATTTCATTTTTTTTTTCTTTTTACATATAATTTTAATAATTTTTTCCCACTCAAGATTGAGTATTGATTAAATTTACCAAAGTATTATAAATCACAATCGACATTTTATTTACTTTAATTTTACAAGCTTTTTTTTTTTTTGACTTATAATTTAATTGACGATGTTTAATGTTACATTTAAAAGAAAAAGGTATATAAAAAATATTTAACATTCATTTTTACTTACTGATTTAGCATAAATTTTGAATCAACAGGCTTATTTTGAAATGAAAAGATTATCTTGCGTTACGTCGAACCTGTGGGCGTTGAAAAAGTTGCCTATACAGCAAGGGGCATTGAAGAATATTTTGCATTAAAATTCCTGAACGTATACAACGTAACACGTTAATTAAATTAAAATCTTCATTAAAAGAAACATTTTATATTACTTATAAAGTTAAATGAGCACATATTTCTTTATCTTTTACTCTTTTTTTTATATAAATATAAAATATAAAAAAGACCTTGATATAGCGTGTTAATCTTTATATATAAAATAAAAGGCTTTTTTTTTCTTCCATTCTATATACGTTTTACATAGATAATATATTTATACTTGATTTATATATTGGATTTATTACTTAACTAGTCGAGGTGTGAACACATGATCCGATTCATAATTTTTCTTTCTATATACAACTTGCTTATATTATGCATAATATAATATATATAAAAGTGTCGCGACATGGATATTGTGGTATGGTATCATAATAATAATAATAAAAAAAAAAACTCCTACGTATGATATGCAAATGTAAGTATGTATAGCTGAAGTGTCGGGTTTGAATGCAACAGGCAAAGCAAAAGTTGTCAACTTCACATATTGCATGGTATGCGTCTCGATCTCTTTATAATAATAATATGCAATTGTATATAGAAGTTTTTATTCTCTCTTTCATGCTTGATTGTTGCGGGAAAGGAAACTCGTCCAATTAGACAATTCTTTCTCTCTGTGTCGCTCGCATCTTTATTAACTTCTAGCCACTTAACATTACTACAAGTCTTTTTAATCTTTATAGTTATTATTATAACCCTCTTTCCCCTCTGTCTCTCTCTTAACACTTACTATTAACACATTGTTTTGTTACTACATAAATTGTTACTTGCCTACTTATCATTTTTAAGTTACATAAAAATGAAGTTATTCCAATAAATATATTTTGAATTAAATGGGAGAAAAGAGTTAACCTGATTGGGCTTTAACCCTCTTTAATTAGTGATTAATAGATTAATAATTATATTATAAAGAACTGGAGTATTTTTTTTTCTTCAAATTTGCCTAAGACTATCATAAGTCATAACCATAAATTCTGTATAGGTCGTGTTCTCTATGTGTTATGTGTTTATTGTTTTATTTTATTTTAGATATTCAATGAAAAAGCAGCGATGCCGAGACGAACGAATACAGACTATAGACGAGTTGTTTAGTTACGATTTTAAAACTAAATAAAAAGCATCGACAGATGAATTCTCCAGTGCCCAATTTCATAACGATAAAATAATCAATATTTTTCTCTTTAATTCATAAAGTTAATATCAATGATGAAATTTAAATTCACACCTTTTCAAATAACAAAATTTAATTACTGTCAATTTAAAATATTAAAATTTATTATTTCAATTATTGTCAAAGAGTTAATTAAAATAATATGTATATAGTTTAATAAAAATGATACTGACCGTGTTAAGTATTACAAGAGTTAGTAGTTATAGTAGTTGTTATTTTAGTTTGTTAAAGGTATAACTAAAAAACATCGTCCTCCTCATATACATGTTTCGACGCCTACACTCGCATGCCTCCGCTGTATTCGGCGACTCCGCCCTGACTAACTAACATCGGACAACATTTCTTCTTGGTCCACGAATCAGCTGCGCAGACAGACATACGGACGTGAATCGTTCCATCATCTGCAGCAGGACGCGCGTACGTCTGCGGAATCCCCCTCACCTCACACACCGGTCGCGGTCTCTTGATCGGCTTTACCACCGGTCGAAACTCTCATACTCTCGACGTTACTCGCGGATAAGCCGCGGTAATCGTGACAACATATTCTCAGTACCCTGCCAACTTCAGTTATTAGTGTATAATACTATAGTGTTAAGTGTGAGTGTTTCGAATTTTTTTAATATTTTTCTATTTAAAGATCAGTGTTACCTAATAAGGTTATGTATTTGAAAAGCAATCTCAAATTTCTAAAGATATATGCGCAAAGTCTCTAGAAGTGCTTCTGTGCTAGAGCGCCACCACCACCACGTCTCTTCTCATAGTATATACATCGCCTTAAAACTAAAGGAAATGTTTTTGGCCAAAATTAGATAAGCGTTAGCCTACGAAGCAAGCATAGGTTTATAGTTACTCGCGAGCTTAATTTAGCTCTCGGCCGTATTTGGGAGGCGCAGAGCCTCGCGACTAAAGAGAAGAAGAGATCTCGCGCGCGCGGCCGCGCTACCCGTGTTACTATACTGTGTGCGGTGTGAAAGAGAAACGAGTAGCGAGAGCGCGTGCCTTTTTTTTCGTGGGTCACGGTGGTGCAAACCCTCTTTGTATGGTGCCCGTGGTCCTCCGTGCTGATGCTGCGAGTGAGAAGACGGACGAGTCGTGACCTCTGCACACGCGGATATCTGCACTTGTTAGCATCGCGGCGAACGTGCGCGCTCCAAGATAATTCTCTCGTAAGTGTTTAATAATTATCTTTCTTTACTTATCACTTCCTTGAATATTCATGTAATTTCTTACATAATTAGAATTTTTGTTGTAAAATATCTCCTTAGCACGTGCAATAACTTTGTTTTTCATTACTTTTTCCTCTTTATTTATTTATTTTTTTACATCGCATATATTTTTATTCTATATAGTGCGCAGTTTTCAATCAACACACTGCATCCATTAGAATTTCATCCCTTCTCCATTTATTTACACTAAAAATATTCTGCAAATAAAAAACGAATCTCGTTTTTTATTTATTTATTTACTTTAACCACACAGTGGTAAAATATAATTTTATTTTCAATCGTGTTTACAAAATATCACATTTCTTTTCAACGATTTTCATCACCTAGTTTTTCATTTGAGTAAATATACAATACTGTATACGTTCCATTTTTTTAAAAAGTTTTATTTTAGATATCAGAATTCCCATCATTGAATTTTCATAGTTTGGAGTCCCTCAAAAATATATTTTACACTACTTTTTAAGAATAAATAATATAATAATATATAATAAATACACATAATAGAAACTACAAAATTTAAAAATAAATAAATTTTTATGGATCTATGGTCTAGTGGAACGATAAAATTTACACACGATCAGTTCAACATTACATCCTTATTACTACTTCCACCATAGTACGTGATTGAAATAAAATAAACAATACAATTTTTTGTTAATATTATTATTGGCGTATTGAATTTTTTATCATGTACTATTTTTAAGCAAATGCTCATAGTACTATAAATTCATTCATACTGTCACCAAAGCTTTATTTATTTTATTAATTTATTTCAATGGCCTTTAAAAATTATTACGTCTACACAGTATATTATATTTTATTATATACGCGTTCGCGTTTTTTTTTTATATTATTATTATTTATTTTCTTTTAATTCATTTGTGATTTTAACTAAAAATCAATCAATAATTCAAATTGTCATCTTTTTTATGTATAATATATTAGGCTCCATGTTACACTTTAAGTTGTAGAAACTCTATACTGTACTATATGTATATTTTAATGAGACATGTAATTGCAAAATATGCTCTTTAAGTACTACAGCAACTATGCAATGCACGAAATTATTATTATGGTGGCTTGTTTTATTACTTAATATTTCTGCATACGCCGATCTTCATAATAGTTATGACGAGATAATAAATTAAATGTTTTATTTCCGTGAATGTATGATGACATGCAACGCCGCGCGACGATTTTTTTTTTTCTTTCCTCCCCCGTCTGAAAAACATTTGTTACATTTTTTATATATCCGGAATAAAACTGTTCTTTCATTAAATGTTTTTTTTCTATGTCTATAATATATATTTTCAATTATTCATATTGCAGCTTTCATTAAAAAGAAATTTATTTAATTTATTCTTTCTTTAACTTTTTTAAAAATTTAATTAATAAATAAAAACCATAATTATAAATATACCATACCATCTGTACAGTCTACAACTATAGTGCATACTAAGTTTTATTTAATTTGTTGATTTTTGTTTTCTTTCTTTTTCTTTTCTTTTCTTTTCATTTATTATTTTTTTTTTTATACCAAATATAATCACCTATATTTAAAACCATAAAAAAAAAAAAAATTAAAAGGGTGAGGTTAAGGCCTGACTATGTGTGGCCCACTCTTACGCACCTAACCCCCAAAACAATACATTTTTAAAATGAAGAAAAAAATATGTATGTATTTATTAATAATGCAGTAAGACAAAATGCATTATTTTGAAACAATTGAAACTATGAGAAAAATATAGATATTTAGCGAAATTAGAAAAACAAATATGAAAAGAGCAAAAGTAGAGAAAAAGAGTGAGAGAGAAAGAGAGAGAGAGAGAGAGAGAGAGAGAGAGAGAGAGAGAGAGAGAGAGAGAGAGAGAGAGAGAGAGAGAGAGAAATAACAACAAAATACGGTAATAATAAAAAAATTAAGCTTATAAGCAAAGGCAAGCAGGACTATTTTCTGGTCTTCAAAAACATCCGATCATACTCATTCCACGATTTATTCTTAAAATTTAAATTTGAAGGAGCATTTCTTAATCAGCAAACGCGTCCAAAATTATTAAGATAATATTAAAATAAAAATCAATCGGGACTATCGTAATTATAGACACGATATGACATGCATGATATACATACATTAATACATTACCAAACGTTAAAAGTTGCCTATATTATATTTATGATCTGATGTATACACACTTGAAAAAAAAAGCTATATATATTTACAATTTTATTTTTAGGAGAAAAATAAATTAAAACAATTTTAATAATGAAATATATTATCACATTTTTATGTACAATTTAATATACTGTACTGTGTATAGTCCATACAGCCAAGGCGTCCGTCCTACAGTCGAATTATAATAATAGTTTATAATATAATACCTTGTTAGCTTATTTTATAGAGATTTGCATATATTAATAAACTGCGTATCACAGTTTGTGGGATATACACTCGGTGAATCGTTTATTATAAAAAAGTTTTTTATAGTTGTTCTTTATTCTGCTATAATGTTGCAGTGTTTAATTTTTATTTGTGTTTCAAATTAATAAACTATAAGGAGTGGAAATAAAACTGTTAGTAAAAAATTAATATTGTTTATGCAGCTAGTGAAATTATAATAATTATAATTAATAATGTAAAAAGTTAAAAGAAAATTACATTTCTCTCAACATTCACGATTATTATTTTTCTATTGCTATTATTAGTATTATTGAATAAAAAAATGGTGTACTTGGGGATTTTTATTTATTTATTATTATTATTATTTTTTTTTTTTTTGTTGAAGCGTAAATTTTATAAAATTAAAATAATTAATTAGTAACTACATAATATATGTGTCGTGGAATTTCCAGCTTTTAAGAACAGAAATTTCCTGCAACTTTCATTTTTTAACATTTATTATTAATATATTTACTTTAATTTTTATCTGTATTAGCTCTTGGTTCTCAAAACTTTATGGTAAAAAAATTGTGTGAATGTTTTTATAATTAATCATTCTTGAAATAATTTAAGTACATTAACTTACATGTTTACTTCAAAAATGAGACATTTTTTCACGCACTGAAATTATATTTTTTTATAATGTAAGATTTCAGTAATACAATGAAATTGAAAATATTAAAATATTTTTACCTACAGTTTAGAGAGTATAATAAAATAATAATTTTAGAATATTATTTCCTTAGTTGAGGTGACTAAGCAAAAAATGTGATTTGTTTTGTTTAGGTCGTTGGTTGATGAATCAGCAGGGCCATGGTGAGTCCGCCAATGCCGCGCCTGCAGTGACCGCATCTTCTGCAGGAAGCGCCGTCAGTGGCTACCTGCAGAAAAACTATCATATTGCAGACGGCAATCTCTACAGTGTCCTCACTCCATCCACGCAACCAGACAAAAACAATAAAACTACCAAAGCAAGGTACAAACTTTTTGTAATTACTATTCTAGCATGAATAATTTAAGGGATCGTAGAGTACCGACCTTATATCTCAAAAACTAGAAGTGTTTTGGGTCTAAATTTGGTGTCATTAGTGTTGTTCGTAAACCCTGTTCTCTTGCACAAAAAAATGCGCATATTCCATTTGAATAACCATAGGCGATCGTCATTTTTGGTGCAGAGAACAGGGTTTACGAACAGCATTATTGTGTAGCTATGGGTCACACCTAGCCGTGATAAAAATTTCATGATGTTTGACTGTCCCGAAAAAAATAAAAAAGTTATTGAAATTAACATTGGGCCTTATGGGCTTAAAATAATATAAAATTAATTTGCACGGTGATCCCCAATTTTTTTTATATATTTGAAATTGTCTCAAGCTAAAGTATCATTGTGCACAATTTCAGAAATTTTTTTTTTTACGAGAAAAGTTTGAGTCTAATGGCCGACGTCGGTCCCCTACTCCCTTAATGCAATTCAAATTCAATATTATTATTATTTTAATTTTTAATTTACGGCAAAGAATCGATATACAAATCGCTTTACTATTTTTTTGCAAGAAGTTATATTATAGAAATTAATGTTAAAACTAGTAAAATTTCATATGTATATGTTTATACATATTATGTTATAATTAAGCAAGAACTGAATTAAAAGAAACTCATAACTCATATAATATAATATCATGTAAATAATAAAAACAAAACGTTTTTTTAATAAATAGGTATCGTTGAATTTGTTTGCTCCTATACATTTAATTACTTAAAATTTAAACTTAATATACATAATGGGAAAGATACAGGAAATGTGCAGGAAACGTGCATGGCTATATTTATTTTTGCGGGACAGAGGGATATATGTATGAAATGTGTTCTCTCAAAATAATATACAAACTTATAATTTTTCTAATTAAAACTTGCTTAATTATTCACAGGGGTCGAAGAAAGGCACGCTGGAAGTTGAAGTTCCATCACCAGGCTCTTCCTCCAGAGTATCGGGAGCACTATGAGGCAGCCGCAGGCGAGTCTTAATTTATAGCAAATTATCAAGCTCGTTCAATTTGTTAACAACGCTTGTAAAATTTACTCCTTAATGCTCTTCCGATAAAATAATATAATATAAATTTAAAAATGCAACTTAAAGGTGAACAAAAATATTATTACAAAGTAACATTATTATAAACTTTTTTTGATTTTGATTTTTTTTTATTTATTTTTTTGATTTTATTATTATTATTATTATTATTTTTTTTTTGCGTTTATTAGTATTTTACTATTAAGTATTAACATTAACAACAGTTTTAATATCCATTTAAATAAATAAGTAATCGTCGTCCTTATAATGTTGCGTTTCATCATTTATTTATTTTAACTTTTTGTATTGAATAATTATTCCCATTTAAAACCAAGCTATTTAACATTTTGCTGTGCATAAAATTATACAACAAATAAATACATATAAATGCGCCATATATACATAATAAATTTATATTATAAAAATAAAAATGAATGGGCGGATTTAGGCCTGACTCACTCCAACACAGATACCCAAATACACCCTACATAGTACTCTATTTACTCATGATATTTTATAACATTGTATTACTTATTACATATTTATTTTATTTGTCTGAAAAATAATATTTATATCATGGTTATTTATTTATCAATGGATGCTATTGGCTTTTTTTAAATTTTTTTATTATTATTTTGTTAAGTGATATAAACCATAAAGTGCGTCTATTATCCTTCATTTCAATTTTCTAGCCTCAAAAAAAAAAAAAAAAAAAAAAAAAAAAAAAAAACGGCAAGAGCATGGATCTTGGCGATGGTAGGATAGGAAATTAGTAGAAGCAAGTATTTTTTTCAATCCGCATGTGATTAGCTCGCGCTTAGCCTCCAATATTTTATTATTATCTAAAATATGTTAAAAGTAAATTAATCCTCTTTTACAGGCGCTGCTACCTCGATGGCCCCTCAGTCCACTTCGGCAACCACAAGTACTGCAAAAGAAGTACCACATCGCACATGTACGCCTAAGTCTGCTCCTAGGACACCCAAGACTCCCTCACAAGCGTCCAGCAACAGGTCGTCAGTCATCATGTCCTCTCCTCCACCCATGACGTCTCAAGAGCGCGCCAATGAGCTACCCTACATGGGGGAAATCACGCTTGACTCTAAGCCGAGACGAGGCAGAAAACCAAAAAAGGCTGATATTTGTCACCTGATTTATAAAAATTATGGAACAGTGTTTCCAACACCAAAGACGCCAGAACCTTCAATTAATAATCCTGTCAAGCCAAAGATCAGCTGGACCAAAGAAGGAGAAGAAAAAATAAAAAAACATACAAAAAATCTGGCGTGGACAAAAACAAGTGGTAGTTTATTAGAAAAGAGATTAACTGGTACTTTAGCTTTGACAAAACCTTGTGAAACAAGTGCTGCAATTAATTTAGATACAAGAAGAGACTTATTATTATTGCAAAATGGTGCATGTGATAAATTATCTAGAACTCAAAGTAATGGTGATTTACTTGATAAAAAAGATTCTACTATATTTAATTTATGCTCTGGAAATAAATTATTACAACAAGATAGTGGCAGTAGTACTTCTGATGGTCCGTTGCGAGACCCTAATCTAGCGCAAGCCTGTGTTCAGAGACTGTTGGCATATGCAGCTGGACTGAATGAGCAAAACGAACCCCTTAACTTATGTGTTCGTGATACTGTGAAAGTAGAGCCAAGCAGTTGTAGTGACTCAGAGCCTGAAGAGCTCGCAAAACTATCGCCTGTTGAAAATACTCCTCCAGGAGGGTTTGTATTTTGGCCAAGTGCTGGAGTCTTCGTCCACCCTCAACTCCTATACAAACCAACATCTCCACCATCACCACCCGCTGCAGTGATTCCGAGTGTTTCTCCGAGACCACTTAAAAAGAAAAGAAAACGTTCAGCAATCTTTATACCACCCGCAGAAAGTCCAACAGAAGTCAGTATATGTAAATTTAAATTTACTGGAGGAGCAAAACCATCATTAGAAGAGAAAAAAATGCTCTCTGTTGATGCTGGAGGTAATTTTAGATTTTACTCTGGTACTGACAAAGGTATGAGAAGTTTTCTACCTCACTTACAACACCCTAATATTCTGAGTACATCAACTCCTCCTCCTCCTCACCCTCAAAGAAAACCCACTTTTCCTCCCTCTGAGGAACATTTTCCACCTCAATCAACATCATCTACTCCTACGATGCCTTTAGATCTTCACCCTTCAATACATCTGGGAGAACCTCCAAGTCCTCAAGATCCACTCTCTCTAGCGAAGAGGAAAAGACGCTCACGTAAATCTGAAGTAAGAGAAAAATTAGAACAAACATTTAAAGAAAAGGGATTTTTAATTCAAACTCAGCAGCTTGAATCTGCCGAAGGTGCTACTTATTGTAAATTTAGACAGTTGAGAAAATTTACTCGTTATTTGTTTCGTAGCTGGAGGGATTACTTGCCTCACAGTATTCAAGAAATCTCCCAGGCTAATCAACAACAACAACTACAACAAAATGAGCAGCAACAACAAGAGATACGAGTGCCCAGTTCATGTGAGAGTTCCTTGCCTTCTTCACCTTAGCTATACATGTACTGTATGTGTGACTTATTTAGATTCATTTTGTTTAACAGTATTATTTATTTTTTTAATCTGAATCAATCAAAAACAAAATAAAATTACCTAAAAAAATTATATAAAAATATAACATTTTATGTATTTTTGTACATTTAAGTTTTATTTTAATCAGATATTCTTATATACTGCAAAAGTAGACAAAAAAATTAGTAAAAATAATTCTATATATTTTTTGCACATTTGATGTCCAAAGTTATAAAGTTTTATTTAGCCAAACAACGCACACGCAATAAGTTATGTAGATTGTATATTTAAAAGATTATTTCTCATTATTTTAGGACTTGATATGTACTGTTTGTACTTCAACATTACAAAATATTGAAGGCAACATTTGGTTCTTATTAATTGTGAAGTTTGTTCTGCATTTTTGATAAAGAAAAATCTTATGGCAGCTAATCAGTAGTTTAAAAAAAAATGGACATACTTTAATATTGTTTGTAAATCAACATATATTTTTATTGTTCTGACAATTAAAATACATCACGATTTACTCAGAACCTTTTATGTCCATTATGAAAAATACTTAGGGGGGAAATGCTGCAGAAAATATAATAAATAATTTAAAATTATAAATATCCTTTATATTATTGAAATCAATTGAATTGATTGTCAATTAATATGATAGTCATCTATGTGGTTGTATTATTTTGTGAATTTTTTTTTAATATAATTATTATTTATTATTATTATTTTGAGTATGTTAAATTTTTATTAATTTGATGTTGTAATTAATTCATGACAATTATTTATGTCTACAAAAAGTGTTGGCTGTGTTTTTTTACCAATGTACCTAACGTTTAAATTTTTTTTTTGAGGTTTCTTTTTTGTTATCCAAATAACACTTATTTCACTCTGTATTAATTTGTATGTGTTATAACAAATAATTGTGCCAATTTATTGACAAAAATAAAAATTTTATATTGTGTTGAGATGGTTAAACATTTGCTTTTCTTTCAATTGCATGTAAATATGTGTCATTCTTTAGCTTGCAGTAACCTAAAATATGATTTTACATTATATATAGGTAGTAATATTTTCACTTTTCTTATCTTTTACTATTAAACTATTTACTTGCCAATTTTTATGCAATTTTTTGCACCCAATATTGTGGGAAAGCTATTTTTTTTTTTAAGAGACGATAATAAATTATATAATCCTGTATTATTTAGAAAGGTTAAGGTATTAACTATATATTAAGCAATATTATAGAAATCATCCACCATATTATTTTAGTTCTTTATTATAGGTTCTGGTTAGGGATTGATAATTTTTTATTTCTACAACATTGTGCTTTTACGTAGTTTGAGATTTTGATGCAGTGACAGCTCGATATTTGTTAATTATGATTCATTAAAATTACACGCTATACATATCAAGAAAAAAAATTCAATGACTTTTGGAAGGGCAGGTGCAGTGCAAACTTTCAAACTTCCAACATAATCGCGCGTGTTTATCTCCTCGACAAATGATTGGCTCGAAGATAAAAACAATTATTTTGATTGGCTGTTTTATTGTCGTCATGTGAATATGACGTCATTTTACAAAAACAAAATATTTTTAATTTCATATTTTTATAACGTTTGACTGTGTGAGTATATAGTTAAAAATATAACACACAGTAAATAAAATTTAATTTAATATTTTAAGTATTTACATAACTACTTTGTAGTAAAAACGGGAGTTTAAAAAGAAAAATATTGGAAAGCTATTTTTTGTCGCGGCATAAATTAGTGCACTCTTCCGGGAAGAAAAACTTAAAGCTTCATATTCATCTGCGACGTAGAAAAGTGAAGAAGTAAACTTGTTATTGTTTGAGAAATTGTTCATTAAACAATAGTAAAATGAGATTCCAATACAAAGAAGAGCACCCCTTTGAAAAGAGGAAGGCAGAGGGTGAAAAGATTCGTAGAAAATACCCTGATAGGGTACCTGTAAGTATAAATATATTGAAAAATTATATTGCTCAAATGAAGGCCATTTTCATACTTTCAGATTTGTCACTTTCATGACGTTTGTTCAAACAATCATTATCATGGTTCAAAGGTTGATATTTCATGTTTTGTCTACGCCAACGTATTAAATATGTATTTATTTTATTTAAAATTGTGATATTTTTAACTTATTACTGATTTAAAGCTTTTAATTTCTTGTATAAATTTTCGCAAGGTTGCGCCATAATCAGCTGCTGGATCAAGGCCAGCAAAATGTTTCGTCGTCTTGCGCAGGACTTTTTTTTTTTGCTTATGCAACTGCGACGCAACTTAGTTTTACATTAGAACCCAGTATAATGAGCTACTTTATTAAAATCTACTGTTCTTTATAATTTATTTTCCACTTCAATTATTAGTGTCGCTCTCACTCTAGGCAGTATGTATGTATATATACATATACTTTTACAAATCGTAAAGGTATCATATAGGTTAGAGGCGCTAGTAATAAGAAATCAATATCATTAGCATTTTTGAATGACGGGAGGGGGGAGAAAGTGTGATTAATTTCGCTTAATAACATTGTATGTAGCACCCTAATTACTATGGTGGCTGCTGGCAATTTGCCTCTTCTCATATTGCCAAAAAGTTATATCATTATGATACAATTTTGATGCGTCTTATCTGGTTATTTGAACACTATAATATAACGTCGTAAAATTTATAGTGTTTTACCTTAGTGACGTCATAAATTAAGTAACAGCAACAGAAAACATACTATAATAAGCTTCGTTCCTGTTACTAATTAAAGGTAGAAGGCCATACCTGAGTTGAACAGGTAATCAGAAGTTGGCTATATTCCTGACCTCCAAAATGAAAATTCATATGAAAAATAGTTCCATATGTGGGTCCTACCTTGGGGGAATGGGGGAGGGGATACAAAATCCCTGTGTTTTGGAACACATGGAACAAAGCTTTATAAATTATTTATTGGGTTGATATGTATGCAGCAGAACATAATGACTAAAAATATTTATGTGTTTGTCATAGGTGATTGTTGAGAAGGCTCCACGAGCCCGCATTGGTGACTTGGACAAGAAGAAGTATCTGGTACCTTCTGATTTGACTGTTGGTCAGTTTTACTTCCTTATTCGCAAACGTATCCATCTGCGTCCTGAAGATGCCCTCTTCTTCTTTGTCAACAATGTAATTCCACCAACCAGTGCCACCATGGGCTCCCTTTATCAGGTAAAACAATCATTCTATCTCATTAATGCTGCTCATTTACATATTCTTAAATTTGTTATAACTTTGCACAGTAAATTGTAAAAGAGCATTGTTTCAAATGATAAAAAGTACTTTGCTGTGCAAAATTATAACAAATTTAAAAATATGTGAATGCACCTTTATAATTGTTCTCCTGATCATTGAAACCGCTTTGGAATTACATAGTTAAAATCACATTCATAGTAAGTAATTAAAATTCAAATACAATTATTTGTATATTCCTCCTATAATCAAAAATACATACAAATTTGCCTATCCATCCATTTAGGTTCATGATGAATGAATAGCACCATCAGACCATATGACTTAAAAGTTACACTTTCCATTTTTTTTTTATCAATGAGACTAAGGTCAATTGCATAACAAGTCATTTCTTTGTTTATTATTAAATATAATGATACAACATGTTTATGATATACATACGCTAATAAATTAGTACAGCAACAAATCAACTATTTTATGAACGCATAATGCTTTAATGTTTATTTATTTATATTTTATAATACATAGGTTTAAAATATATATATAATTTCACATATTAAACCATAGAAATTAAAGCAAATAATACATTAGTTACATAAGTTATATCAAAATAATTTAAGAATTTATATTACTCCAGAACCATTCATTTATTTAAAAATATAATTAAAACAGCAAGCTCTAGGACCAAGATACTACATACAAGATAAGGACACGCTTGACCAAATTGGGCCGCCGCGAAATTCAAAATGAGCCTCTAAGCCAATCAGCGCCCGAGTTGAAGGTCACGTGATCAATATTGACCAATCACAATGCTGCTAAAATTAACATGGGACCAGTTGGTGTCGCTATCTTGTATGTAGTATCTTGCTAGAACACTAAACAGTAAGGGGGGGGGGGGGGGGTATTTGCTATAATGCTGTGAATGCATGCTAACCACATTACTCATATTGCCAATGCTTTGTCATGTATTTCCATTACTTTTTTTGTCTTTAAACCTGCCCTCATTTACTGTGGATAGAATGCTCTGCATTGTGTTGCTGGTGTGTTGAGCTACCACCTGTCAGGAGAGCCAGCAAGCTACCAGTCTGTCTTTAATCTTCTTCCCATTAAATCTCATGAAGTCAAGCCATTGTATCTATGTATCTTAACTCTTTGGAGCTATGCTGAATTAATTTATCTATTTGCAGAATTATTTGCAAAGTTACAAATTAGAAATTAATGTGTGAATGTGAAATAGTCTTTCAATCTTTAGATTTAAAAATTAAATATCATAAAAAATAACCACAAACTTGTTTTGTAATGTTTCAGGAGCACCACGAGGAAGACTTTTTCTTGTACATCGCTTACAGTGACGAGAATGTGTATGGCCATTGACCCAGCATTCCAGCAATATTGATTGATGATTTTTCTTTGTGTGATGTCTAATTAATTTTATCTCATTATGTCTATATGCATAGAATTAGCACAGTAGAATATATGTGCAGTATTTTTTATTTCTTTGTACAACCTACCATCTTTTTTTCTTATTTTAATAATATTTTTTTGGTATGAGGCGATTATGCAGTTTTAATATATTATGTGGTAGAGCACCTTTTTTTTTTTTTTTTTTTTTTTTTTTTTTTTTTACCTATAGAAAATGATAATAAGTATAAATTCACATGACATATTATAAACTTTACATTTTAAGAATTTTATTTTATTAATTTTATCAACTAAAACAATTTAAAATATTTAATTTGTATATATGATAATGTATGTATAATAACCAAATAAAAAAATAAATAAAAAAATGTTAAAACGTACAAATGGATTTTTATTTCAATTAGTGATTGAATATCATTAATTAAAAGTAGTTAAATTAATATAATTATTGTTAATTTTTTTGTTGCCATATTTTGGTAGTGAAAAGAAAACAAGAAAGTCAAGTGGACTTCTGCTTGGACTGCAGGGTTGAGATTTTTTATTATTATTATTATTATTATCGAGGTCAATCCTATATATCCTGGGTATCCAAAATTTTAAAGTCTCTAGCTTTATTGGCTGAGTACAATATAATATTTTTTTAAGGGTTGTATTAAGATCATGGATATATTTAGATGACTTAATAATTGTATCTCAAAATTTTAATAGAAAACTTCCAAACTTTATGATGCCGTTTGAAAGTTAATAGTAACAGCTACTATGATTAAGTCGACCCATCTGCCAACAATTGGGACCTGCTAAAAATTGGACCTGGACCATAAACCAAAAAACAAAATGATGCCATTAAATATTGTATCATGAAACAAACAATTTTTAGCTTTTCAATTTTCTAGCAATAAATTTTGAATTTACCGCGTGTTTGGCACCAACTAAACATATAATAAAATAATTTTCTGTGAACCACAACTTTCATCACATCATATAGATTACAATGTTTTTAAATAAAAAAAATGATTAATTAAATAAATTGATGTCCCTTTTTTAAATTATTAAAAGAGAAATATATTTAGTACGGTTGGCAATCCTGTATATTGTTGTCAGCCAAAAGCAAAGCAAGTCATCTTCATTGACAAGTGGTATTTTTTTAATTTTATTTCAGTGTTTCCAAGATATAAGTATGGTAAGGATAATTTTATGATAATTTTAAATATTTTTCATAATATGATCCATTATTTTTATTTCTGCAAGCAGTACTTATCATGTATCGGTGTCTCAAAACACCGACACCCTGACTTGCATGTTTCATGGACCTAGAAAAATATTACAATGTATTTTAGTAATTTTAAGGCATTAATGTGATAATTAATTAATATATTATCTATTTCAGTCCATACTTGCATATAATGGAGGTGCTGTTGTGGCAATGAGAGGTGAAAAATGTGTCGCAATCGCTGCAGACAAACGTTTTGGCATCCAGGGACAAACCTTGGCCCTTGATTTCCAGGTATGTATGAAAGAAGAGTTCATATTATACCTAGAACTGTTGTACAGAAGTTGGGGTTTTGTGGAATTGTTTTGCAGCAATTAATGTTTAGGAAGTTTCATTGTTTGATTCTGATGCATCACTATAAATGCATACATACCTACATACATACATACCAGTACAAATGCGCATGCATGTATCATTATATAGCATACCTGTGTGACATAAATTAAAATTATACAAATACATATTTTACATAATGTTGTTATAAGCATGCATATATAATTGTACCTTACATCTGCTCGAGGCTGGTGGGATTGAGGAGGCCGACCAAATCCAGAAAAAAAAACTTGGTTAAAAGGAGTAACGCCACTTTTCGCCGCTATGGGTTTCTTACCTACGGCGCTATAGTCACCAGATAAAAATGAAAACTAAACACGGACGGCCTCCTCACTCTTGCCAGCCTCACATCTGCTAAAGAGCATTTACATATCGATGCCTCTGCGTCAAAAGCGAGCATCTACACTTTCCAGATTGCCGACAAAACTTAACATTGCAGATGCTCGTCGGCGGAAAGTGTAGCTAGTTGTTTTGTTGGAAATCTGGAAAGTGTAGATGCTTGCTTTTGATGCGGAGGCATCGATATGTAATTTATTTGGTGTAACTTTGCATAGCAAAATGACTTATCATTGCTATGTATATTTATTGCCTGAAATAACACATAAAAGTAACACAGAAACCCAGTAATATTTTATGTATTAACTGAAGTTATTTATTCTGCTTACAGAAAGTATTTGAAATGGGACCTCACCTGTATGTAGGTCTCCCTGGACTTGCCTCAGACACCCAGACAGTCCACGAGCGTCTTAAGTTCCGTCTCAACTTGTATGAGCTCAGGGAAAATCGTAAAATCCACCCCAGAACATTTGGTGCAATGGTCTCCAATCTGCTGTATGAAAGGAGGTAATAATAACAAGAAAAAAGTATTTGGTGCAAAATTTGTCTTCCTATTTTCAAAGGGATTAAGTGAAAGAGTAAATTTCTCTTCTAGTGAGGCCTAGATATTGTCCTCATTATTATTGATTATTTTTATTAGCATGATTAATTGTTCATGTAGTCTAATCATTTCACATCATAATAAATTATGAAAACAAACTGTCACCATATGTTTATGTCACAAACTGTCATAAAAGTTAAAAAGTAAAGAATAGTAGAAATTAGCAAGAAAGTTAGCATAGGGAAGTGTTGTTCTATACTATGTTTAAAATTCTTGCTACACTCGAGCTCTTCAGCTTTTTATCTCGTAAACTTCTCCCACCTTTTTAGTTTTCATTCACCCTACGAAAGTAAGTGATTACTGCCAAGGGTAAAAATTAACATCATATATGATATTGGCTCACATTCTTAGTTAAGCCTGCATTAAAATCAATAAGCATGGAGATGTTTTGGAAAGAACCTGTGCCACTGAATCTGATGAACTTGAGTACAGCACAGAAATAGTGAAGTATGTTGTGTATAGTGTTTTATTATTTCTGTGTTTTTAAGAACTTTCACTAAACTATTTGGAACCCCTTTCACAACTAGTATGTTAAGGTCTTTCCTGATTTCAAGTATGTATCCTTTCCTTTCAATCCATATATAATTTCATATGGTATTATAAGTTATTAAATTTGTCTATTTAGCTCCCCTCCCTCCCCCCCCACTCCTTCAAGCCTTTCGTAGGTATAAAGTTTACTCTAAATTGATACAGTAATATTAATAAAAGTCAATGGCATCTTAAAGGAATTAGATTTTTTTTTTGAAGATGTTGTAAATACTGTATTATTATTTACATGAAGGTGTGAGAAATAACATTTGTACACTTTGTTTATATAGGTTTGGACCTTACTTTGTGGAACCTGTGATTGCTGGTCTTGATCCTAAGACCTTTGAACCCTACATCCTTAACACTGACCTGATTGGCTGCCCCAATGAGCCTGACGACTTTGTGGTATCTGGATCTTGCACAGAGCAGCTTTATGGTATGTGTGAGGCGCTGTGGGAGCCAGGTCTTGGACCCGACGATATCTTTGAAACCATTTCTCAAGCCCTCGTGAATGCAGTAGACAGAGATGCCATGTCTGGTTGGGGAGCAGTTGTTCATGTAATGTAAGTATGATATCATAATTTCTGATTTCAGTTTATGTTATATTTCTTGTCAAGTAAAAACAAGTCTAGATTTTCCAAAAAAAAAAAAAAAAAAAAAAAAAAAGAGCCTAATTTGTATGATGCATTAATAAATAACAGTTCATTTTGTGCCATCAGTGCTTTTAAATTGTTATACTTCTTCATTTTATATAAGAACATTAGTTAAAAGTCAGAAAAATGTTACAGTATACTGTATTTTCTTTTTGTTTTCCAGTGAGAAGGACAAGGTGACAACTCGCTCCATCAAGACAAGAATGGATTAAATTTCCTGGAGCATTACCACAACTCTCAGTGTCTGCTATGTCAGCTGATGAATCGTTAGTTCAACATTGAGTAGATGAGCTATTGATTCATTAGTTGTTAAAGCAGCAGTGGTTTCCAAGTTTATATCCAAATATTTCTAATTTGTATTTTCTCTGTGTAAGTCTTAATTTGTTCCAATAAAAAAATGTTTCTTCTTATATTAGATTATCTCTCTTCTTCAATTTAACCTCCCAAGTATTACATTGGTAATGCATACAGCATGGCACAAGTAGTTATAAATAGAGGAAGGAGGGGGGCATTAAAAAAAAATGGAAGAACTTTATTACTATTAATCTTCTCAATATTAAATTTAGACATTTTAATGGTATTTTTTGGAAGTATATTTTTTCACATTAAAAAAATAATAATAATAAAGTTTATGAGCAAATTTTAAATTGAGAACTACTTAATTTGTTGTGCAAAATACAACTTTATTTTCTTTTGGTTATCATTCAAATTAATAATATATTATAAAGGAAAAATTCATAGCTAAAAAGATTTAATTACAAAACAAGAAAAATAGGGAAATGGAAGTTAATGTGAACTTAAACTGTCGGAGACATAGGTATAAAAGTATAATTTCTAACCCAGGCCAAAAATATATTTATGCATTAATTAAGCGCATGTATACTGGCCACTTGTATTGCTCATGAAGAAAAGCAAGAAAAAGTGTGGTGGGTACGTTTTTGTCTTGGCGCCTGCAGAAAATGAATGTATGCAACTTGTTTTGCATTACAGTAACACACATTGCATAACCAACAAAAACAAGGCGCTATTTCAATGCACATCGCACAAGTTTACATTGATCCGGTCACAATTTCCATTATGAACCCTAAAATTTTATCATTATTTCTCTTATATGTCATTTGTTTACACAATCTTTAGGGTTTGTTTTTGTACAAGGACAAAGTTAAAAATTATACAACATCATTATGTCAAATACGCTATTTTATTACGGAGGAGGGACGCTGATTTTCCTAATTAGGATAGGAGATACTATGACGATTTGGGTACTATGTGTATGTGTCTCTTATACAGTATATGATGCGAAGTTTTTGACATTCAAAGGTACAGCATTGATAGCTATACATTTAAACTCTATTGTCTCATAACTTATAAAAATATATATTTAAAAAAAAATCAGTAATACGTAATACGTATAACCAATTTAAACTTCTTTCCCCCCCCCCCCCCAAAGAATAATTAAAATACAAATTATGAAGTTAAATTACTATCCGTAGTTAAAATTGACTTTTTCTAAAGAAAAAAAATCAATCTGAGACAAAACCAAAGTTGGTCTTGTCTGAGCCCACTATTTTATTGTATTTTTGCAATTATTTCCATTTATTTATGTATTTGAGCCCCACGTTTGAATGATCCAATTAAACATTTATGAGTAATAGAACTTCTTTCCTTTCCCCACTTTTTAGCATAATGAGAAACACAACCAAACAAATTTAGTGAGTAATTTTATTGCGTATGCTAATCCAGAACAATTTCTTGAATCGATATAGATATATGAAATTCTTTTTTTTTTTTTTTTTTTTTTTTTCTTCTAAAAATTAATTTTTGAAAACTGCAAAATGACGACATGGTTGGTAACTTTTTCCTATTTCCACATTCATAAGTTGCTGCCCGTGATGTCATTTTTCGATTTGCAAAAATAATTAATAATACTTAAAAATTATAAATTCGCATATCAATCGATTTCAGAACAATGTCCTCTTTTAGAATATGAAATAAAATTACCTTTACATTTTTTAAATTTTATTCTTGTTAGTGTTTTGTATAAAACATAAATACATATTATAATATTTATAACAATTTATGCATAATCAGTATAATAAATTAATTATATGACTTTAAAAAAATAAACATCGTTTTCTAATTTATATAATATATTTTATTTTCACATATTTTACATCTATTAAATTAAATAATACAAGATTTGTACGATACATTTTAGGAACGCCTGCTGCTATATTTTATAGGTATAAAAAATTATAAAAATTACACAATAATTAACTATAGACTAGATGTCGTAACGCGGACAATAAAAAACTAATAATTTACAAAACTCAATCATTCTATACAATATATAATAGAGCCATTAACATAAATTAGACCTCCGAATATATAGCAAAGTTAAAATACACACTTCTACATTTACAAAATAATTATAATAATAATAAACTTTTTATAGTGCATATTATATTAGGCTGTATGGTAAGTTACGACCTCTTGTAAGATGCTTGTTAGCTTTTTTTTATCATTGTTTTAACAAACAAACAAAAAAAAAAAAAAAAAAAAAACTGAACGAGGGTTGTTTTAACAAGATATTAAATAATAAGTGTTGCAACTTACCATATTGATATACCATATTGTTTTATTTAAAATAATTATTGGTGCTTTTATAATGCATAATTATGTATAACAAAAAAGCCTCAGCACCGTTTCAGCAAACGCATAAAAATATATAATAAAATATCATAATAAATAAAGATAAACATAATATACTGTATTATATATAAACATTAAATATTCCAATAATAATTTTTGTACTAAACGTTAAAATATACGACTTTACAAAGAGGAATATTTATATACCATCAAAATACCTTTCTCTTTATTTGCTTGCACCAAAACATAATTTAAAGCTTTATTAATTTTATGTAAAGTTGAGATACAATTTTTCAAGGCAATAATTTTACAGCTTCCAGTTCATTAAAAGAAAAAAAAAGCGATATGAATGTAAAATACTGTTTGGTTTCTCTCATACAATCTTATTTTCCAGCCTTCATTAAGGCAAATTATTGCGGTGGGCAACCCCAATGTTCATGCATTTGAATTTTCCTTAGTTTTTGTAATTTATTATATTGAGTCTTTGATTTACACCTTAATTGTAGTGATAATTTGCATTTTCTTCAAAATAAATTCATTTTTTCATAATGATTTTTTTCCTCAAAAATTATTATTTTTAAATGTAACACGCAGTACTATAATATTTAAATATAGTACTTCATTTTTTTTTTATGTTACAATTTAGTTTTCGTACTGCGAAATGTGACAATTTACAAACAAGCTATTTCAATCTATAACGATTTCGATAGATCTGTTTTAAAATTCTAAAGAAGAACAAATTAGTCCGACATTTTTATTCTGTGATTATATATCAATATAATATTCCATTTAGTTATTAAGTCTAGGAATTGATTAGCATAAACGCTGCTCCAAATTGCCAATCGACTATATGAATTAAAAGGTTTGGCTTTTTTTTTTTTTTTTTTGACGATTTCAGGATAGTTCAATTCAGTTATAAAAACTTAATATCAATCAAGCAGATGCCTCATCATCTTCACCGCAAACTCCCAGCCAGCCCGCACGTCTAAGACACACGAGAGCAATGAGGGCTGAGCCGAGAACGATTACTGCGACAATGGGGGCTGCCACTAGCAGTGCGTAGTCAATCGCAGGAGCACAATCAGGCAGTGACACGTCCATGACCCGCTGTGAAGACTCATCCTCGTCCCTTGAATCACCACCGTCACACGTAAGCACCGAGGCCGGTGGCGTCACCAGCACCGAGCTCTCGTTCAACCAAACCTGCACGACAAAAAGCTTAGATATTCAGTAGAGGAAGAGACATATTATATAATGAAAAAGAAAATTTATGATAATTTTTATAAATCATAATATCTTAAAGGCGTAGAACACCTTGAACAAAAAAGTTGTGTAATATCCTAACAAACCTGAAAATCAACGTTGATTTGGCCGGTCGAGTCATTGATTTCTAATTTATTTTCCATTCACAAAATGCCCCTGGCGGTCACTGACGTCACAGCTCACTTGTTTTACGCGCGCGTAAATCGGGCGAGCTATATGACGTCAGTGACCGCCAGTGTCATTTTGTGAATGGAAAATAAATTAGAAATCAATGACTCGACCGGCCAAATCAACGTTGATTTTCAGCTTTGTTAGGATATTACACAACTTTTTTTGTCCAAGGTGTTCTACGCCTTTAATACGTTTACATGCGGTTCATATTTTGTGAGAGCGATATGAATTAAAATGGGAAAATAATCAATGTATTGATTGCTTGATGAACAATATGATTATTATCATAGCAACAACAAATTATTTTATTCTTAAAATTGATAGATAGACTTATTAACACATGCGTGTGATTGAAGACATTTGAGATGAATTTTTAAATGCTGTGATATTTTCTTCAGATTTTTTTTCCATTATAATTATTATATAAGATGCACGGTCAAGAGAAAAATATGTTACTTTTTTTTAAGTCTTATTTTTTTAATGAATGCCTTCAATGTATTGCAATTAACCACAGACCTTTAGATGTGTGTTACGAAGAAAATGAAACTTATAATGAAGCACTATTGCACGCACCTGTAGTTCGATGATAGCACAAGAGCTGCAGTCTAACCGGTTACCTCGCAAGTCAAGTGCCACCAAACCCTCAAGATCTCTGCGTGTCACTCGCAGAGGTAGCGAGGTGATGTGGTTGTGAGAGATGTCCACTCTTTCTGCCCAGCTGGAGAACCTGGAGCCCTCGAGTGAGCGCACGATGTTATGAGCCATCAACAGTGTAACCACGTGACCTTCCACCAGTACCTCGTCTGCACTCTGCGAGTCAGAAGTAAATCAGATCAGATTAATTTCTTCATGTCAGAGTATACTGAGCTTAATACATATAATTACAGAAAATAATAATAAAATGAAACACGACAATTTAATGTTATTCTAACCTGCAGTGCATTGCGCGAGAGATCGAGCTCGTGCAATAAAGAGACGCGCAACCTTGGACCTCGTAGAAGTTTATTTCGTGCAAGATTTAAGTGTCGCAGACGTGGGCATGGTGTTGCTAATTCTCCTGGTACTTTCGTCAAGAAATTGTCCGAGAGGTCAAGTTTTTGCAAAGCTGGTACTCGAATAAGAGCATCCCCGTCCATGTGACGTAAGCCACATCCTGACATGTTAAGTGACGTTAGAGAGGGCAGCGTTGGGAGGGTTTCTGCTGTCAAAGCATCCGTACGCACACCAGCTAGTTGCAAATCCTGCAAACAATTACATTAATTTTTAGAATCGAGAAATGTGACAATATTTTGGTTCAATTAGATAATTTTATTTTGAGCTGAAAAAAGGTTGCAAAAAATATATATAATATATTATTTGTATATAGTTGGTTTCTATTATGAGTTATAATACAATACCTGTAATTAATTAAATCTTACCTGCAGCTCGTTGAGTCCTGCAAGAGAGTCTCTGAGAGCTGCACTGCCCCCCGCGCGCACCAGTGCTGAGTTGCCATCGAGTGCGAGGCCACGAAGGGCGCTCTGTCTTGAAACAAATTCAGGCACAGAGCGGAGACCAGCGTGAGACAGCGATACTCGCTGCAGTCCCTCGGTCTGGGGCTCCCCTAAATCAAGAAAATGTATTTTTTTTTATTTAAATTTATTTAATAAACAAAAACTATCTGTAACTATACAATAAATAATAATACAACCTCTACAACTTTAAAAATATTATAAGTAGATATAAGTATGAATAGAATAAATAATAGAATAAAAACTTGTTAATAACTTTTACTTGAAGTACAGTATAATATAATAATTATAATATTGTGATAATCTAGTAAGACTCTATAATTTTGATGCTCCTGTATCATCTATTTAATTTAAAAGTTTAATTTATTATGGGACGCTCTTTTGTTATCTTTTTCTTCTAGAACTAATTATAATTTTTATAATTAAACTTCAAGGTGGCTCTTTAAAAACATTGATTATAAACTCTCAAAGAAGAGGAGATTATCTTTAGTGTCTTTGCCGACGACTCTTCTTATAATTTTTTTATAGACTATATAATTTTATTTAAAAATTTAGACCACAGGGATTGAAATAAATAATCGTTCCATGAAGATAATTATATTATTTACCGAAATACAGCCCTAATTTGCTGGATAATCAAATTTTAATTTCTTCATCATGCATCTTTGAATGTCTAAATTATAAATTTAAATTCAAAAAGCACGTATTTTACTTCATGAAATTATCAATCGCATGGATGACTTTTTATTATTTTTATGCAAGCTTTAAAAAAAATGTACCATAAATATACTGTCACGTCTCAAAAAATAAAAATTATGTAACTTAAATTTTTGCCAAATAAATTGAGAGTTGTGAGAGTTGTAAAAAGGTATACAGTATAATGTACCACACATAAAGAAAATAGCATTTTTTTTAACAAAATTCGGTTGCTTTTTTCTAGCGTCGTTTTATCTGGTATATTTATACGTACGTGACGTTTCTTATTTTAAGCAGGTTTTAAAATATATTAAAAAAAATGTTTGATCATTTCCAATTCAAATTTTTGATCGTTAAAAGTAAATACATAAATTTTTTTTATAGTCACATCGCACTTACGTAATTGTTTGATTTAAATAGTAGTTTTTGGCAGCATCTAATATTAAAACCGTTATACTCACACGTGGAGAGATTGTGACCACTCGTATACGAGAGATCTAACTCCGTGGCTTGAGCTCCTAGCGCGGGGAAGTCTTGGGGTTCGATGTCCGGCGCGGTACCACCTCGTAGTTGCAGGCGTTGCAGTCTCTGAGCGGGCAAACTTCGAGCTACACTCTTGCCACGACCACTGCGGTCAGGGAACCCCGCACCGGAGAACGAGTAATTGAACGCCAAGAGCGCCAGGTCGAGCTGAGCGGCTGCCTCGGGAAGTGCCACGCCCACCTCCCGCACACATGAAGAAGAACCACCCTCGCCTGGGGACCTCGAGCTAGAAACAATAACAACAGTAACCATAAGGATGATTATAGACAAAATTAATGTCTATGATGACGGAGCCACCTCTATTATATGTAATTTTCAACAGAAATGTTTTTATAATTTAAAAAATTACTTGTATTCAAAAACAAAATTTCTTCTTTTTTTAAGACCCTCAAGAGATTGAGATTGAGAGAGAGAGAGAGAGAGATTTCTTTTAATATAGAGAGACTATGGTATTAAAATCTCCTGGATGCACCAAAACACGCTTGCAAGTTATACGTTTTCCTTTTCTTTCTTGTTATGACGATATTGTGCGCACTGTTTTTAGTCTCAATTTTAGCTATAAAACTAAAAACTATTATAAGCATGAAGTAAACCGTTATAGCTTATGCGATTTTCCTTTAAATGTCAATAAAAAGGAACCATGATTATAATAACCATGATGGTGCGCCATTTCCTCTGCGACATCACGCGTTTATAATTAATAACATAAACAAAACTCGCTCAGGACAATATAATTATACTTCTACTATTTTCTTCGAGAAAGAATTTGAAACTTGCTGAGTTGGCATTTCATTTCCCAAAAAGTTTTCACAATAGTTTAATTTCTTCCTTCCTAATTTCTATTTGGAGAACGGGAGAAAGAATTACACAAATAATATAAAACAGAATCTCATTTTTTCTCAATAAAGTTTAATCGACAATATCTAATTTAACAAGAATAGATTACAAAGAGGCCCATAACTAGTTTTTTCCCATGATTTAACACTGTTGCAGTTCATTCGAGCAAGACCGAGATTTTAAATGTAAAAACCTCCGGGAGAGATAACGAGCAACATGCTTTTTTATTGTTTACTTTGTGTTGTTTCAAATAAGCTTGATTTATATTATGGGCTCCTTAGGAAGCACTATAGCGTGATATCATTGCTTTTTGTTTGAATTTTTATGATACGTATAATTACTATATTACAAGACTTATAAACCCATAATTAAATAAGGTGGAATCACGCAACTCATTGTAGTAAAATGACAAAGCTACAAATAAAAAACCGGAAAGATTTATGATTATTTATGAGAGAGAAAGAGAACTGAAGTCGTTGATTTTTATTATAGTTGTTTGATCCTTTCATATACTCATAGATTGAAAAATAAAAAAATAAATTATTTATTATTTATAAACATAGTTTTATTATTTCTTTAATATAATATTATCGAGATATTTATTTATTGCGTAGTAATTTTTTTAGGAAAAAAAATATACTAAAAGGCTACAACTTTAAGAAAATGAATTATTCTATTAATCTCTATGAGAAAACTTTTATTTTTGTATCATAATCATAATGAATTTTTTTAAAGATAATTTTTTATAAAACTTAACCTTTTATATTTAAAGCATTCACCCGTAAACATCAAACAAACAACGTAATTTTTCTTCATCGTTTGTCTTTATAAAAAAACTGGAAACTCTAATAGGCATACAATAAAAAAAGATCAATCTTAAAACAATAATAATTATTGACGGTTGTTTATATTAACGGTTCTTTTCACTCAAGTAAATACAATAAACAATAATAAGAAGAAGAAAAAACGTGATAAAGTATGGGGGGGGGGGGGGATCACCTCTCTTTAAATGTGCATCGTTCCTACATCAATGTTTTATACTTTTCATTATAATGCACCTGTTTCAACGTCAATTGATATTTTTTATCAGCATTATTGAGTGACTTCCTAAATAAATTACATAATATAATATCAGTTTATTTTTATTGTTGACATTTTCCATTACGGAGACATAAAAAATTAAACCCTTTTTCTTTTATCTCTTTAAATGTAATTGACACTAATATAAAATAATACAAAAAATACGTTGAAATGAGGTTTTTGTTTATTTCCCACATTAATTTACATGATTTTTAATTTGACGTTAATGCATAAAAGAAACAACAACTATAACAATACAATACTGCACTCTGGTAGCTTTACGTATATATTGTTCCACACTTCCTCGTGTGAAATGAATGAGATCTTGACTTTGCTTGGCTACAAAACGTTCTCTCCTCTTTCTCTCTCTCATGTTACTATGAAGCAACTCCCATCACGAAACAATCAAGGTATAACTTTACCACCTCTTCCGTTCTCACTCAACTCAAGTTTCAATATTAAATAATAATAATAATATAAAAAATAGTTACTAACAAGTAAAACCTCAATATAATTTTTCTTTCACATGGTTTTAAAATTGATTAAAGCAAAATTTAATCCATAAAATTTTATAATGAAAAATTGTGTGACAATGACAAGCTTAAATTTTTATCTCACGAAATACTTTTTCTTTTAGGGGAAATGAGTTTTACTTTGTATACGGTAGAGGATGCAATTTTAAATCTATATTTTAAAACGACGAACATAGATATTTACGACACAAATAATACGTAAAGACATATATAAATTTTTAAATTTAAAAATATCTTAATAAAATATCATGACACAAAATAAAATTATAGTGGTATTTGCAATATTTAGCACTATATTTTTTAAAACTATTCTTCAACGTGCATGCGTTTATATTCAAATTTTACTATAATTACTATAGTTATACATCATACACCTACATGTTAATTAGATTAATTAATATAATTTAATGGGTTTACTTTTTAATTTAATTGAACGGGTTCTGTGAACTTTATCATAATATACATTCTTATTTGTTTGTTTTTCCTTGATAATTAATCCGGTTTACTTGCAATTTATTGAATTTGTGATCATGAGAACAGGCATTGAAAAAAAAAAAAAAAAAGTTCAATGAAACTTGTTTCTGCTAAAAGTGTGGAGATCAATTACGAAAGAATTGAATTGAAGAAATCATTAAATTGATTTTTTAGCACGTCTTTTTGTTCTGAAGCATGGCTTTAATTTGCAGTTTTTATCAATTTGTTTGAATTGCACGATCATTTACCGTGGAACACTTATCATTATTATTATTATGTTGTGCAGTAATAAAATGGTGAACGTACTGCTTCGGTACATCTCAACAGGAAATTAGACTGGAGTTTACACTTGAAGTAAAAAGTTTAAAAAAAAAAAAATGTTGTTCTTTATAATTGAACTACCGTATCATAATATTATTATGTTATTGTTTTATACATATATGATATATGATTGATTAATAATAAATTGTATCCTGCTGTAAATGAAAGGAAACTTATGAATAAAATTTATTGTTATTATTTACATTATACAAATGAAATATTTTATTTCAGACGGGAAAATATGATCTCAATTTAATTTAATTTTTTTGTCGTTTGTCTTTTTATAAAAACTCTATCCTCAATTGAATGAATGTTATTTTTGTTGTCGTCTAATATAGTGTTTGGTTTGAATTATGCAGAAGAAATAAAATAAGATTTATATTTTATCATAATATATTTTTATACGTATTAATAATAATAATCAGATCAGTTATTTCAAAATGGATATACTTTTTAAAATTAAAATAATAAAAATATCATGAATAGAATTGACCTGAAATTTTGTAGACTTCTTCAGGAATATTATAATAAAATAATAATATTTATATAAATATTTCAAAATTTCTTTTCCTACGTTGCAATTTATAATAATATTCCAAATACAAATACAAACCAAATTTTTAAGTGATAAATGATATTTAATATAACGTTTTATTTCTTATACTACCTATTATAGTGCGACAGTCTATAGTTGCAACAATAATTAATGCCAAAATTTCCGAATTTTCAATGCATGAAGGTTGCTCTTTTCGTGTGTACTGTGTTCATGCTTTTTTTGTAATTTTGCAAGGTTTTTTCCAACCATTACATGAATTAAATTGCGAAACTACACTTTTATTCATTGTTAGTAATTATGCATTATGGTTTAAATTAGCTTTGTATTTTGTGCAATTTGCCAGTGTGGCAAATTAAACTATATACACACACACACACACACACACACACACACACACACACACACACACACACACACACACACACACACACACACACACACACACACACACACACACACACACACACACACATAATATATATATATATATATATATATATATATATATATATATATATATATATATATATTATATCAATGATATTATAATATAAGATATTGAATTGTATTAAATTATAGAGCAGACAGCAGCATAATATATTATATTCATCATTACGTAAATTTTAATACGTTTATACTATCTTACGAATAAAAAGAATATGTGTAAATAAAAATCTATAACAACTTCCGGGTGCTCACAATCATTAATGCAATTATTTATATAATTAATATAAAAAAATCAAGCTTTTAAAAAAATATTTTAAAGTCAAAATCTTATACATTTTCAGTATATGGAAGGGGGCGTGAAGCATTGTCTTGTTCTCCATTCTCCAAACACCAAACTGCGCGCTTTAAATAACAAAAAAAAAAAAATTTTACGTAATATATGAATGAATTCAATATATTAAATATCTTGAAATCTTATATTTGTAAGCGTATAATAAATATTAAATAATAAAATACCTTAGATTATTATTAACGCAGTCAGCGTTAAGGGTGATGACTCCAGCAGGTGCCCCTTCATCTACCTCGGAATCAGCCCCCAATAGCGCACTGTTCGCCGCGAGATGAAATAGCCTGCTTGGTAACAACACTTTACTTCTTTTTTCTCCAACAGAAGTCACCCTCCTGAATGAAACACCAGTGAGCACCAAACATCTTCTCCTTAACTCTCCCTGTTCATCACCACCAACCACACGAAATTTAAAACTATAATTTAAATTAACTCGCACTAAACTAGAATAATCAGTATCTGATACAGATGTTACATTAAATGGCAATGATTCACTCATTAATCGTACTGTACATGTCACATGTTCATTTTTAAATGATAATTTACACTCAGATGGATTCATATTTTTTAAAGATGTTTGAGATTTTATTAAATCACTGCACATAATATCAAACACTTGTTCTTTATTACTATAACAAAAGTGAATAATACTTAATAAAAATAATATTAATATGTTTGCCATGACAATCACATGTTATTTAATTTACTATATCGATATATATTTTTTAAAGAGATTTTTTAAATGTATACACTTTACAGACGTGGTATCTTTAAAAAAGTGACGGAGATTATATATTTTGTAGTAACGGCCCAAAGAAGCGTGGCTTTTTTCTTCGCTTCGGTCATCCCAGTCAAGGGCAGCCACTGCTGGAGGCGTACCTGTGCGCATGCGCATACTTCTAGTCACGCTTTCTTACCTGACTGTGCGGTAACCTCCCCCTTACTATAGCTTGCTATCATTATTATTATTTTTTTTTTCATTGGTCTTGTATCTTGAAGAAATCTTATTGTTAGAGCCAGCGAGCGCTCTAAAGCTACATAAAAAAAAAAAAAAAAAAAAAAACTCGTAAGATATATTTTATATCTCACACACACACACTGCATTCTGTCTTTTTAAGCCAGAGAGATAAAGAAAAGGAGTCCCTTACATTATAACTTTTAAAAAACGAGACAATGACTTTTTTTTTCCCATGTCCTGGTTTCAATTTTTGTAATTTATTATATATAGTGTGATTGTAGGAATTTATATATAAAAATTATCCCCTAAAGTCGTGTAATAAATATTATCACTATGAATTGGAGAACATAAGGTGCTCTGGCAACGCGCGCGGTGTAATCTACAAGTTTGGTACCCTGACTATAATATGAATAAAGGATTTTATGTGTAGTGGAGCGTTAACCAAAACAAAACCAAATTTAATTTAAAACTCCTTTATCATCATTTTTAAAAAACAAACTTCGATTTTAATATAATAAAATTTATTTAAAATGTTATTTGAAATGTCATGCTGTATAGTATACCGTGTGTGTACGTAAAAATATAACTTTAATTTCTTGGCAATTAGAGTATATGATTCCTGTGATAGTACAGAAAAAATAGTAACAATTAGTATGAATAACTTTTGCAAAAAAACAATCATCGTAATTATTATTTTTGGAAAATTTCAAAATTACTTGAGCTTTTATTGAATTTTAAAATAATGATCATATATAAAAGAAAAAACACAGAAAATGACAATTGAAAAATCTATCTAAAAAATATATGCTATAAAAAAAAAATAATAAATACATGGGGCCAGTGACAGAATGAAAACTACATTTTATTTATATTGTACGACAGGTTTTATTCAACTTACTTAGAATATAGTCAGTTCTACTTTTTTGTTTTATAATAAAAAAAAGTTAATAATACCATTTTTGTCACATCGTGTATAGCCACAGCGTTTCTTTATTTATTTTTTACTTTGTTTTTAGCTGGATTATTTGACAGAACAAAAGGACCAAAATATATAAATGCTCTTATATATATTTTAATTTTAGTCTTTTGTTTTCTTTTTATAAGCAGAGCGACGTTGTTTGTCCTTATATAGAAAAATATATATATAATCCTTCAATAAAAACAATACATATACAGTGAGAGAATTATACTTTCACACAAATATATTATTATCTGAAAACTGTAATTGTTAAAACACGCTTCTCTTATTATTTTTTATATTTGAGCTTCAAATTTGTAATTTTTTTTTCAAGGTAAAATTTAGATGTTTAAAAAGAAAATATATTCGATTGTTTTATAGCTATTAAATTTTATTTATATACACTAAAAGAGGTGAAAATATGATGGGTTAGAGGAAAAGACCTTCAGATATTTTGATTCTATCAGCATTCAGCATCATCCTATAATTCAAAAATATTTTTGTGACAGTGAAATATTTGTAAAAAGGACAAAATAAAAATATATACATACAATAAATAAAAGGTTCAGTTATTTATGATTTTGAAAGGATTTAAAAGCATCCGAAGAAATAATTTTATGACTTATTATCGGTAAATCAGTTCTTAATCATATATGCTTTAATCCCCATTCTTAATAATTTTAATACATTGATGTGATAACTTTGTGTATGAGCGTACAGTTTAAAAACAAAAATATATTATTATTTAGTTTAATTATTTAGTTTGCAATAAAAAAAAATCAGAGCTGGATTTTTTTAACCCTAAAAATAGACATTTTTTTAAACTCTTATAGACAGCGCTGAAAATGTTACTGTATTATTTACAATGTTTTTTGCCTCTAAATTAAAACCGCATTTATTGTTATTATTGTATTGTAGATCTTTAAGGTTGTATTGTATATCTTTAAGGTGTTTTATTTAGTAATATGAAAAAAAAAAAAAAAAAAAAAAAAAAAAAACAGAGTCAGTAATTATTATATTATTAATTTTCAAAATATATCATTGTATTTTTTAAAAATTAATGAATTTTTGTTTTTTTTTACTTTCTGAAAATTATAGATATGCTTATGATTGCATTATATTATAGAACAGATTTGAAACCACTTTTATGTATCTAAATAGTAATAATAATAGAAAATAGAAACTTAAAGACTGAAGTGCAGCTCATTTTATGATTTTCCTAAGCGCCTTAAAGTTATGCAACTTCTTCAGCGTATCAACACTGCAGGTTGCCTATCGGGAAGGAAAAAAATCAGCAATACGAGCGAGAAAATAATATAATATAATATTATACATAAACATTTTTTTATAAGCAAAATAATAATAGAATTTTAGAATAAAAAATTTGATCTTTAAATAAATCAGTAAAATAATAATTAACAAGCGTTTTAATTATCTCTCTTTTATGCTTTTTTTTTTAATCAGTATGTGTGATCATGTGATTTCATGATTTGTATGTAATTTCATATTGTAACTTCCACTTGGAAAAAAATATATAAAGTGATTGACAAGCTAGCCATATCATTGTTTCATTTTTCTTTGCCCCCTTTTTTTAGTTCGATCATTTTTTAGAAAAAGTAAATATATTGCTATATTATAAAGACTGATGATTGATGATGACTTTTGATGACGCTTTTCTTCATTATGTCGATGGGAATTATAATTATTGTTAATTATTCAAGCGTATTTTATTTTACATACTTGCACACAGTAGTTATTCTTCATTTTTAAATAACATTTATAATTATATTGTACAATAATACAATATAAGTACATAGATATTATTATTTTCTAAATTTAAACAAAATTTGTGGGTACTTAATAAATTTAAATCTTCTCTTTGCACATCTTTCTTTTCTTTTTACGTAATTTTTGAAATAATTAATTCAATATAGCTCTAATATATTAATTTATTGTATTTGCGCATGTTGCGCACGAAGTGAAAACGTGTGCGCACGAGCTGCAAAACTTTCAAAACTATTCCCGCTATTTACTTTTCATATCGATTTTTTTGGGCGATTATCGATACATTCTTTCATCGATCGAGCGGTCGCGGCAACAAACATGGGTGAGTAATTGTAAATTGTTATTATTTAATATCCAATGTCATCGGCTTGAAATTTAATGTTTTATGGAAACAAAATGCATCTTTTCTTTTTGCAATATTCATTTTAATAAAAATATTTGCTAACTTTTGTGAAAGTCCGCATGATTTTGTGTAATATATGATATGGTCATCACCTGATCCCGGCAAGGCATCATGTAGCCACGTGTTTACTTTTAATTTTATAATACTGGCATGCATTATTTAATGCTATTTAAATTATTCTTCATTAATTTTTGCATTGAATGACATATTTGAGTTGTGAGATTGACAATATGATGAAAACTTGCTTCATGGAAGCCAATCCCTAACAATGTGTGGGCCAATATTTCACCTCTAACGTTCTGACGTCAATCTAATCAAAACAAATTACAATTTTGAAGTATCATCAGTATTGTATAATTTTATATTAAAGTATAAAATGTACTTAAAGGTATCTCCCGTGACCACTGGCATAAGAGGAGAGCGACAGGAGGAAAGAGAAAGCCCATCAGAAAGAAGAGGAAGTACGAGTTAGGCAGACCAGCAGCTAACACCAAGGTAAACAAAGTTGCTTTGATCACAATATTAGCATGTAAAAACAAAACCTATATAATGAGATAAACATAAAATGAACATAAAAGTTGTCTGTTGATGAGCATAAATTTTAAAGCCAAGTTGTGTTTATATGATAGGTGTCCTCTGTAGGTATGTACAGCTCTGGCTCTGGCCAAAAGTTTCCGAACGGGGCAGCGGCGGCTGCTGCGTTTTCTCATAAAGATAACATAGTGTGGTTGCGGGTTGCCTATGCAAATCGTTCGGGAACTTTTGGCCAGAGCTGTACATACCTACAGTTGTTACTTATATATAATTAGAAATACCTAGGTTAATTTTATCAATGTTTTAATGGTCAGTTTAATAACGCACACAATGATGAACCCCAAGTCACGAGGCCATCTTACCCTTCACCGTTCTGGTTGAAGGTTTGGCCAATGGAGTTGATATGTCATAGTTACTCTGAGTGTGATTTCATTTAGTTTATTGATTTGGGGTGTTTATATTACAAAAATAAATCAATTCTTAGTAAATATTAGCTTCAAATCCCTTGATTTTACAGTTTTGTATAATGTATCATATGATACCAGTACATATTGGTATATTAACAAGTGTACTGGTATGATATGTATCAAAGCAGTGTGTGGTTTCTATTAGTAATTGCCTTGTGTTTTTCCTAATATTGAATATTTTCTTTACAGCTTGGAGCCCGCCGTGTTCACACTGTCCGCACTCGCGGAGGAAACACCAAATTCCGAGCTCTCAGACTTGACACAGGCAACTTCTCTTGGGGTTCCGAAAGTAAGTTTTCTATCCATGTGCATTTAATAATTGAGCATGTATGTTTTGTTTATGAACTGTCAATCTAGAGTTGTTATTCCATTATCTAATACCTCAATATATTGCTGAAATGATGTTAAAATTTTCCTTACCTATTCTGAAATTCTTTGTAGAATCTTAAGTCTGATCAGCTTAAATTTATTTTAATCAGTGATTATATTATGAAAGTTTTTAAAGTAATTAATGACATGAAATGCTATTTCAGGTTGTACAAGAAAGACCCGTGTTATTGATGTCGTTTACAATGCCTCCAACAACGAGTTGGTAAGGACAAAGACTCTTGTCAAGAACGCCATCTGTGTGGTGGATGCTACCCCCTTCCGTCAATGGTACGAATCACACTACATTCTACCTCTTGGACGCAAGAAGGGAGCTAAGTTGGTAAGTAATTGTTGTCCCAAAATGTCTAGTGTCCTTTTTTGACCTTTCAAATTTCTTTAAGAATAATTTTAAAGTATTTAAGTGTTCATACAGTCAGGTTTTATCACACATTATTGATCATTATAGACAAGAGTATACGTGACAGTTAGGTCAAAAAATAACACTAGGATAAAGTTTTTCAAAAATGCTTGTGAATGATGAACAATATTTTGCGTGTCAGCAGATGATCTGTTACTTTAGGACTTAATGTTCAATGATGGTTTGAGTTCATCTTTAAACTTCAAATATTAACTCCTAATAGTAATAGATTCCATATGACGATAATAATATCTGACACTAATGGTGGCACATCATAGGTTTTGAGTGACAATGAATAAACAGTAGCAGGGTGTCACGTCTAAATATTACTAGCCCGTTTCAATTTTTTCTTCTTCTCTCCCCCCCCCCCCCTAAATTCTTATTGCTTAAGTACAAATTTGAGATAAAATTTAATTTTGACTTAATAAAAATCTTTGTTCTATGTACCTTGTCGTTATTAAATTGAAGTTTGTTATCAGTATTTATTTCTAACTGTAATTCTTACAAGTTATGTTCTATTGTTTAAAACCTTTGTGTACACTCTGCAACGACATAATTATTTCATCTCAAGAGTAGTTTGTAAATATATTGAGTTTGTATTTGTTCTTTGTGATTATAGACAGAAGAAGAAGAGAAGGTGCTGAATAAGAAACGCTCCAAGAAGGCAGAGAGGAAGTACAAGGCACGTCAACGACTTGCAAAGGTTGAACCTGCTGTTGAAGAACAATTCCAGACTGGAAGATTACTTGGTAAGCAGCTCAGTTTGCACAAATTCAAAGTTAAAATAAATATTATCGAGTCATAAGCAGTAGATTTGAAAATGATAAAGACGTAGAACACCTTGAACAAAAAACTTGCCTAATATCCTAAAATACCCAAATATCATTATTTTGGCCGCAGTCATTGATTCTGATTTATTTTCCATTTACAAAATGTCAGTTGCAGGTTTACTACGTCACAGCTCGCCTGTTTCCGCGCGCAAGGAACAGGCGAGCTGTGACGTAGTAAACCCGCAACTGATATTTTGTAAATGGAAAATAAATTAGAAATCAATGAGTCTGGCCAAAATAATGTTAGGATATTAGGCAAGTTTTTTGTTCAAGGTGTTCTACACCTATAACATTTTTATGATATGATGAAGTCATGTTAAAGTTTTGTTCCACTTCTTGGACAAGTAAGATATCTTCAAGTCAAACATCATTAATATTTTTTAAATAGTTATTAGTGTGCTAAGTTTAATTATTTAGTTTTGATAAAATTTTAAAACTAAAAATTGCAAAATATATGGGAGGCAGGGTTAAAAAGAAAGAAAGATTTTATTTAAGGGAAAGGATATAGGAAACCAGCAAGGGGCTTACCATCGAAGAGATGCCCTACAGTTTGTTGCAAATTTTCCAAGTACAGAGAACAGAGGTACTAAAACACGCATTTGATAACTTTCAGTGATTTTGTCGGTCCTTGCAGACTTTGAGACGGAAAAAATCGCGTGTTAGGATTGACCAATGCACACTCTGATCTTGTTTTAATATAAATATACTAAAACAATTGTATAAAAATAGAACGAGAGAAATTAGAGCACCAAATATTGAAAGTTAATGGAAAGCGAAATTCTCTAATTTTGATAGTTAATGGGATAGGGATAGGTATAAATATATAAGAAAAAAACTTTTGCTTTAGTATGCAAATCAAAAGCATGTACCGAAAAGCTTACCCCGAAAGGGACTAAAGTGTCATGATATGTATGCATGTATATTCAACTCAAAAAACCTCAGTCGATTTAAATCGGGCATGCTTAAAGCAACTGACCAGGCTAGAGACAAGTATTTTTTAAAGTTTTCTAACTAATATTTCATTTACTAAAATACATTAGCCGCGGGAAACCGACGCACCCTAAGGTCAAAAAAAAATTAAGCCCATCCCTTAAATGAACATTTCTGACGTCAGGATTGTTGTCGCGGCAACCTGGCTCTACCTCTGCTCCAGCTGAATATGCTGCAGTACAAAGGTGGGAGAATAAGACCAATAAGAGCAGTGCTCATTTCTGACGTCAGGATTGTTGACCAATCAGAACAGCGCTTTTTTCTGACGTCAGGATTGTTGACCTTGGTGAAGGAACAATAAGCGCGAAAAATGCAAAAGGATTGAAATGAATTTTTAATTGCAAGGTGCATAATAATGAAAAAATAGTTTTTAAACGAACTTTGCACACAATAATTTCACACTGTACCTACATGTATATGTTATATTTATATGAAATGTTTAGTTATAAAATAGTAAAGTTACTCGTTAGATACAATTATAACACATGATATAATGCAAATCACATCAAAAGGTATTTTTTATTTGTTCATTAATCTAAGTTTAGACAAAAGTACTCTGAAAAGAACTTTCTGAATAGTGAAATAAAGCTCATATTAGAAATTTCTGTATTTTCGAAGTTGAATAATTGTTATAGTTCGAATATAAAAGGTAAGGAAAAAAAATTAATGAAATGCGGCATATATATCTGACAATACATTTTATTTTATCAACTCGAAATTTGTAACCATACCGCTAGCAATAGAAATTTCAAAATAAAATTATAGTCCAGAAATTGCTTATTCTAACGAAAGCTTATTTGCAAGCATCCGCTTTGCCAAAATTCAATGTAAAAAAGAAAAAAAAATCTCGCGTTCTTTCAATGTTTTGTAGCTAAAAATTATTTTAGGGGTGCAAATTTGTAATTTTAAAAGACTATTTAATAAAAAGATAGTATTCTAATTACTTCAGTGACATTATTACTATTGCTGTTTAAATATTAATATTATAATTTTTTTTAATGTTGATGTACCGCGGGTTGCGTAAATACAGTGCTCATAAGTTAATTTATTTATAATTTTTGTTAACTTTGTAGGGTTTTTTTTATCTTAAAGAAATCTTTTAAAAGTACAAAATTACACCCCTAAAACTATTTTCAGCTTCAAAACATTCAAAGAACGCGGAGTTTCATTTAATTTTTTTAATTTATTTTTTTATAATTTTTTTGGCAAAACGGGTGCTTGCAAATTAAATTAAATATACGTTAAGAATAAACAACATTTCTTGACTATGATTTTATTTTGAAATTTTTATTGCTAGTCTAGTGGTATGATTTGGAAAGAAAAAAGTAATATATAAATCCCCTGCTTTTCAACAAAGTACCAAATCGGATACTACAGTTTACAGTACTAATAAATGGATTACGAGCGAACAGATTGCGATAAAAATTTGAAATTGATCAAAGGTATTGTCAGATATTATACATTCAGCACGGCAAAAGTCAGTTCAATTTTTTCTGTCATTTAATTTATGAATTATAACAATTCGAACTTCCAAAAAAACATGATGTGCTTTTTCTTTTCTCTCTTTCTCTCTGTTGCTCCCCTCACCTGCTACTCCCTCACTTCCCCTCCGCTCACCTGAGCGCGTTTGCCAAGTCAAAATAAGGTATGAAAAGAAGATAATTTTGATAATTATTTTTAATTTAGTTACGAATTTTTCTTTTAAAAATATTGCAGATTTGACTTTGCTAATATCTTAAAAGTGATATAAAATCAATTCCTATGAAGTCTGGTCAGTTGCTTTAAAGTATCGCCCATTGTCACATTTGAGGAGAAGGGGGGCGGCTGGGCGATACCGTAAAAGGTTGAACGGCAGGTAACTTAGATTTTTTGAGTTGAATATATGTGTTACGCCAAAATCTTTAATTAAAATAGACATTCAAAGAGGACATAAATTTGTTATAGTTTTACAAAAGTCATTTTTAAAATTTTTATTATTATTAGGCCTATTATTTTTAATTTAACTATTTTATTTAAAGATGCTATTAGTAGGTAATAAAAATAGTGGAGTAGTGTATGAAAGTTATGATAGGACATACTAAAAGTATTAGCTTGCTTTCAAGAGAATACAGCATTTATTAAAGTAAGTAGTAGATATAGCGTTGTTCATGATTCGTGATGGAAGCTCTTTCGTCATTTAACGTTGTTAAAGGTAGTGCCTTATCTGAGTTAAACGTAAGTCGAATTTAAACAGTGGTTCAGTAAAAGGAATAGGGGTATAATTTCACGAAAGCATACGATGATGATCCAGTTTCACGAGGTCATAATATGCTGGATGCTGTTTTAGTTGAAGGTTTTGACCAATGGAGTTGATATTGTCATAGTTACTCTGAGTATGCTTCAGAATGAGAATTAAAAAGTTAATTCAATAACTAAACTTTTATTTTATATACATGAATTCAAAGTCACCACATAAAAAAGGTTATAATGATTGTTGTATTGTTTTAGCTTGCCTGTCCTCCAGACCTGGTCAAGTAGGCAGAGCGGACGGCTACATTCTCGAAGGAAAGGAACTTGAATTCTACATGCGCAAGATTAAGGCTAAGAAGGGCAAATAACCTGTCTGTGTTGTAATATGTATTTCCTTGTTTCTTTCTCCAACAATAAACAAGGCTCACTTTATTACTCATTGTATTATTTTAATTAAGTTTTTGCTGTCACCTTTTCTGCAGGATTAATTACAATGGTGAAAATACCATCATTACTAACAATTATTCATACTGAATGGTACTTCAAAAAGTCAGAGTGTCAAAGAGTCTAAATGTTGAGTATTAAAATAAGTAATGATAAAAATTGTATAATGAAAATGAACAAAAAAAAAACAAAAAAAAAAAACTAGATTGGTACTAATAAAATAAGTAAAAAAAAAAAAAAAGAAAAAAAAAGTAGGTACAGCTCTGGCCACTAGTTTAAAAAAGGGGCAGCGGCGGCCACAGCGTTTTCTTGTAAAGATAACATAGTGGTTGCGGGTTACCTATACAAGTCGTTCTCAAACTTTTGGCAAGAGCTGTACATATTAGAAATTTAATAAAACTCGGAAGATTCTCTAACTTATTTAGAAATTTGGTAGCAGAGGGATCAAATATTCTGGTTTGAAGCTAGTTAAAAATAGATAAAAATCACTAGCCATACAATTAATAAATCAATGAAAAAAATATTAAAAAGTCTTGCAGGTATACAGTATAAATAGTATAATAGTAAGTACTATTAATTAGTACTTACTTATCCTATTATTAATACAAAAATAAAGATATTACAGAAATACAACATTGATGATAGGTATGATAAATTTGAAAGAAAAGGATAGGAGAAAACCAACAAGGATCTCAGCATAGAGAAAAGTGTTCCATATAGTTAGTTGAAAATCTAGCGATACTGTATAGCACTACTAGCAGCACAGAGATAAAGAATCGAAAACTTCTTATTAGACCTTTTGCCACTGAACTCAAGAGAGAGAGAATAAAAAAAAATATTGGATTTTAAAGGGTGAGGTATTATTATTATTTTTAACACAGGGTTTTTACTTTTTTTTTTTTTTTTTTAGTGAGAAGAATGCTAAATAAAGAGAGAAGATGGTCTCAAGAAAAAAACAGGACTATCATACACCGCGCCAAGATTTAAATGTGGTTCTAATAAAGGCCACAGCAGCGCCACAAGAAAATAAATAAAATTACACGCCCCCTATTTTCTTTGAGAGAAATCGTAATCTACTTGTGTTGTGTGTCTCTCTCTCTTTCTCTTATCAACAATTTTTACATAATTAGACATAAATTTTAAAAGTCATTCTTATCCTGCTTGCGATTGCAAAAGCCCAGTCAGTAAGTAAATAACTTATCTTTTTATAATTTCAATCTATGTATTTTTAATTGTACAGGAGAAGCAGAAATGTTTTACAATAAATTTTTGTTAAATAATTTGCAGAAAATCTCAACAAGTGTCAAGCTAACAAGGAATTACAGTGACACCATGAAAAATGTACTGGGATTTAATGGGAGAGTGGCTGTGGTTACTGGAGCAGGAGCAGGTGTGTATGAAAATATATAAGCAAAACTTTGCCACTACATCATAATATAAGTCTGCATGTACGTCAGAAGAGCCTGTTTATGTCATACATATATGTACATACGGGGAGATTTTTTTTTTTTTTTTTTTTTTTTTTTTTTTGTGGTTTTTGCTATATGTGTTAAAACTGTGAAACTTTCTAGTTCCAACTCTCCATCGAAAGAAAGTTACTCAACCATATATATTATGCAATTATTAATTTTAAAGCGTGTACGTTATTCACAAGGAATTCTTTTATTCTAATGGAATTGAACACGCATTCTTATGGAACTCACTTAATTTTTAACAATTCCAATTAGGAAAAGCTTATTGTGAACTCGGTATTATGGTAGTATATGTACAGCTCTGGCCAAAATTGCCCGAACAATTTGCATATAGATCCGACAACCCCGCAAACGCACTATGTCATCTTTATGAGAAAACACAGCAGCTGTCGCTGCCCCGTTAGGGAACTTTTGGCCAGAGCTGTTCATTTAAAGTTTCAATTATAGGATATTTATGTATAATATATTATTGTATTGTCACGACATCATATAAGGATATATGAGTTGCTCATAAATTTTATATAATTAATTATGCACATACTTAATAGGGCTTGAACAGATAGTGGCAGCATATATGTTAATATAAAATATGTATGAATAATTTCAAGGCAATTAATGTGTTTGCAGGTCTTGGCAAAGCCTACGCTTTGCTATTGGCTGAGCGAGGCGCCTCTGTGGTGGTGAATGACCTAGGAGGAACCCGCGATGGGGGTGGCAAGAGCTCTAACGTGGCTGACGCTGTTGTAGCAGAAATCAGGGCAAAAAGTAAGTCACGCTCTTATTATAACCATGCATCTTAAGTAACAACTTGATGTTTTTAGATGGCAAGGCTGTGGCTGACTACAATTCTGTAGAAGAAGGAGATAAAATTATCCAAACTGCTCTGGATAATTTTGGTCGTATTGATATTGTTATCAACAATGCTGGCATTTTAAGAGATCGCTCTTTTGCCCGCATCAGTGAAAATGATTGGGGTTAGTAGATAAATATTAATTTCAGTATTATGTATTACATTTTAGTTATGTATATGCATAATAAAAGCTAAAAATGCAATTTCATGTTATTGTTTCTTAAATAGATTTGATTCACCGTGTACATGTGAAAGGATCATTTAAAACATCTCAGGCTGCTTGGCCACATTTTAGAAAACAGAATTTTGGTCGTATTATCATGACTTCTTCTAACTCAGGACTCTATGGCAATTTTGGACAAGCAAACTATAGGCAAGTGGGGATAATGTTTTAATAGACATAGATAATTCTTAATTGTTATTTAAATGTTGTATTTGTTTATATATAGTGCTGCTAAGATGGGCTTGGTTGGTTTGAGCAACACGTTAGCTATTGAGGGAGGGAAGTACAACATTCACAGCAATGTGATAGTGCCTACTGCAGCTTCAAGATTGACCGAGGACATCTTGCCACCAGGTAAACTATGCTTGCATGAATCTTACTCTGTATATTAAAACTTATGTAAAAGAAGAAACAAGTACGACAATAAACAAGTGCCATAGATGGAAGGAAAAAATACATTAGCCTGTATATATATTTTTTTTTCTTGCTTAATTAAGGGAGTAGATTACCAACCTTGGAGCTGCCATATTAGTCACATACAAGGTACCTTATTTTTGCAATAACTCTTTCTGCACAATTTGTCGAGCAAATTAAAGATTTTTCTTACATTTAAAAACGTTTTTAAAATTATACTTAAAGAGTTGGTGCTATTATTAGAATTATCACATTTACACATTATCTTCAAAGTAGAATACATAGCTTAATATTTCAATGTCTTTACATGTGTTTTGACATACAAACTTTTAAGTGATATTTCATCTTAACTTCATTTTAATTTTATATTTCATGATCATTAAGTTTGTGAGATATCAGCTGGTAACTTACTCCCTACAACTATTGCATTCTATATTTACTAGATTATTTTATAAAAATTGCATTTTAAAATTCTGTAAATTTTGACTTACACCTAAATATTTAACCTACAGAGTTGTTTGCTGAACTACGTCCTGAGCTGATTGCTCCAGTTGTTGCCTGGTTGTGTCATGAATCCTGTGAGGATAATGGCTCAGTGATTGAGTCTGCTGCTGGCTGGGCTGGCAAGTGTGAGTATCTGAGTAATGTTTACGTAAGGGTCGGCGTAGTAACCAAACTGGTATGTGTCAACAGGTCAAGTTGTGACATCCAAGGGTTGTGTATTGAGAGCAAGCATTGCTGACCTAGTCACAGTGGAAAATGTAAGAGATCAATGGAATGCAGTTTCTAACATGGATAACCCCAACCATAGAGAGTCTATCCAGGTAAACTGAAAATATATATCTACCAAAGCACGATAAAGTTTTTTTTTTTTAATATACTGTAGTAGCAAAACACTTATAAAATTGCTAAGAAAATAATTTATAAATTGAATATGTAACAGTTACTCAGTTCTCAAAAAGAGTTCTAAAAACTGCAATTGATTTGAAATTTGAAATATAATACATTTTTGTATTTCAGGAAGCATCTGGTGACTTGATGCAAGCTTTGGAAGTGCTGAGATCAGGCAATTCCAGCTCACAAGAGGTAAGTTGATGACTGAAGTAATCTAACCATGAGGGACTAATTGTGTTGCTGTTCACAGGCGAGTGCTGGAGACAAATTTACGTACTTCGATAGGGACATCATTCTGTACGCGCTAGGAGGTAATTTAGAACAGCTTTGCAATATTGGACAATGGGGCTTACCTGTGGAGCAAGTTTTCCGCTATCACAAGTAGCACAGAAAAAAAAAGAAAAAAAAAAAAAAAAAAAAAAAAAAAGGAACTTATATTAAAGCATTTAAAAACTATGATTTAAATTCCAAAAAAAAATTCAATAAACAAATATTTAAAACACTTTCACAATTTTGTTACATCAAAATTTGAAGGGACATTCTTCATTTTTCAGTATTTGTCTTTTTTCTACTTCTCAGCAAGATGTATATATAGAAGGTGGTATAATTTACCCTTTTATTGTCGTCAGAACTCGGTTTCCTTCGTAAAACTTCGAATTTTGACATACGTCATAGGAGGTGACTGTAAACAGAATCACGTGGTCTCTCAGGTACAATGCATTATGTACCTGAAAAAGGAGGAGGGACACAAAATTTCCCCTCTTTTGGCGCTAAATTTCCCCTCTTGTTTTGATTCACCTCCTGTGACGTTTCATCCCTTCCTTTACCTAGGCAAACTACACCACCTTATATATATACATCTTGCTTCTCAGCTTAAATCTTCTAAATTTTGTAAAAAATTATATCCCATTTGTTTCACTATATACTTTACCTACAACTAATAGAAAGTATTATATCTGTTAGCTGCATAAAATGCATTCATATAGTCATTTGAAGTTTTGATTTGAAAGTATGAATTCTTTTTTTCAGTTGGCACTCCTATTACTGACTTGCACTTATTGTATGAGGCTCATGAGGAATTCACAGTTCTCCCCACATTCTGGATCAATCCTGGTTTGGTGGCCCTCATGTCTAGTGATATCACCAAGGGTGCTATTCCTAACAAGGAAATTAATCTTGCCAATGTAAGACATGTGTTTTTGTCATCTATTCATAAAAAATTTGTACATTCACAAATAAAAATGTATGGGGGGAGGAGGGGACGTCAGTATGGAGACAGTTTTCTACTATTTAAAATCTTTACTATGTATAGTGTTTTTAATGTATTTGAAAATATAGCATGCTGCAATGTAGTTAATTATCAATAAGAGAAGTTAATAAATTCCAATATTACTATCGAGCAATTGTTTTATGTTCAGTTGCTGCATGGAGAGCAGTACCTGGAAATACTAAAGACCCCAGATACTGCAGGCACACTGGAGAGCAGATGTCGTATTGTGGATGTGCTGGACAAAGGATCAGGAGCTGTGATTATCGTGGATGGTACTTTCTTTTTTAACTACTACTAACAACAAACTATCAATTAGATTTGTATTGCTATACGTTTAACTCTTTTTTTCCTACTGCATTTAGCTTTTAGAGGCTAAATTCTAAGAACAAATAATTAAAAATAATGCTGTTCGTAGACCCTGTTCTCTGCTACTAAAATGATGATCACCTTTGATTATATTCAATAAATGGAACGTGCATTTTTTTGGTGCAAGAAAACAGGGTTTACGAACAACACTAATAATTCCTAATTCCTTTGAGATATTTTTGTTAAAAAAAATTGCTAAAATGTTTAGTAAAACTTGCATTGTGTAAAATATAACTAATGTAATTTTAACAACTTGAATATGATTTCTATAATTTGTATTTTATTTCAGTGGACTCATTTGATGAAAGTGGTGAGAGAGTAACATACAGTCAGATTTCTACATTCATTGTTGGTGCTGGCAACTTTGGAGGCAAGAGAGTGTCAGAGAAAGCTATTGCTACTCAGAATGCTCCATCAAGGAAACCTGATGCTACCACCACTCAGAAAACTAACATTGATCAGGTAAATTTTGTATACTGTTCTTTATACAAGGAGCACTATTTACATTGTGCAGTAAATGCAATTTTTAATGGATTTAACTAGAAATTGCATGAAATCAAATTCATTATTGCACATTGAAAATATTGTAGGCAAGATTTAGTTAACACAAAAATATCTGTTACTTACGTACTGGACTTTTATTCCAGGCAGTGTTATATAGACTGACTGGAGATCGCAACCCACTTCATATTGATCCTTCGTTTGCTGCAGTTGGAGGATTTGACAAACCACCTCTGCATGGACTTTGCTCTCTGGGTTTCTCAGTGAGGCATGTGCTTGAGAGATACGCAGGTAGCAACCCCAACCTCTTCAAAGCGATGAAGGTAAATTAGAAGTTAAATATACTGTTGTGTTATTTGTACCGAGCAAACAATTATTAAATCAAAGAAAAGAATATAGTTCATAATTAAAAAGATTTGATATAAAAACGCATTGATGGATTGTCAATTATCACACAGCCAATTTTTCCTTAATATATGTCTATTAAATTATATAGTTTAACAAAAACTATATCACGTTATATTGAAAATTATACTATGCAAATTCTTTAACTATGGAAACCCTAACTATAAAATTGAATCTTTAACTTTATAAAATTTCTTGCAATATAATTTTCCATATTATATAATGTGCTTTATAATTATTAAACTACTTTCTTTTCTTTAATTTGCATTATAAACTGAAATAATTCTCTCTTTCTCCCTTTCTTTGTTCACACTATGATATGCAGTTATTTAATTTATAATGATAAATTATATGCAAGGAGTGCATGGTTAAAACCAGTAAATATTATTTGTAATTAATATAAGTACAACTTTCATATACAGTAACAGATAATTTTTCCTCCGATTAAATTTTTATTGAATTTTTTTCTCTCATTGTAATGAGTTATTTTTAAGTACCCTAGGAATAAGAAAATCAGATATCACATATTTATATATGTATATATTTACTAAAAAATATTAATTTTGAAATAACAAAGATAACCTAGAATTGATTTGATAACGTGTGTCCTTGATGTATATTTTAAAAGTGTATTAAAATTGTGTTTAGTACATATTCTAAAGGTACAAAATTTGACAGGTTTTTCATCTTGTATTTATCTTTTTATCCTTTGGACTTTAAAATGCGATACTGGTGTTATAGAGATTATCAATAATATATAAGAGAAGCAGGAGAGGGGAGGGGATATATACATAGAAGGAAAAGAGGGGAAGTTATAAAGTATGTCACATATGATTACTTCTCCTCTCTCCCTTGATTGACTTCTAGGAGTGTAGTTGTAGTTTATAATTTTTTGCAAATTCACTGTAGGCACGTTTTACTAAGCCAGTCATCCCAGGACAGACTTTACAAACAGACATGTGGCAAGAAGGCAACAGAATTCATTTCCAGACCAAGGCGGTGGAGTCAGGCCACCAAGTGATTGGAGGTTAGTGTATCATAGCTGTTCACTTACAGTCAGTAAATAACTTACTGCTGTTAGCCACTATTTAGTTGCAGTATGTAGAATTTTACATAAAACAACACACATTTTATATCTGGAGAGTAAGTATAAATCTTCTCGTAGGTTCATCGAAATTATTGTTGTTATTTAAGAAGATTCTCATTTGATGTACGTGATTTAGCTTGAGTTGTGAGATAAAACTGTGAATGGCAAATAACATATTTCAGGTGCTTATGTTGACCTGAGGGAGGTTACTGGTCCTACACTCTCCCTGCATCGCACAGCAGCTTCCAATCTTCAGAGCAGCGAGGTATTCAAACGTATCTCCGAGCGAGTCAACGCTGATCCCGCTACAGCAAAGAAAATCAATGCTGTTTTCCTGTACATCATTACCAAAGACAAGAAAGAGGCCGGCAAGTGGAGTAAGTATATTTCTTATCTGTTTATCTCTTTTGTCCTCCATTTCCATGATAAAATGTAGAATAGTTTAATACTCAAAGCTTTTATCTATTTAAATTTGCTTTCATGTTTTAATTGTGGCTTAACTTTTTTGAAATATTTTTTAAAGAAAATAATTGAAGCATAATATAAAGATTGATATTTTGTATATTTTCATTCTTGATGTTTTATTAAAAAGGCAGTTTATAAAATTTGTATACTTACCATAATTGGAGGATGGAGGTTAACTAAAATTAATATGTTTTATTGTTGATATTTGACTGTATTTGATTCAACGTAGCCTCAAAATTTAGTAGTAGTCTAAAATGGTGTCTAAACTTTTAACTTCAAAGGATATAAATATGCTAGGGTAATAAAAGTTTATTTATCTTGGAGTTCCATTGTATGTTGCACCTCTTGTATATTGATGGAAAAAAAGGTATTTATTTGATGCATTGTTGAGGATATGTACGTTATTGCAGCTCTGGACTTGAAGCAGGGCAAGGTGACCGAAGGTGACCCACCCTCGGGCAAGGCAGACTGCACTCTCACCATGGAGGACAGTGACATGGTAGATATGGTAAGCATCACCTGAGGAGACTGTAAATTCACTCTCAATACAGTTTATCTGATGGATAACATTATCAAAGTAAGATGATATACTTATGGAACAAATAGGGGAAACGACCTTACCATTACGAAGTCTGTAACTAAGGTGAAGTTCTTGATGATACAGTTAACACAAATATTTACATTGCTGAGATTATTACACATTACATTACTCTGAGGACAAAGGTAGTAGCATTTGAAACGTCCTAATCAATTTAAATATTTTTGATAGCTGTGCCATCAAGATCTTCATTTTAACTACAGACTTCATCATGGCAAAAGTCTTCAGTTGGTTACCCTATTCTTTCCTTTGATTTTATATATCCAAATCAAAACAGATTTTAATTTTCTCTCATTCAACAAACACCTCACTACAATAATGTCCACAACTAGGTGAGAAATCTTGATAGCACAGTCTACACAAATATTTATATTGATTATAGCAAGGTAAATAGTTGTGTATGCCCTGTCGTTAAGATTTTCTCCTTCCTGCAGACCTTGTTGTAGTTAGTTCACTTGTTGGCTTTCCTATTCTTTTCTTTCAAAACACTATGGCTTTTCCAATTTCCTTTAAATCAATGATTGAACGTTATTAAATAAGTATTTAAATACTTTTTTTTTTTTAATAAATTGTGGTAGGGCTTAGCTATTAGTATTTGAATTTAAATGTGCTATTTAATATTTTATTAAAAATATAGTGTTGTTTGTAAAAAGTGTTCTCTTGCACCAAAAAAATGCACATCTTATTTGAATAACCCAAGTTGATCGTCATTTTAGGAGCAGAGAACAGGGTTTACTACGAACAGTTTTAACATATCTTCTCCATCACATACCATTATTCATTCCAATTTGCCTACTTAATTTAACAGTAACTATTGTTACACTACATATATTCTAAGTTTCTGAACTCTTCAACTGCTCTATTGTTCTATTAATAATTAAAAAATATCAATTTTCAGTCTCTTGGCAAGCTGAACCCTCAAGTTGCATTCATGAAGGGCAAGCTGAAGGTGAAGGGTAACGTGATGTTGACACAAAAACTGCGTTCTTTGCTTGCTCCAGAGCAAGCCAAGCTGTAAAGCAGCTGTCACACACGCATCACAACCAAGACTTTTCCATTGGGGTTGAGGGCATTACTTGCGGTTTCTGCATATACATTGCCATATATTATTGACTTTCATCTAAGTAGCTTACTGTATCATTGTGTATCTTGCAATATTGGCTTTCTACTTTCAAACTGCATTATATTGTAATATTATATACATTTATTATTCATTCTCTACGATTGAAATCAATAACTTTGCATTTTTGATATTTTATTATTAAATAGTATAATTTCCAAATTTTATATCATTAAAAAAAATATGTATACAGTATATAGTTATTGATGATTTTGTTGTTGCTCGATTCAAATATTTACAAACAATGATAGCTATCTAAGTTACTTAAATTCTTAACAGAAAATTTACTTTGTCATTCCATAACGGGGACTTTTTATTTGCTCTATTATTGTGTTTGTTACCTGAACCAAAATTACGTGTTATTTACTTATGTATATTTTTTTTATCAATAAATAATATTTCAAATAAAAAAAAAAAATGTTTTTTTGGATTTTTTAAAACGTTTTTATTCAAATAATGACTTAAAAAATGTAAGCTTAAACACATGATGACATTTATATTAAATTACGCTGAGAATGGTGTGCGTTGTTATTGTCAGTTTGGCATCTACTCGTCCTTCTTGCCCTTATCTCCCCTCTTTGCCTTGCCAATAGCCTCATACTTGGACTTGCTAGAGTACCACAGAAGGAAGGGGATGCCCAGGGAGGGAAGAGTCATTACTGCGAATGCTCCCCAGTCAAGCTGTAAACAACAAATAAGATAGTTATGCAATTAATGCTCGTTATATGGAAAAAAAAATGCAAGGTGAAAATCTTATATCGATTGAAACTAAATAATAGAATACGAGATAATTGAAGGCTCTAGGCTGCAAAATAAAATAGGTGGAGTATTTTCCAATGCCATGTATGCACATTACCAATGTTGTCTGTTTTGTTTTACTATTAAGTCGCAATGCAAATGAAAACACGTTTTGATATACCCGTTTAAAAAATATAAATAAAGTCGATACAGCATGATCCCCCCACCCCCTATAATAAAGCTACACAGTTTTCACTATTCAAGCAATCCAATATTAGATGTTGTGGCTAATAATCAGTTTTTTTTTTTTTTTTTTTTTTTTTTTTTACTTCCCTTCAATTAGTTTTAATTGTAGTACATGATGCAATTTGTAACATGAATAATCAATCACTTGCTAATACTTCTAAAACTGTTCACATGTTTTCCCAGCAAATATACATTTTTAAATAGTCACTTATTGCACAATCTATGAAAAATGAAACAACAAGTTTGTAAGGACTGCCAAAGGAGCTTTTGTGCCAAGAGCTAGTAAATGTCAGTTGTAGTTGAAAGTAAAAATTCTACTTTCAGTGTGTTACTTTTCCCCTCTCTCTCTCTCTCTTTTTTTTTTTTTTTTTCTTTTTTCTTTTTCTTTTTTTTTTTTTTTTTATCACGGGAAGCAACATTGTCAGGTAAGAGCACAAACCGTGTGCAGGAAAGTTGAAACTCTTGTCTTTTTGTATAATGTTCTGAACCTTGTTGCTTGCAGATACACAGTTTGTGCTATAATCCAACAAAATGTGAACTGTATCTTGTTTATTTGTCACAGGAAGAAAATGTGCAACTTGTTTCTGAACGTAGTGCTTGCCATGACAAAAAAAAAAAAAAAAAAAAAAAAAAAAAAAACGAGATTGCACATTTTGCTTCCAGTGATAAAAAACGAGATACACATATTTTCCACTACCACATTGATGAGTTCATTTCTGTGGTAGCAAGATTTGTTTACTAAACCTTTAAGAAGAGCAAAAATATTTCCTCGCCACTACCACTTTCCTTCAGATATAAGATGATGCTTTGGTCTTACCACATGAGGAGAGAACTTTCTGTCGTAGTCCTTGAATGCAATGATGGCACCCTCACCAGGCTCACTTGTCACGGCAATCTGGTACTGCAAACACAAACATGATGGAGCTTGTTACTTGACAATCAGAGTTACTGCATGAGCAATCTAATAAAACTAAACATGAAAAATTATATAAGAACATTTCACATAATATTTATTAATGACTGGTTATTATGGTACATATGTAATAGTGCTAACTATCGGCAGATTAGGATGTTTATATTGATGCTTTTTTATTTGTGTAGTCCAGTTTTTTTTTTTTTTTTTTTTTTTTTTTTTTTTTTTTCCCCTTTCATATTGATGTTGCGAGCATATGAGTAACTCGTTTTTTGTCACGCGAAGCAAAATTTGTAAGTCCTTTCTGAACGTTATGTAGATGGCGCTCGACTTACAAATATTGCTTTGCGTGACAAAAAACGAGATACACATATTGCTACATTTATGACAAATAATGACTTACACATTTTGCTTTGCCTGACAAAAAACGATTAACATATTGCTGATTGCTCGCAACAACATTGATATATTACATAAAAAAAAAGAAAGATCTGCAAAAAACTAGTACAATTACCACACACCAGAGTATACTGATGTATGAGAATACATACATATCCCCCCACCCCCTCCGTTAGTGTCAAGTAAAAAGTTTAATTCAAAGCAAGACCCACAAAATGTTAACAGTATGTATTTCACAGACTTTATTCAAAGATACAATGCTAGTTACAGGTGGAGACAGACGTTTAACAAATTACATGAGCATGGGAAAACGGCAGAGAACCCTTTATTTTCTAGATTTTAGCATTGCGGGACTATTCTTTCAGTGAGAAAACTGCTTCATGTTTAGAAAAAATTCTTTGTCTCTATCGCCTTGAAACGGTTCTCCTGAAGTTATCACAAACCCGATGCGTTGCACATCTGCCACAGTAAACCCTATGTAGATGCACCACGCATTGGGTTCGTGATAACTTCAGACGAACCGTTTCGACGCGATAGAGACAATTTATACTATGCATAATAGTAACACTTTTACATGTTTTAATCCTTTGTGTGTGTTTTATAAAAAAGAACACCCATACGTACACAAATAACTTCGGCATTGTCTAGTAAAGAAGCGAACTTATTTGAGGCTGACTTTGAGCGATTTCACTCACATCCACTTCCATTTCTACGCATTGAGCATGCGTAGAATGTGGAAATAGTTGCTTTTTTATTAGACAATACACAATGTACAATATTAGACTCAGAGACTGTGTAAATAATAATACCAGTACATACAGCATATGCATACAATACATACTCATAAAACGTCATCTCATCTTTAACCTATGCTGCTTACCTGAGCAGAATCTTCAGAAGTCTTGTATTTAATTTCAGCAGCGGTAAAGTTAAAATATCCAAACTTCTTTGGTCTCACGACAATGGTGTGAGACACATTAGTTTGAGGAGCTATACGATCTAATTTGACATGGAGTTGACCTCCCACAACATTGAAAGCATCTGGATGGAAACTGTAGTCGTGTAGCTCTACCCCTAGAGCAGCACTATTTCCAATGTTGTACAATGTGTACTTAACCACTATGTCCATATCTTCTACAAGATATTTATTGAGAATCTGTTTGGAGGCAAGTAATCTTGCCACTGATTCTTCATCTTCTGATTGAACAACGGTGCACAAGGCACCTATTAGGAAAATAACAGCATATAAACGCATCTTTCTGAAATAAATAAATATTATATTAGTGTGAAGAAGGTCATTTACATAATATGAGTAACATTAATCCGGCGTGGCACTAACACCATGTTTAGCATAATGAGGAACAAGCCCTTTAAAGTAACTTGAGCATGGAGTAAATATGTTGTCGGTTTTCAATAAGTTTATGACATGAAACTACAAAAATTATTATCAGATCTCATTTCTAATAATTTATACTTACAATTTTAAGTAACAACTAATTGAAAATAGGCTTAAATACCATAAAATAAGTTAAAATAAGGTGCCAACAAATTTTTTGCATATGCCAACTCACCTGACGTGTTTGACAAGTGGCGCCAGTTGTTTTGAGCGGTGACATGTCGAACTAAAACTTTAGAGAGGGACAGTTCAAGGTTCAAGTTGCTCCAAAGATCAAAAAAATTGACTTCAATTTTCTTTTATAAATGAATTATTATAACTATTTTGTAGCTAAAAAATTATAGTTATGTATAAATGCAAAATAGTTTCAGTTGACTGGCAATTGACGGCAGAAGGAGAAACAGTTTTGCAGCATTTTTATGATCCTCAAACAGCTGGGAGAAAATTATTTGGTAATTTCAAGGCCATCTTGCGCACCTGTCAGGTGCATATAATGTCTTTCATTAAAACTTACTTTTATAATAAATATAAATAATACTTTGCAACCACAATCCGAGGATTTTTTTAAGCTCTGTCCTGTACCTGGATCATAATCAGCATTCGCTCTAAACAAATTTAAAACTTAATTGAAATATATAACATAATATATGTATATTAAGGAAAATAAACCATCGCGGTTAGGTATGATAAAATGAAAGAAAAGGATAGGAGAAAACCAGCAAGGGCCTTACCATAGTGAAGAGAGTCCCATAGTTCGGTGAAAATCTTGCTAGCACAGATATAAAATAACTAACACATTGGAAATATTTTGGCAATAGACTCCAAGAGAGATATGGAGCGTGTTATGCCTTCATCAGTCCTTACAGAAGGACTGTAATTGCCCAGTTGATTGCCGAAATATTTCCAATGTGTTAGTTATTTTATATCTGTGCTAGCAAGATTTTCACCGAACTATGGGACTCTCTTCACTATGGCAAGGCCCTTGCTGGTTTTCTCCTATCCTTTTCTTTCATTTTATCATGAAATATAACATAATGCTTCATAAATGTTTATGTCACATGTATAGCGTTAATTAAAAGGCTTTTATTATATGTATATGATTTTTATAAATTTTCCTAGGTTTGTTGGAGAAACCAAATTTACCAGCTAATGTCGAGGAATTGAGCTTCAAAATTTTTGTGACTGGCAAAGCTGGCATTGGCAAAACTACAACAATAGCAAGACTGGCCGGCACAGTTTGTCCAAGTTGTGCATATGTAGAAACAGTGGGAATTAGAGAAACCAATGTTTACTGGCCAACAAAAATTAGAGACAAAATAGTCCTTTTTAAATTACAAATTTGGGATGCAGGAGAGAATTCTATTAAGAAATATAGCCATATATTACCAGTAAGTAATATACGTCTACTTTAATCAAAAATGTTTCTGGCACTTATCTACTAGAACATTTGAACCCGCAAGTTCCAAAATTAATTATATAAATTAGAGAAGCTTCGAGTCTTATTAATTTTTTATTCAACGTGCACTGTTTTTCTACTAAATAATAATAATAACATCATAAGTAAAACCAATAAAAAAATTGTGTTTAATAGATTTGCTACATATATTTTATATAATTATTTAAGCCATTGAAGCTATCTGAAATAGTGCATGGTTAAATTCCAAAAACATTCACTACCCAGCAAACATGGCATTATCAGCAAAATGCTGGATAAATGCCGTTATGCCACTGAGAAATTTGCATGCTGGCAAACCAACATTCGGCCAGTTTTATTATTACTATTTTGAAGTTACAAGTGTGGAATATCATGGAAACAAACTAAAATAACATTTTATTTGCAGGCTTGTATTGAAAAGGCAGATGCAGTGCTTTTTATATTTTCCTTCACTGATCATGCCAGCTTTGTGGAGATTCCGCAACAAATGGGTAAAATAATGAAAATGACAGAAAACCCAACATCACTTGCTATTGGAACCAGGTAAACCAACTTTTTTAGCTAAAGAGTGACATTGTGCTATAACATTGCTGGCATTTTCTCAACATTTAATTGATAGTGATATTGATTGGCAGTCTTCTAATATAAACATGAACATCACATCACAATGAGGAAGACTAAGATGTGTTTTATTGCATATTCTAAAAGACGAAATCATACTATAATCAATTGATTTGTCATTTCACAATTTTTGAGTTCCTTTAATATTTTTAATTAAAAATCACAATATGATGTCATGGTCAGTAACTTTAGTATGCATATATGCTCTTTCAAAAGTTACTGACTGTCATATCACATATTTCCAAAATTAAAAATACTTAAAAAACTCCAAAATTAGAAAATGACATCAAGAAAATCAGAATGATTCCCTCTTACAGAACGTTCAATAATATCACCCCTTAAAAACTTTTAAGTCTTCCTCATTTTAACAAATAATTTTTTTCACTGTATACACACACACAAGCTAAGTTACTTTAATGAAAATAAAACATCACTATCAAATATGCTAAAATTAAAAGGAAAGGACAGCAGAAACCAGCAAGGGCTTTACATTATAGAGAAATTTTTTCCCTGTAATTTGTTATGTCTATTATTATCTGTGCTAGCAAGATCTCCACCAAACTAAAAGACGTTTGTTCACTATATGGTACGACTGTTGCTAGTTTCCTTTATACTTTCCTTTTAATTTTAATTAGAGTTTCAATTTAAACAACATTATAATGCTGTTGCGGCTAAACCACGCTTCTACTTTTAGCAGGTTTGCTTATACTTTCACGCATCTACGTTTATCGCGATGGCCATAAAAACACACATCTACATTTACTTGTTGTCGCAATAAATGTAGATAATAATATATATGTGTGTTTTTATGGCTATCGTGATAAACGTAGATGTGTGAAAGTAAACAAACATGCTAAAAGTAGAAGTGTGCTTTAGCCGCACCAGCATCGATTAGTTACAACTATTACGTAATTTGTGCCAGGTACAACCCTGCTGCCTGTGAGCTTGAAGTGGATGCTACAGAAGTCCTGGAGTTTGAGCAGAGATGGCGTACTCCAGTTTTGAGGATTGACAATGCTCAACCTTGTGAGGGAGAAGTACATGAAGTCGCCCCTCTGCTCAACCTCATTTGTGAGAGACTTTGGCTTCGAGCTCATAGCCCACCAACGAGGCCTACTTCAACTCTCAGATCACAACATTCAACGTAACCATAAGAAGATACAACACAAAGACTTTCTTTATAATTTAGTAATAAGTAAATTTTTAATACTCAATAGTTTATTTTTTATGTGTAATATTTTGAAAAAATAATATATATGCCACAATACAAATGCTAACTTTAATTTAATTACAACTATACAGTATACTTATACCAGATTCCTTGATTTAATGTTTTCTGCAAATATTCCACTTTCTTATGCAATGAATTTTAATCAGCAAAGGACCACTTGCAATGAAACGTTTTTAATTGTTGAAACATGTAAGTGAAAATGATTTTTCAACAAGAAATGCATTAAGAATATTCAAATTTATTTTAAATTGTTCATTCATTGCAAGTGGTCCATTACTTTGATAATAGCAAGTTCTATTAATAAAAATATTATATTTACAACAGCACAGAGGTAATATAATACCTAAACAAAATAATTATGTAAGAAAATATTTAAATTCTTATTATTTAAGCATTTTTACAATCATACTGACGATGTTTTTTTTAAATTTTAAATAAAAATCCACAAACACTATTTTACCTATATTCATAATATAATAATAATAATATTCTACTAGTAATTATATTAAAAGTAAAAAAAAAAAAAAAAAAAAAAAAAAATGAAATGATGAATATATTTAATATTTTTGATCCCAAGTTATTGTATTTTTTGTTACTTATCACACAGAAACGTATTCAATTTAAAGTACATAAGAGTAGTATTGACAGATTGTTTGGAATGAACTTACAAAGCTGTGAGGTTAGCTCATACAATATAGCAGACTGCAAGCATAGCTGCACAGCACAAGAACAGCAGAGGGTGTAGAAGACGTGACAGACGGTCCAGGATGCTGCTGATAAACTGCTTGCTTAACAGACGAGGACCTTGAGCAGGAAAATCCTCCTGAATAAATTTAAAATAATAAATTTTAATGCTGCATTATATCAAGGTTAATACTCAAAATAGAAATCAATTACTGACATTATATTATCCTGATAGTAAAGTAATATTATTTTTGCATCCAGTTTTATTACTGATTCTTTGATTTTATGTATCATACAGTACCTAACTTTTTATATTTCTTATGGTAGAGGATTTAAAGTTTTAACTCTCAATCATCACGGTTAGGTTGATGATATAAAAGAAACCAGCAATGGCCTTACCATTGTAAAGAGAGTTCCATGGTTTGACAAAAATCTTGCTAGCACAGATATTAAAAACTAACACATTGGATAGCTTTCGGCACTTAACTCCAATAGAAAATTACCCTCACCATACCTATAAACCACGCTGTAATACCCGCATAGTCATCATTCATCTCTGAGTCGGTAAGGAATGAAGAAGGCGCACATACTATTCTGTGTTCTCTTGGATTTTAATGCTGAAACCAAGTGCTTTTTTTTTTCTTTTTTTTTTTTTTTATATTGAGGAAGTCTACACAAAGTTAACCCCTATGTTTGAATACGTCATTTGAAAGAGAAAAAGTAGTAGATAAACTAAGCATAGGCAATTACCTGCAAAATTGGCATTTTATTTAATAAAAGAAGAAATTAAAAAAATTCAATTCCCAACCCTTTGCCGACTATGATGTCATTTGTTTACATCCGATTTTCAATTGTCTTTTGGATTTCATGCAACTGCTACAAAATACAAATTCAAAAAATTTAACTGCCAACGGCCGCCTTTCAGCAATGGGATCGTTTGAAATCCTGAAGACAATTGAAGATCGGATGTAAACAAATGACGTCACAGTCGGCAAAGGGTTGGGAATTGATTTTTTTTTATTTCTTCTTTTATTAAATAAAACGCCAATTTGGCAGGTAATTGCCTATGCCAAGTTTATCTACCACTTATTCTCTTTCTAATAACGTATTGAAACATAGGGGTTAACTTCGTGTAGACTTCCTCAATTTTTTAAATCTCTGAGCTAGCAAGATTTTTTTCAAACTGTGGGACTCTTTACACTATATGGTTTGTTTCTTCTACCTCTTTCTTTTATATCAGTAAATAAGATAATGCTTGTTGTTTGTTTTGTTTTTCTTGAGAATTTAATATTCAAGAATTCAAGTATTTAACAGACTAATTGTGGCTATCATCAATACATTTTCTTTAACACGCACAACAGACAACTTGCATGCCGTTTTTTTATGTTCTTAAAAAATTCTTTATGAAAAATAAAGAATATTGGTGTACTATGTAAAAGTTCTCAAAAAATGCTCCTTCATATTTAAAATAACTTTTGAAATTCAACTTTTATTTGAGTAAAGACGATGGCCATTATGCCGAAAGACGGTTCACGTTTCTTTTGTTTTTTTAATTGTTGAAATCGTTTGTTCGAGTTCGCAGCCATTTGATAATTTTTTTCCACTGCCGAATTTTTTAATAAAGCTGTTAAAAAAAAAGCTTTAAAAAATTTGGCAGTGGAAAAAAATTATCAAATGGCTGCTAACTCGAACGAACGATGTCAACAATTAAAAAAAAAACAAAAGAAACGTGAACCGTCTTTCGGCGTAATGGCCACCGTCTTTACTCAAATAAAATTTGAATTTCAAAAATTATTTTAAATATGAAGGAGCATTTTTTGAGAAGTTTTATATATACACCAATGTTATTAATTTTTCATAAAGAATTTTTTAAGACCATAAAAAAACGACATGCAAGTTGTCTACTGCATGTGTATTGCTTACCTTGTCACTGTGGTCCTGAGAGAGCGCCAACACTGTCACAATCTCCACCAGAGGCAATAAAGTGAAGCATCCACACATCAACATCCACACATCTGAGGGCTGACAATGCAATTTTAGTCACATCAATTCATGGTCTTGCAAACAAAGGATGCAATTTATTTGTTTTTTAATTTTTGGTAGCTAAAATATCCTATGGCCTAACAATAATCTTGACTTCCATATTAGAATCAACATGTAAGGCTTTTTACATTCAATAATCAAGTAAATAAAATAAAGCAATAAAGGATAAACACACGCAATATAATAGCATACACCCAGATGCAAGAAGTTCCTAAAAATTGATGTACTGGCTGAATTTTTTTTTCTCTTTTCAAATTTATTATTTGAATTTCTAAAAAAAAAAAAAAAAAAAAAATCGTATTTCTCATTTTTATTTTAGGTAGGTTACAAAGTTCTCAAAAGTTTTACTGCAGAAAGCAATGTGGTATTACCTTTGTGTATGGTGTGTGAGGCAAGTCACTGGTCATGGAATGGTGCACAAACATGATGGCAAGTGTAGAAACAAAGGACACAACTATACGAGCACATTTAGCTGAAATTTACATTCAAGTATTAGCAAATTTACATAAAATCTAATTTGCTACTGAGAACAATTATCGTGCAAGTTGAGAGAAAAAAAAAAAACTTTATTCACTTGGCTTTTTGTGTACCTATACTTTAATTTGCAAAAAGACAATAAAAAAAAATCTAAATTAAAATTTAAAAACTGTTGTTCTAATGCACGTATTTTTGGTGTAAAACAAAGTAAAAATTCTACTTTCAGTGTGTTACTTTTCCCCCCTCTCTCTCTCTCTCTCTCTTTTTTTTTTTTTTTTTTTTTTACTGTGAAAAACTATTGAACTATTGAAACTATTGAACTATTATAAAAATATAATCACCTTTTAAATCCATCCAAAATGTGAGATATGAGGTAAACACAAGTAGCACTGAAGGCAGAAGTCCAGTAATCAGCAAGTGATCAGCTCTCCGAGCTAGCAAGATTTCCGTCACCAGCACTGTGAAGTTGCCTGAAATATGTAAAACACAAGATTAAATTATTGAAAGTGGCAAAATAAAACATTCAATCACTCATATGTAATACAAACCTGTTGCTCTCTTTTCAATTTCAGAAAATATCATGACATCTTTAACAGTAAAAAAATTAAGATCTGAATTAAATGATATTTCAATGGGAGATTTTTGTTGCCATTTCAAGTACACTTCATCCATCGGAAATACAACTGAAATATATGACAAGAATATTATGACTGAGTAAGAAAAGGTACGACTCAATAAAAAGAAAAGAATTTTGATTAGCTAACTCACATGTAGAAAGCTTAAGAAAACATCGCTGTTTATCAAAAGGGTGCTGCTGGAAGTTTTTAGTGCAGTCAGACTGAACAATATATCTGAAATCAGAGTCAGAATTACAGTTTTATCATAGAACTGAGAGTGCAAGTGATTGTGACAGGACTTAAGAATAAATAAGTGAAATAAACTTCCCATTACATTTAAATGTAACCCCTTCCCCACCCCCTCCACTTAATTTAAAATTTTACTGCTCTAGTGATTCCAGTATACATAAATTTTTAGAATTTTTCAAAAACAAATACTCACTTCTCACTAAAAAGTACATTTCCTGCACCTTTGCCTCGCCAAAATTGAGTAGTTTCATGTGGGGCAAGCTGGGATTGTCCCTCGGAGAATGTGATTTTTGGTTTCCAAACTGCCCGTGTTACAGCCAGTTTGAGTGTACGTTCATCAGGTCCCAAACGTTGATCTACCCAGCGCTGGCTCACTACCACTTCATACAGAACGTCCTGCAATAAGTAAGAAATCGTCATTTCACACTTTAAAATTCAGTAAAACTGAAGAGGATTCTACATACCATTAATTTAGTATTGATTATTTTCATTTTCGTTATTGCGAGAGAAACATTGACCAGCACTGCAGGTATACCTGAAAATAATCACACTTTAGAGACCTAAACATAAATATTTGATAATGATTTGACTTACCAATTTCTCTTCGTTCAAGCATTTCTCTTCCTTGACTTAGTTGAATCGTAAATGTACTGAAAATATCAAATAAATTTTTTTTTTTTTTTTTTTTTTTTTTTCTAAAGACTTATTTTAACAAATATAGCAAATAATTGGTTCTACATATAAAAAATTGAGTCTATTATAATTTTACATGATGTATATAAAATTTAGTAAGTTATGATAGTCCCGGAAATAAAATCATTTATTATTAACAAATTATTGATAACACTGAATACAAAGCTTATTATACTGGTGTATTAAATTTGTTTCATAATTCTATATTTATAAAAAAAAAAAAAAATTAATATAAATTTTTTGTCCCAAATTATTGGCAATGCAGCACAATAAAACTAAACTTTGACCTATAATTAATATGAAGATGAACTACATATAACAATGAAAGGTCAGTAAAATTATGGTACTTTTTTTTTATTATTTTTTTTTTTATAAGCGCTTATTGCAGATTTAATCGGAAATACCAAGTGTTAGTTACTCTTTATAGTGAGTTGGAGGGCTAATAAAGTCGCTACAAAAAAGTTCTTGCACATGTGGTGCACTTATACACTTTTTATATGCTCTGACATCATACAACTTACATTGGAGGGGGGGGGGGGGGATCTTAAAAGTTATTTGTTTTATTATTATAATTCAATTTAAACCCTTAAATATAAATAATGAATAAAAAATTAATTATGTGATTGAAAAAATATAAGAGAATTTAACAATTATTAAGCGTTTTTTTTTTTTTTTTTTTTTTTTTAATTCAAGTTGCTTTATTTTTAACAATTTTGACGCATATTATTAATATATTATTGATTTTATTGAGGAGTTCAAAACAATAAAATGCGCTTATTACCTTGCAAAGAGGAGGAAACCACTGACAATCGCCGCCGACTGCATCGTCGTCACGTCACAAGAAAACTAAACGTGATCCTCAAATGTCAAACCCACGCGGCGAGAGCTACACATTTTTTATACGTCTCATAGATCGCGATCTACCATACGTTTCTTCTTAGATCCACATAAAAAAAAAACTCATCTACTACATGAAAAAATGGAACTATATACAAACGAAAACACATTGTCTTTAACCATACTATAAACGTGTTTTATTTTTTAAGATAAATAAATAATAAATATAATAATTATTATAAATATCAATACAAATTCATGGAATGTTTTTTTTTTAATTTTAATAATAATCTATAAATATATAATTATATTTTAAAGAATTGTAAATTTTAATTCAATATTATAATTATATAAATATACTTTTTTCGTTTTTGTTTTTTTCATAAAATATTTTTACAATTTATAAAATACACAATTCATAAAAATGTCACAGCAGCTAGCAAAGGCTTTATATACATTATTTTACCCAATTTAAGCACACACACATTAGGTATAGTTAAATGATCAGAAAATTATAGGAGTACCTTGTCTTTCCTTAAATAATATTATATCAGTAATGAATTTTAAGCTGTGCATTGCTTTTAATTTATATACTGGCAAAATTTAAAATTGTAAAATACATAGAAAGTTCGTACGATTTGATAACTGAACACCAGAATTTGAATGAACAAGTACATACATACTGTACTTAATTGATGACAATATGAAGAACAAGTTTAATCATACTATATTTAAATATACGTGTTTTAAAGCTTTAATGTCGATTTTTAAAAAGTATGAGTTAAAATTACACTTTTATTTTAATAAATTCTAAATTGCATTTTAAACAATACATTTTATTATTTTTGTCAGTGTACTAATTATTAATACTACTGTACAGTATCTTTTATATCAAACTTGACACCATAAAAACAATGCACACAATATCTTATAATTAATTAATTTTATGCCTCGCGGCCCCCTAAAAAAGCACCAAAATTAAAGAAAATTTCAAGGTTTACAACAAAACAAACAGTATTGTTTTACTTATTGCTAAATAAGTGTAACTAGCATCCTGTATTTCTAATTATGTTCAACTATAACGTCCAACCCATAAATATATAAATACCAAGTATACAATAAAGTACTCTAATAAAAACTAAAAACAGACAATCTTTTTAACTTAAAATTACACAAAACAAAACGAAAAATGTTAATACATCATGAGAAAGATGAGCAAAAAAATGATTCCACGAAGTTAAAAATTGGCACGTAAGTAATTATAATTATAATATGACATGAAACTTAGAAATAAATTTGCTTTAGAACTAAAATGAAAATTAAGGTGATACAAGAACTCCAACTAAAAAAGGAGCACTTTAAGTGAATACTACCAATAACTTCGTTTTTTTCTTGTATATTCTAACTGAACAAGGGACCCCTAACAACATATAGGCAATCATGTTACATTTTAAATTGGTAATAAAGAAATTACGAATATATTATATTTGTAAAGAAAGGAAACAAAATCACTTCATTACTTCCTCAGTGATTGCACAAGCTGAAAACCTACGATTATGAACGGGAACAAATATTTTCACATTGCCGACATATTGTAATAAAAATATATTAAATTAAAAATCATTAAATATTACCTAGTCACCCTACACACTAAAGACTCAAACAAAAGGAAACAAGCACCTTAGACACTTTAGTACAAAATAGCATTATTTTAATTACAAACATTTAATATGGTATGCAGGAAAAATGGTAACAATCAACACAGATTATTAATATTTTAATAGTGTTCATAAACTTGGTTCCCTATGCTTTTTATAGCTATATATTTTAAATGGTTTCCACAGGAAACAGGATTTACAAACAATCCTATTGTGTCATATATATAATGTATAATATAGGGTTATGTAGCTCACAGGGAAAAAGAGTATAAACTTTAGAATAATCAATAAAATTAAAAATTAAGACATTAGAGTAAATTACTGCCTATAGAACTAGGCATAGCATTGTGCCTATATTTAGGCAGGGGTCAGTTTTAGCAATGGATTAACCAGACTCAAGATGCCGGCTACAGATGATATAACACCTAACATTCCAATAAATCCTGGACTGAGTTTTGTATAACCTAAGGCAGTCATAGGGATGAAGAAATCACAGGCATTTTTCATAGTATCCAAGACGATATCTTTGTGATCTTTCATACACTCCGCGAGAGCCAAATAAAACGCTGATTGGCATGATGACGAGTACGTGAACTGGCCTCCATGTATGAAAACTCGTAATCTTGCATCTGCATTGACGATTCGCCAGATTTCATATGCATCTCTTACGAGGTTCATGGTGATTGCATATAACCAATATTTGTTAGATATTTGGCCCCAACGTTTACTATCTATTCGCGCTATACCAGCACGACCCATCCATAATAAATGATCAGTCAGAAGAAATAATGCATGAGCAATCTTGGATAATGTGAGAGTAATTCTGAGCATTATATCATTGTTTTGCATAGTTGATAGTGCACTGTATAATACATCTAAAAATCTTCCGAGTCGAAGTACTAGAAAAATAAGATACAGTACTTGTAACAGATTTTTTTCATGTATATGGAAGCATTAAACTAATATTTTGTTGCTTATAGACTAAAAATATGCTGCATAATTATTTACACAGTAAAATATATAGAATTTAATGCAATATTTATCAAATAATACTGCACATGAATTAATAAAACATGGTGTAAACATAATTACACAGTTATGACAAGATAAGAAACTATTTGCTGAAAACAATATATACAAACAAAAACAGTAACTATAACACAATAAACTTACATTTCCTGAAGGTGCTGAGAGTATATTCCAAGTTTTTCAGCTTACTTATGAATGTCCGATCTCTATTCTTTTGTTCAAGAATATGCCAAGCAGCTCTGCTTCCATATTGAAGCAAACTGTAACACAAATTTTGAAATATAGCTTAGTATGGTATAGAAAATTTGCATGAGTCTAGAACAGAAAAATTAAATAATAATAATACTTAAGGGTGATTTTAAAACTTCGGAGTACATAATGCATTACAATTTAATTTCAATAAATACAGTAACAAAATTTTATCAAATTAGAGATATTTTTAAGTCATTTTGAATGAATTGGGTGATCATGTTATCAATGTTTATGTATATGATCTGGAAAATGTTTTAAAATTGAACTGGTTACTGGTCACAGAAAAATCTGACAGTGTTCTGTCTCCGAATCATGGATATACATACATGGGGGGAACTTTAACGCAGTCGGTCAGATTTTTTAGGGATGAGTTTCCACAGTATAGTTAACTGCGGGGTGACTTTGAACACCTCATTACGTCTGATTTGAGGCCTCATTTTAGAAATTTGAAGAAAAGATACTACAGTTCAATTTTATTCTTGATCTTTTGATGACATTATCTCAAAATTGTAAAATGCGTGCCTAAAGTAGAGATACATTTCATAATTGGGTGTTCAAAGTCACCCCAGTTGAAAGTAAATGCGTATACATACGTATATGTTAATAAGGTTTTACGCAATGACAACCTTGTATATCTGTGGTCAATCATACAATGGCGAGGTCAAACTCAAATAAATCCAATCAAATTCAATGCCTTACCAAACAGTTTCAGCTCAAAATTTTATTTTTAATGATAGTAATTATATGCATTTCATTGGCCTGTTAATGAATGAATGTGCATTATACATACATACTACACACAAATAAAATGCCTATTGTCGTTGATAGTTTATTTTTGAACGCGCATCTGCCTGCTTGAAAATATGAATTGTTTTGTGTGCATGGGGTGAATGAAATAAAACTTGATGTGTTGCCATTAATAATTATATATGTACATACATATGCATATATACATACTTGCTATGTAAAGTGCAAGGGATACAGTATATCATAACGAAATAACTGGACAACTTACCGAGCTAATTTATCCCTCCCTGCAGTTTGGTTGTTAAGTTTCACGACTAGATCCATGACGAACGATTTGTCATCAAACAGTGCGAAGAAACAAGAGATCCACAACCACAGAATGTTTGATGATATCTTATCTTCTCAGTTTGATCGATCTTTGAACTTCAATACCTCTGCACAGTTAAATTTTGTTCAAGGTTTACATCCGTGTAATATAATGAAAATATAATGTAATCTTATTAAATTATAGCAGTATTTCAAGGTAAACAACCGATTACTACAAAGAAAACAAGAAATTAATTTTGCTCGCCGCGCGAACAGCTGGAAAAAACAGTCAAGCATCGCATACGCGCACGCAAGTAGGTGGCGCTCCTTCTTGCACCAAAAATATAACAAATTTTAAAAGTTAAAACATTCGTGACTATCTGACGAGTGTCGAACTGACGATACAGAGTGAAAGTAAAAGTTTTTATTGTGTCTTTTTTTTTATATTACAGATTGTAAATTATTTTTTTAAGAAGTATGAATTATGTCGACAAACTCACATTTTAGTACAAAGCTTATCTACAGGAGCCTGCAGAGTGTATTAAATTTTTTTGTTTCGACGTTATGTGAAACAAACATTATTATATATAATAAGAATAATAAGTGAATGCAAGCGTGTGTTTTATTTTGCAAATTATTCCTTCTTTGTATTTTTCTGCTAACAAAATCAAATGGAAGCTAGATCATATGTAACAGTTGAAGAGCTCAAAAGAGATAAAAATGTATATGTGCCTCATAATTTACCAGATTTAAATATCCATCGTGTCCACAAGAGTTGGAGACCTCCACCTGACCAACGTCGATATTCTGATATCAGTGATGAGGAAGAAGTCAAACTATTAAAATTGCCACACTTACCAACTGTTTTTTCACCTAACGTAAGAACATATTATTCATCATATCCATATCGGCAATATTTACCACGAGCTAAAAAGAACTACAGAAATTTGCGTCGTAAATACAGGCGTAAACAGCGTTCGTCACCAAACTTGAGTAGGCCAGAATCAACGGTGGAAAACAATGTTTCTAATTTTAATACTACAGAAGAAGTGAGCGGATTAGATTTGAGTCTCGTTGAGGAAAACCCAATCATGGATATTGAAATTAATACAAATAATGATGTTTTATGCAACTCGTCTATTACAAGCAACAGCACAGGAGATTGCACTAATGGAATTACGAAGTTGCATGTTGCTGAAGATAGCGCAGTTACTGCTGAACAACACAATTCCGAGGAATCTAGTTTGTCTTGTACCAACTACTCTACAGTAAGAAAACGAAAAGTTTACAGTTGGAGTTTGGAAAAAATGCTAGAAAATGAAAGTGATTATGCAGCTGATGTATCAACTGGTAATCTTTATAGGATACTTCTTTTGTACCTACATTTTTTACGCTCTTACACCATTTGCACAGTGCAGTACCTTTTTAAGATTTTTCACTTAGTACGTGTTACTTGTAAATTATTATTATTTATTACTATAAATTAACAGGGCAAAAAAATATAAAGAAATAAAGACATTGAATTATATATGCAGAGAGCTCGCGCCAGTATAATAATTCTAAACAATAAAATTGGTACCCTTTTATATCGGTATATCTGCTCTGATAATTATAACTATATGAACACATAAAAATAAATTTATTAATTATGAAGATTGCATATTATATGCCTATATGCGTTATGATATAATGTTGATATATTGTCACATTATTTTCGCATAATACGTAATATAATAATACCATACCATTATTCTCGGGGGAAAAGTTTTATTTTCGTGACTTGATTTGATGATACTTAATTTCATGGACTACTATATTTGTATAAATACGTTGAAATATACAGTATAACAGATACTTCATTAAATCATTATTATTTTAATGTGCGGTAGCCGGTAGCGGTATGATGTCTAAAAAAAATTATAGTGCAATAACATTAATTATTTTATTATTTTCAGATCGTTCATCACCCTCACGATTGCGTATGCGAGGCATCGAGACTCCTCTTGGCGTCAAGCGACGTGGGGTACGTTAAAACTTAAAAATACAAAATACACTTAAAATTAATAAGTTTAAGGAAGTTACTAATTTTATTTTGTTCTTCCTTTACCATCTTGCAGTTGCTCAACTTAACAAATGTTACGAGTAGCCCGTCGAGTGAGAGCAACCTGAAAAATCAGCGAGAGGTTTGCCAGCGTCTTGGAAGAGAAGTTCCTGAGCAAGCACGTAACACGCTGGCAGCCAACGTCAGGTATGGTACTGTGGTATATGCATGCATTCATGTCTACAACCTGCAGGTTTCATATTTGTTTTTATTGTCACAGTATTGTTTAAATATTTTTTTGTATAAATATACTTCGTCCATGTATTTGTATTTCCTATGTATTAATAGTCAAAATTTGATTATGGTATAGTGTTACGAATAACAACTGGCTATCAGTTGAATAAAACATAATTTAAAAAAAAAAACAGTTTATTTAATATTACTATTTGCTTAATTAAATTATGTAGTTTGAATTTGAGTAACTTGCTGTCACTATATCTCTTCATTATTGTTATTTTAGGCGAATCACAAAGCGGCGTTTGGCCGAGGCTGAAGCTCGTCGCAAGGAGCGACTGGAGAAGCGACGCAAGCTGATGCACGAGGAGCAAAGGAGAGCTGCGTACAAGCACAATCTGGAGCGATTCAATTGTTCTCCTGAGGATGACGAACAAGAGGGTATTGCGGATCACACCCAGCAGCACACAGGTGACTATGTCATGTCGTGATAGTGGTAAAACAGTTCTCAGATGACGGATTGAGAGTATACAGCTCCTCCCACAAAAACTGCTTCGTTCATACATGCAATAGTATGCACTTACGTATCAGTTTTTGTGAAAAGAGGTGTATACAAATAATTTAGAAGTTGACTATTTTTTTTAATTATAATTGCATAATGGCCAGTGAACTCACGAATAAGGAGTTATCTTAGTATGGGATTTTGGACTCGATGGTGGCATCAGAGTGGCTCTCAACTATCTAAAAGTTAATTAAATATTTCTCAAAGTTCTATTGATTGAGATAGTCAACTATTTGCATTTAAATAGTGAAAAGTCATTATTAGACTGCCATTTATTCTATCAGGACCAAAAATAAAACATTTATAATGTTACATAATATTACATGTGTGGAAAACGTAACATAATATGTAGAACAAATAATAATGAAAAAGTGTATGATTTTGACAAATTTATATAAATTGTACTCATTAATATTTTTAAGAGGGTTGCTACAATTTTCTGCACTTTTAGAAATTTCAACAGAACTGTAAATAAATTATATTCTAAATTTCTTGTGATTTTGCTTTGTTTCAGATGAAGACTCAATTGAGTCGAGCCAAAGGTCAGAGTAGGTGGTTATGCGATCAATTAAATAGATTTATTGTCTTATTGATCACATAAATATGGAAACTAAATCACGATTTAATTATGGTAATTTATGTTTAAGATTTACTCTGCACTCTAGCTTAATACTTTTCATTTCAGTATAGTGTTTCTTTAAAAAAATGTCTTGATTATGATTCATTATGGTATTAGTTTGTCAACTTTTTATTTATTTTTTAACCGCAGTTATTGTCTAATGAAAATAATAAGCAATCAAATTTGTATTGAAATTGATATTTATGAAGTTGTAAATTCATGATGTGTAAGTTTATAGTTATAAATTTTTATTTTATGCAAAAATGTATCGTAAAAATTATGCAATACTATATTGTAATAGTTAAATTGACATTATCCTTTCACCCTTTTTTTTTATTTTTTTATTATTACTATTATTTTTTTTAAAGTTGCATTTTATTAATATGTAATATGTCAAATATGTGCAATATCTTTGTGGTCTGAAAGGTAAGCTGAAACCTTACAGATCAAACTGTATGTTTTGATTTAAAACCATGATGCCTTTTTAAAAGTATATTTTCTTTTTTGTCTATACGCATGGACAATTAAATAACAGTGTTTCACCTATCAATTTCTATATTACAGGAATTAAATAACAAATAATTATTTCTGTTTCTTGAAATCAAGCTCATAAGCTATTTTGAATATTTAACTGGCACAAAACTGACTGAACTATTAAACAATTAAAATTATCTACTTAGAGGATATAGATTGGAAGGGTTAAGTAATTAGGTTGTGTTTTGTCGGAACATTTCAATAGTTTTCTTATACGTTGCGTGGGAGATGCAGCAAGCTCGCACGCACGCACGCATGCATGCATGCATGGCCAGCAAAACAAATAATTATAATATCTACTTACATACTTGACACAAATATTTATAATGATATAGAATACAAGCGTCATAATATACTCACTGTTTGTTCATATTAAATGTGTGTTCATTGTCTATAGCTTGTTTGTTCCGCGGCATCTTTTCAAAACAATAAAAATATCAATTACTTTTTGAACCCAGTTAATTAGCTTTAATATATTATGCTACAAATTTTAAAGAATGTATTCTTGAACATGTGGGCTATTTGTATGGAAAATAAAAATATAACATTTTGAACCAGATAATAGAGATTTCAGTATTATATAGATCCTTTATTTTTAAAATATTACTAGATATTACTATATGATAAAAAAGTCAATAATTATTATAAGATAGAATATCTTAAAAAATATCTTGATATCTAAATAAAAAATATCGGGCAAAGGTGCAGCGAAATTTGTCAAAAAATGACAAAAAAACAACAACATGGACCTGCAATGCTAAAGGGTAGTAAATTAGTGGTAGGGGACACCAAACTTTTCTTGCACCGTCTGTAATTGCTAGCTCCACCGGTGAGCTGCATTAGTTACTGCGTGTGTTAAAAACAAAGTCAAGAGTGCACACAAATACAAATACTTCAATTTTATAACAAAGTACGTGGAAGGATAATGTGTATGTAATAGGAAGAAAAATTAAATTAAGAAATATTGAATTAAAAAAAAAAGTTGTCAAACAGTTTTTATATTTGTAAGGATAATTTTCATTAGTATAATATATTTCCCATCTTGAAAATATAGGATTTATTATACTTTATAATATTTATTCATCCTTACAGATTTGCAACAAGTTTAGATGTTCATGAGGTGTATGCTCTGGTATACCAGAGCAGAACAAGTGCAAATAAAATGTAACATTGCAGCTTATTTTACTTGTTTACAAATATCTATATCAAGCAGGGACGATCGAGGTGACCAAGAGGTGACATTTTCTTACTTGACCACAATATCTCAGTATAATCACGTGATCGAATGTATTGGTATTGGTGACGTCACGGGGGCATATTTTGTGTTTGCATGTGCAGGAAAAATATTATAGCAGACGGAGCTCGACAATTGGAAGTGTTTCTGTGAAAAACGTGCTACAGAGAGCAACATCAGCTATTTTAAGTTATTAGGTAAGTTTCCTATTATAATTGTATTCTATCATTTAGCTTTTTATATAGCAATGAAATTAACAGCATGATTGAATTATTTGAACAAGAAATTTTGTACTGGCTATACGTGCGTCAAAATAAAAATCTTATCAAGTAAATTGATATTTACATTACATTAATATTTTAAGTCTATGTTAAATGCATAATGTTGAAAGTATAGGTAATATTTTATACCATCAAAATATATAATAATAATTTATTTTAAAGCTTATTATTATTTTATATACAGAAAATAAGTCACAGAGTGCAAAAATAATATTGACTCTCCTATCTGACTTTTTTTAGTATTATAATAATAAAAATATTTATCCTTTTAAAAAAATGTTAACTTTATACTTGAGATGATAACAAAAAATATTATATAATTTTTCATTTGTTTTATTATAGACATTACAGCAAAATTAAAGGAGGAAAAAAGAGCTTCATAAAATAAATTTTATTTTATTATAGAATAATACGTTGAATCATTGAAATGTCATTTAATTAATTAATTTTATATCCTTCAATTAGAATTTCCATTATAAAATGTGTACCTCTGTTTGACGTACATGATTTATTTTAAAATTAAAATTATTTTGTTTTATATATTATTTATAAATTTTAATATATAAATCAATCACTGTTGAAAACATTTTGAAAACATCAAACCATTTTCCTCTAATTTGAAAATATTAAAAATAATAACAATGATGATTTTAGTTCATTGGAGGGGAAACAAATCACAAATTTTTATTAAAAAAGAAAAAAAAACTTTTTTTCTCATCCCTATTTATTTTTTTGATTAAATATTTTGAAATGTTATTCATTTATCTATCTATATACATACCTATTTATTTTATGTCATTGTTATTTTACATTTTGTAATAATTAAATGCAAGAAATTAAAACCTATAATAACCTAAATATTAATGCCTATAGTATAATATAGTTAAGTTTGCATAAGATGATGCAATGATTTTAAAAGTAATTATTTTGACAATTCATTGTGATTTTTTCCTTTCCAAATTGTTATTCTTAAGTGTGATATCACATCATCATTGTATTTTACTATAATATATAATTAGTGTATATATTATTACTATACTCGTACTTTATAATGCATGCATTTTTGTTATGTGTTAAATTTACAAATAATTTGCTTCTTTCCACTGGTAAAGTTTTCAATAAAAGATAAATTTGCATTATTCTCTCTGAAATTGCAAAGATCACGAGTTGAACTGAAATGCATGGACTGAATTGCGTCAGTCAATGTGTGCTATAATGTAAAAATCAGCTGCAACATAATAACTAGCGCTGCTTGAGCATCTGCATAGTATAGGCTTATATAAAATAACAAATTGAGTCGATAAGATATGCAAGCGTTCGTTATTATTATCATAGTATAGTCACAGTATTTAGCATGTTGACGATATATCAACAGATAATTAATAATAATGACTGTTTAGTGTTTATATTAAAATATTAAAATATATTTTCGTGTTTTATATAATTAAAAGTGAGTGACTCATTGTCAGTGATTATTTGGTGTTTTAGTCATTAATTAAATTTCTGGGCAAAAAAACAGGTACGTGATATGTTTTTTGATACGAAAAAACTATATACGATGCGTATACATGTACACTATACTTCATCACCTCTGTTTTTCATGTGTGTGTTATCTTTTTTTTTTTTTTTTTGTCAGTATTATCATTATTGTTAACGTTGTTGTGTACGAGAAAAAAGTAATAATAACACTACAATATGTTTTTCATAGTTATTATAAGCCATCATTTATATGCCATACTACAGTATGTTATACTCTAATAATTTTTATTCATTATTATTATTTTTTACATACACATTATAATACACGTAACATACAATGTATTTGAATCAAAATTAATCTAAAAATAGAAAACAAAATTACTAAGCTAATACATACTTTACTTTATTTTTTATATAAGATATGTTATTAGATGAGTAAATTTCCAACAAATTTGTGAAATTTGCTATAAAAAAAAAATTTTTCATTTTGAGTTTTTGAGGTACTAAAGGTTTATAGTTGTTTGTGTTTTTAAAGCAATTTTTGGGGCCATTTTTAAATGCAAAATGATTTCTTTTTCTCATGATCTATAATGTCTATAATGTTTTATGTCTTCTTTTTAATTAAAAACACATATTTAAGAAATGTTTATATATATAATAAATATATAGACGATAAAAATTATAGAAAACAATGTTTTGCTTTATTGTTCATATGTACACATGAAACTTTAATTTTATCAAAATTAAGTTTAGTTTAAAATATGATGTTTCATTTAAAATAAATTAAAAATTTTATTATTATTATTATTATTTTTTTTTTTTTTTTTAAATGATGAAGCAATTTTTACGTCCACGTGCGTGTTGTATAAATGTGTGTGAAGGTAGTGATATAGACTATCCATCATTATTTTATATAGAGTTTGTTAAGTCTCTCTCTCTCTCTCTCTCTCTCTCTCTCTCTCTCTCTCTCTCTCTCTCTCTCTCTCTCTCTCTCTCTCTCTCTCTCTCTCTCTCTCTCTCTCTCTCTCTCTCGACTCTGCGCCTGACTAATTCAATCAGCGCTCTACATTGCAACGCGAGGCTTGAGAACTCATTAATTACGTGATTAGCGCAAGCAGCACAGTGCGGTACCCACCTCGGTTTCGCAGATGATTGTTCAAACCTTCAGAGAGAGAGAGAGAGAGAGAGAGAGAGAGAGAGAATGCAGTAAACGTTATATATACTTGAATAGCTAGCTATATACCACATGATAGTATATTCAGTATAATAATAAGAAGGAACAATTTGCGTGATGACGACGGTAATGGTGAAAAGGAAAAGGAGAGAGAAACTTATAAGACCTTTCAAGTTTGATATTCTCTCTCTCTCTCTCTCTCTCTCTCTCTCTCTCTCTCTCTCTCTCTCTCTCTCTCTCTCTCTCTCTCTCTCTCTCTCTCTCTCTCTCTCTCTCTCTCTCTCTCTCTCTCTCTCTGTGTGTGTGTGGTGTGTGTGTGTGTGTTTGAAGAAACTTGATGATTTTAGAAGTCTTTATATTAAGAACCATGATGACAACCACTCATTTAAATTAAAATAGTTTATTATTCAGGATTTTTATATACAGAATACTAGTACTCTAGTACATAGTACTTATAGTATCTATAGAAGAAAAAGAAAAAAACATTTTGTTGCCATTGAATTATTCTTTTAACAATAACTTAATATATTTTAATATATTAATAAATATATTAATATATTTTAATAACTAATTTGGGACTGAAGAGGCTATAATTTGTTGTAATTTTTTCAATATTTTACTAATTTTATATTCAAATAATAATTCTGATCTACAATTAATGCAAGTTATTTTGTATATCAAAATGTCATGATTCGGTTACGTATACCATAACAAAATTTTCACAAAATTTTGCAGTTTTTTGCAACGATAAAGTTTAGGTGTTCATATTTTTAGGTGAAAAGTTTATTATTTTAATTTTATTTTGCTAAAAAATCAATCAACACTACAATATTTGCCGCCAAGTTTAATTGAAAATATTAGCTACATTATAAATAAAATCTATAACTATAATAATGCATGGTTTTGGCGTTATAGAAGAAGTAATAAAATTTGATGTCATATAATTAGAGTTTTGAAGACAAGAGTCTCTGGAGATGAATTTTGGTGACTCTGGTTGCACACGGCCTCAGAGTCAAATTCTCTCTCTCTCTCTCTTAGTTACTTTGCCTCACGAGACCACTATAAACTACTCTAACACGTTGTTAACTTTTGCCTGATTACAGAGCACCGTGTGGAGTATATAATCATATATTATATGACACATCTACCTTCGTTTTTGATAACATAAAATAACTCTCTAGCTTATACGCTCTCAAGCTGATTAAAACTTTTTTTTTAAATTATTTTTCTCAAAGACTGCAGTTGATTTTAATATCAAAGAGTTGTAAGAGTGTATAATTAAGAATATAATTTTAATGTGTGTTATTATTATTATTATTTGATTATTTCAAAATATAAACGTTGTGCATAAATATAAAACAGTGCATCAGTACAAATTTTCTTGTTCAAAACGTAGTATTGCTTCGTTTATTTATTAATGTGGGATTATCTTCCGCAATTGATTTTGTAATTATATAACAGCACTATTCCAATATTAACAACATTATGTATAAGTTATTGACATAATGCTAACTAATAGCATGTGCTTTTAATGTTTTATTTCCAGTTGTGATTTTAAAATAAAATTATAATGGATCGAGATGAAAGCACTACTCCACTTATAGAAAGTAAGTAATAAAATGATAAATTAAATTATAAAATTTGTTATAGTGAATTGTTATCGTATTTTTTTATTTATACTTTGGCAAAAAATTGCATGATCGACCCAAATAAAAAAAAAAAGTAACAAAGCAAGTTTGCTTTCGCAGCCTTCATCAATCACTGCAACAAACATTGTGCAACGCACATGAATTTTGCGTGATAAACTTCACACATGCAGCACAACAGTGTACACTATCCGTGGTGTCCACTACAATGTCTGGCTATATAGCTAGCCACTATTGTTATTTAACTTTTAGTATAAATATAATTCATGTTTATTTTTCATGTTTTATACCTTCAATTTGTATTTTAAAAATGAGAAGAACAAATGAAAAAATATATTTAATTGAATCCTGTCCCAAACTGAATATGGCGTCATGATGCACCTGCTTTTACTTAAGTTGTGCTTAAATTGATTATTTCTTATTGTACGGGGTTGGATGTATTTTATTTATTTGTTTATTCATTCAAATTATTAAACATTATTGTAAAAATTAATATTAAAGTGGTGTGCAAAGTCTTTTTATTATTATTATTATTATTTTTTTTTTATAATATACTATGAATGCAAGTTTTCACAATAAAAAAATTTGTACTATAATTTAAACTGTGAATTTATTATTTATTTATTCATTCATTCATTCACTTTCATGTTTTTGAGAAAAATATACTTAAGAGTCGACTCAGTGTTGACTTTACTAAACGAAGTTTGTTAACATTTGTTTCAATATTATATAAGTGACAATTTCAGGAAAAAAAAGAAGTTAACAATGGAAATATAAGTTATTACTTTGCAAATCAAATACTGTAATGTCTAATAAAATGAAATACGAGGTTATACATATCATAATATAAACGTAGCAACCACAAGTATAGTAATTAATTACAAAATAGCATAATTTTCATATATGCCGCTTTAATTAATCAGTTATATATACGTTGTTTTACGATGCTTCACTGAGCAATGATTTTCAGCTCGATGAATTTTGCTATATACATTAATTTTATTATTATTCTCATGCTCATATATATATCAAATAGGTGTGTAACTATTATGTGTAGTGCGTATATATATATATATATATATATATATATATATATATATATATATATATATATATATATATATATATATATATATATATATATATATATATATATATATATAGCTGACAGAAAGTATGACATGTGTTTCCTATACTGACATTTGAAAATTTATTTCAAACGACTTTAAAATTTAACAAAAACAATAAACTTGAATTCGCAAAATTACTTTCACTAACAAAAATACTTCAATACCAACAATTCTTCGGTTTGAACTTTGAAGTCTCATCCTTTATTCCCTTTGGCAAACAGTAATCGCTAAAAATGTTAACATACTTTTCTATGTGGCAATGAAAAACAAACTTATTTTTCATACTATATTAATTAACAATTGACCACTTGCAATGAACGAACTTTTTAAAATAATCTGAATAATTCTTAATGCATTTCTTATGTAAAAATCGTTTTCACTTACTTGCTGCAACAATTAAAAACATTTTATTGCAAGTGGTCCATTATTTTAAATAAATAGAAAAACGTATTATTATCGTGTGGTATTCACAATTATCATTATTATTTTATGGTGATGATAATGATATGAATATTCTATTATCATTTAAAACAATTTTGTGTTACAAACTGATTTAATTTTAAAATATAGTCTTTATATTATATTTAATGATAAATTGTTCTAAAAAATTTACATATCAAATCGTTTTGCACGTTCACACAATAAGTGCTAAATAAATAAAATATGATTTAAATGGAATATAATACAGAATTTAATAAGCTCATTATTTTTTCTCTATGTATTGCTGTGTGAATAATTTTTAATAAAATTACATTTTTTTTATTCATAAATATTATTTAAATCTATATTTAAATCTATACGTTTGTGGTGATTAAATAGATTTTTTTTTTCATATAAGCACTTATTATAAATATATTATTATAAATTCTACTAATTTTTTTATCTGCACAAATTTTGAGCAATATAATGATTTAATTTTATTATCTCCGCTACTTAATAACATATATTAAGTGACTTAAAAGCAATTCACTAAAAGACTATTATTAAATTAAAACATTTCCAGCTTTCATATTTATATTAAAGTTACTAACAAATATAAGAATTAATATTTCAATTCAAAATTGTATTTATTGAGAGTTTAAGACCGAAAACGGTATACAAAATAATGTAAGTGAATATTATATACATATTATTCACTTACATGGTCTACGGTGCGCACCACCACCCCAAATGCAGGTCCGTGACGAATGCCTACTAATAACGAGGTCTAGTGTGCGCACCACCTAAGCGGAGTCAATATGCAGCAGGTCTATACGGTGCGCACCACCTGGGGAGGAGTCAAAAGTGCCGTGTGGCCGCGCGGTCACCGCACCTCAGGTCTAGTGTATGCACCACCTTGCCTCAGGTCTACTGTGTGCACTTGTGCACCACCTTCCCAACTTGCCCCGCGCGGCCGCAGGTCTAGTGTGTGCACCACCTTGCCTCAGGGGCCAATTTTTCGGAGGTGGTGCGCACCGTAGACCATTACTGAATAATATACTATACTACGTATGTTATGTATAGAATAAAATTTACAAATTACCGTAGATTTATTATAGCAAACTTTGCTCTTCGCAAAATTACTATTATCGTTATTTGATGACAATTTTTTTTCTTTGGCAAATATTTTAAAAAAGAACTCATAATATATATATATATATTTACTTTCCCAAGTCAAGTGATTATCTGAGACGCAACTCATTCCAGTCTTCTGAATTGCTTTGATTATTGTCAATAGTAATTCGTAGTTGTTGTTTTTTTATTACAGTAAAAACACTTAAAACAACTTTTTCTTCTACTTCGTCTATACAGGCTGGTGTACACAGTAGTACATAGCATGTTTATTTCAATATAATATAATCGATTTTTATTTACTTTATTTATTTATTAAGATTTTTTCAAATGTATATTATATAAAAATACTGTTAGTGAATATTGAATACTGCATTACCACAATGTATTTGGATTTAATTTTAAATTGCTTTTAAAAACTTTATCATGTTATTTTTTCAAGACACGTTTTTCTTTCAACCACCTTTTTATCATTATTATTAAACTATTTATTCAATTATTTAAAGTAGGTTCTACAAATTGAAAAGTAGAAGAAAAAAAGTGAATTCGTGTAAGTTAATATTTTTATCAGAAACGTATCTTTTTACTATTACTTAATTTTACTGTACAAAACGTGGAGATAAGCAATAATTGAGTAACTTAAAGAGTAGAAGCATGCCGTGCGCAAATATAATCGTATTGTGAAGGATCGACTATCAATATGTCAATCACGAATCTTTTAGTATGTTGATTTGTTTAACTACTCGTATTATTACCATAAAGAGGTAATATTTTATTGCATACGATTTGACTTATAAATTTTAAATTTCATTTGCGTTCTTCATCCAACTTCATCATCTTAACTTGTCCAATAAATGATAAAAATAAAAATAATATTTTATATACTCGACTCAAAAAACCTCAGTCGATTTAAATCGGGCATGCCTAAAGTATCGCCCATTGTCACATTTATGGATAAGGGGGGCGACTGGGCGATACCGTAAAAGGTCGAACGGCAGGTAACTCAGGTTTTTTGAGTCGAGTATATGTCTTAATTTGTATTAATTTTTAAAATTTACATCATGTGACAGACCATCGCGTTATTGCCTAGTGCCAAATTCAAACAAGTATTTAAAAGAAATATGAAGTTTATATAAAAAAATTATAAGGAATTTAAATACATATCATTATAATGATACTATGATAGTAATAATAATAATTTTATAATATAACAAAATAAATTTGCCAAAAGAAAATATAATTTTGCTGTATACTATAATAATGTAGATAGCAATATACACAGTACTGAAGATAATCTGTGCTCTCTTACACAAGAAATTTGATAACGCAGAAGGAGAAAAAAATCAGTATCATAACAGCTACGTCAGTATTATGTGTCGAATTTATTTGAAATTTTATATAATAATTTTCTGGCTTTTAAACATCTTACATGAAAACTTTTCTAATTATAATATCTAATAAATTCTATAGTTTTATAAACTCTCCCTTTTAATTTTTTTGCAGGATAAATTTTTTTTTTTTTTGCTAGTTCATCCTTCCTCAACTATAAAGCAAAGTAGAGCGTGGGACTGTTATTTTTTCCTCACACTAAGACCATGACCCCATCCATATTATACTGTAACAATTTTCTATCATCATTGATAGTATTCTGAAATAGAGACTGCGATCGATAAATGAAGATAATTTTTTCACCTATATCCTTATACATACATACATACAGCTTTCTGCCAAGGTTTGATATTGTATAGTCAATATGCAAAGTATGGTTAACTAAGAGATAAGAATTTGTATCTCTATTCAAACTGTTTGTGAAATTTATTTATTGTGCTTAGCTTTTTTTTTTTTTTTCATTCATATTATGATTATGCAAGAAATTGTGCTAGTAAAAGAGCTTATTGAAGAGGGTAAAAATAAAACTATCGTTTGTGGGTGGTGATCAATAAGAATAAGCGCATGAATTGAACGAGTTAAACGAGTATACTCGCTCAAAGATGTTGAAATAAGTGATTATAAGAAAAGTTTATTAGCAGGTAAGTTTTAACTAAGAAACAATACAACTTATATTAACCCAGGTAGATCGTAATAACATCAATTTTACAACACTGTTTTGGTCCTTTCAAAATATACAAATAAATGTAATTATAATTTACAAATATATTAATTAAATTGAAAACATTTTTAAATAACTAATAATAATTTAAGGCCTGAATAATAATTATTTATTTAATCAATATTAATTATATGATATGTGCGTCGTGTATTTTTAATTTGAACTGTTGAATTATATAGTGTATAATTATTTTTCTTTTAGTTTTTTTTTTATATTTAATTAATTCTATTATTTTATGTACTATAATATAATATTATAATATAACAAATGTATCCATCAAAATCGAAGTCGATATTTTATATATTTTTTTACTTTGAATATTGTGCGTTGAAAATAAATATTATACTGCTATATGACTAATATAATTTAACATTCAGAACAGACAAAACAAATGAATGACAATTTGCTAGGAAGTCGATTGACGTATATATATAATATATAAAAACAACACGCCTCCATTTCCTAAACAAATAAAAATGAAAATTCACTCACTCGATCGCCGTACGTCCCTTGTTTGTTTTTACAAATACAGTGAGAATTGTCTCTGTACTCCTCATCCTCCTCTGTCAATATGACATTTATATATATATATATATTTTTTTTTTCAATTTCATTCTACACACATAATAAATTTACATGACAAAATATAATAAAATCAATGTTTTTATAATTATAATTGGATTTAATAAATAATAATAAAAACAAAATACATTTTATACATATTTTTCATATACAACAGAGCGCAAGATAAAAATTATTTTTGTGTGTGATTTTGATTAATACATGATTTAGTATCGTATAAGTAATACTAAATAATGTCAACTATATTGTATTTATGACACTTATTTTGATATTTCTTACACGCACGCTTTATACATAATATGCATAAGGAAAAAATATCGCAATTTAAATTTGAAAGAATTTGACAGAAATTTAATTTGAAATAATTAAAAGTAAATTAAATAGTAATCTTATTGATAATCAAGATATATATTTTTTTAAAAAGAACGCAGTTTAGGTCTAATTAAATGTGTGGAACATTCTGAAGAATAATACAGAATTGCAATTGAATTAAGAATATTTATGTAATGTAATCTTCTCCGCAGAGATCAAATTTAAATCTTCTTGTATAATTATATTATTACGTATATAGTTATCTATGAAAACAGAAAATATTATGATGTAAGAGCATAGGTAAGTAAGAATTATTGAGATATATAGGATTAAATATTGCGGTATTGCGGTGTGACAACGTGTTTCCCACGTGATGTTTGTTAGGAGGTATAGGTATATACACGTGATTTCGTCACGTGTTCTTTCAATGTTTATTCTTAGATCGTCAAGTGAAAGATCGCTGAGTATTCATACCGGTTTCAAATATTACGAGAGATGAGCAAAGATTTTAGTCGGTCAGTAGTTCTCTATACATCAATTCACACGCAGCACTTACTTCTGTTCATGGTAAGTGTTACTTCTGGATGCATTGCATTTCGTGAGATATTTCAGTGAAGTACTGCTTCTTTAGTATAGTAGCAAATTTAAGAAGTTGATATTTCACTTTCTCAGTATTCACGCACATTTTTATTTTTTAATTCCATTTTAGAATTCTTGTAAAAATTTCTCTGAATGTAATTTAAATTTCTTTGAAACCACGAAAAAAACACGTATTGAATAATAGAAAATAGTGCCCTGGAAAATAACTGTTTTATAAATAATAATAATAATTCATCCTAAATATCTGGAATTATGTTTTTAATTTTTTTCTTCCAAACAGTAATTTTTATACAAAGATGTTTGAAGTTCTTTTAAACCATTCACTTTTTATTGTAGCAACAGCTCTACTGTGCCTGTGTGCAAGCATTTTTTTTAAATAACCAAAAAGTAATTATTGAAAACATTTTATTTTTAAAGCACACCGTCAGTCACGAAAATATCACGTATAACTAATCTAATAATACATATAGTGATACAATTGTCATACATATGCAAAGAAAAGTCTAGCTTTTAATGTTTGGAATCTTGATCGCGTCTTAAAATAAGTAGGTTTTTGTAAACAAGATTTGGCTCTGTCGTGGTGAATTTTTATTTCCAAAAATAGGTCCAACATATAGGTGATATGTATACAATATTGTTAAGTTTTAGATACTGCATACAAGCATAATTATATTATGTGTAAATACGTGCATATGCGTAAAGATTGTGTTTACTCTACTCTTATGGAATGAATTATTTAAATTTTCAAATCAAATGTTTTGTTTTTTTATGCTTTTGCGTACGCAGAAGAGTAATAGAAATACTTTTGTACATACTTACGTAGTTTTAATAGTAAAAAGTCTAAATATTATGATCCTTATAATTATTAACCTTATAATATATATATATATATATATATATATATATATATATATTATGCTTATATTATAATAATTTAAATTAATATCAATAATTAACAAAGTCTACAAAACGAGTATTTAAAATAAATGAGCTTTTTAAAACAAAAAACAAATCATTTTAATTTCCAGAAAGGAAAAAAATAAAGAAAGAAAAAAAGAGAACACAAACCACTCAAGATAATGAGAAAAATTAATTATCAATAATTGTCTCAGCAAAGTAATTTTAATTATATTAAAATACATTGACCTTGGGTCTTTATACGACAACGACAAGTCATCTTATTAATCTATATAATAACATTACAGTAATTAATTATTGAAAATATAATTTCATAGTAAAGACTATTTAAAGAAAACTTGTATTAATTAATTAATTACGAGTTACGACCTTGACCGCGTGTTTGCTCTGTTTATATTCACACTCACTTGCGTGGAGTTCGGTGCATCACATACACATATACATTATTATACATACATACAGTACGTATGTGTGAAGAGAAAGAGAGTGAGATATATATTTATATATATATATATATATATATATATATATATATATATATATATATATATATATATATATATATATATATATTATTATATATATATATATATATATATATATATATATATATATATATATATATATATATATATATATATATATATATATATATATATATATATATATATGTTATGCATAACACGAAGCAGGCAGCCCGGCAAGCGAAGAATGTGATGCAATTAGCTTATGACTTGGCACGCTGTCGATCATTGACTCCAATCTTGACAAAATATTATGTAACTTGTTCACCATGAAGAGCTTTGTTTTTATCGTAATTAATAATATTAATAAGGATTATAAGAAATAAAATATAATGCATGGAATATAATATAATATATAGTATTATTATATAATTTTTATATTATGTTTTAGTTTTTTTTTTTTTTTTTTTTTTTTTTTTTTTTTTTTTTGCAAAATAAATAGTTATATAATAAAAGATTACTTTTTATTATTACTCCTATTATTTTCATTTCTGTACTGTTGTATAGACAATTTATAATTAAAAGGGAAAAAATATGATTCAATATTATAGTTTTATAAATAGATTTTGAACATATTATAATAAAATGTATATCTGTTCAATACCTAAAATTTGCAAATAAATAAAATTAATAAAACTTGCGCAGTTGAGTCAAAAATTAAAATTTTAATTTACATCCAAGACAACGATTAATTACTGTATCATTTTATATTTCTTTTCATTTTAGAAATCTCAGAGTAAATTTGCATTCTTAATCACATAAATGATAATATGAAAATAAATTAACAACCACTTCATTAGTTTCAATTGTTAAAATATATATTTTCATATATAATAAGTTTAAACTTTTGTTTAAACTTGTTTTCCATTCTTATTAAAATATAAATAATAATTAGCATATTGTTTTGTTGAAAAAATATGTTATGAAGTCAAAAGTGAGTGAGCTAGGTGTCTAAATGGGAAGTTTATAATGTGTTATTTTATGAACAACAAAAACATCATATATACACCACACTGCAGTAAAATAAAATATAACGTATATTCATGTTTCATAATTTTGAATAATATTATTTAAAAGTATTCGACATTTTTAATTTTTCATTGTCGTGTTATTTGTGTTTTTATTTAGAATTTTTATATAAATTGATTTTATATAATAACAGTAACATGTCTATATAGTACGAAAATAATAATAATAACACAGGATTTTTTTTATCATTAATTAGCATATAAGCAAAGTACTTTGAAATTTCATATGACGTCATGATTTTTAGAATTTTATCTGCTTATTGTTACTCATTGATACTACGTGATACTTTTTTTTTCTTGCTCTGTTGCCTTTTGGGAATACTGTGTATTTATTTGGAGCTACAAATAAATAATTAGAAGTAATAGAGTATTAGGAATAATTATAGTCTCCATGTTTGTGTACTGTAGCGCTATAAGCTATTAGAGTTTTTTTTTTTTTTTTTATCACAGAGTCTAGTATCAAGTATATTTTACATAATTAGAAAACAACAATAACAAAAATCTGACTTACTAAATACAATGTAGAATAAAGAATAACATTTCAAATTTGGCTTTCAAACAAACAATCGCGTGGACAATAATGGTGTTCGTATAAATGAGTTTTATTTTATTATTTTTTTTTTTTTACCTCTTCATTTTTCTTTTCTCCAAACCATGAAAATATGACGATCACCTAACTCTTTTTAAATGAAAATTTGATTTTTTTGGAGCAAGCAGGAAACAGAGGGCTTACAAATACAAACATCATTAGCAAAGTCTTAAAAGTTATCACCCACTGTTATCACCAAAAGTTATCACTACATTGTTTCAATGTAATCTGAAACGTCTACTATTTTTTTAAGAGACAATAATGCCTTTCTTATTTTTTCTATGTACTCCATGATCTTGTATTTATAATTTATTATAATATTAAATATTCAATAGATTGAACTTTTTTTTTTACTGGTCAAAATTGCAAAGAACATAATACTACTTAAAAAGTAATATTTTATGCAGACATTATTTTTTATATAAGATAATTTCAATAGTTAGCTCATAATATAGTATTTTAATGTAAGTGATAAACATTATTTTATAATGAACCGAGAAGATAACGACGAATTGTATTATTTGTGCTTACACATAAATATTGAACAGAACAGTAAATAATGTGTGTCATTCAATATTTGGCGTGGGCTATACGTCACAAAACTATACTATTGCAATTTTATATGCAATTTTTCGACGCGTTTCATCATGTCGTGATTTGTTACTTTAGTTTATTTTTCATCACTTAGGAACTTCTAGAAAAGTTTTTGCTATACCTGTGCTATTTTAGAATCAGTTGTTTAAAGCTTTATTATATTATTAATGCTAATGAACTTTTTTTTTTTTTTTTTTTTTTTTTTTTTTTTTTTTTTTTTTGCTGAGAATAAGCAGCAAAAATCCGTTAAGTTACTCAGTGGGAATTTCAAGACATTACTATATGATAAGTATTCCAGAAATCCAGATACTTAATGACCTTAGGTCAATTTCAATGTTATTAGATTTATTTAGAAAGCGATTAGCAAGAATTATGAAAAACCATGTTGATGTGATGAAGATAAGGGTTGAGGTTCTCTCTCATTGATGATGTACTAAATTTGAATGTTTACTCGAAGGTCATGAAGGTGACGCATGACATGAGGAGGGAGAGGGAGAGAGGGGAGAGGGGAACAAAGTGATTTCCTCACGGCATCACCACAAGTTGATCACGACCCGGCAGGGAAGAGGAGGGGGTGTTGTTTTTGTTACCAATCTTAACATTGTAGTAGAGAGGTTTCTCATTATTAGAAGTCACTATACTGTCGTGTGTTTGTGTGAGTGCATATTAGACATTTGAAGACCACGAGCACATTATATAATAGCATTGACAAGGTTTCACTATACTTAAAAACTTGTTTTTGCTCTCGTATTTTTATAGTGCAAGAAGAAGAAGAGGAAGAGTACACTTGGGACGGTACGCTCGAAGCGATCGAACAGTCATTACATAAGGTGATGGCAGAGAGTAAATCTGGTCAAAAAAACAAGAGTTCCGAAGCTTCTCCGTGCAGAATGCCTGAGACAAGCGATGGAAATAATCTTCTAAAACCTGTGGCTCCTGATGGAGGATGGGGTTGGGTCGTCGTCTTTGGAGTTGCGCTTGCTAATGTAAGTATTGTTTTGTTTCTTATTTATTGATAATATTTTCTTATACATTATAAAGTTCTTTACAAGACCCTCGTGTGGTTTTGTTGACTACTTTGGCATAATCAATAAAAATATCCATAACTCTATCCATATTATGGATAGAGCCAATAACCTAATGACAAAATCCCTAAGCAGATATAATATTTGTGCATTGTTTTGATTGTATAGAATATATATATATATTATATATATATATATATATATATATATATATATATATATATATATATATATAATTATATATATATGTGTGTTATATAATATTGAATTTTTATCTTTCCATTGCGCAATATCAAGAGATCTAATAATTTAACAAAACAGAATCATACTGTTTCCCACTTACTCTACTTAAAATGCAACTTTGGTAATATATTTATATATCTACATATGAATAAATGTTTTATTACTCAGCATATTTCATATTTTGAAATATTCCCGATAGTGCAAAACCAACGCTTCTTCAATTGGCATAAATATGTAAATAAATCACATTCAAACTCTTTATTAAAGTCGAAATATAATTTACATTTTTTTTTTTTTAATATTTGGATAAAACTCATTAGAAAATTGGATACTTAAATTTGAGTATACGTATATAAATATATTTTTTAAATAATTAAATATGTATATAAAAATAAAACCATAAATATAAGAGTATTTTCAAAGCTGAAATTTCTATTAACTTTATATAATATTTATGTGTTTAATTTTAAAGTAAAGAAAAATACATAAAATGTAGAAATTTATTATATAATTCAGAAAATTCATCGAATCGTAGGAAAAATTGTTAGCTTGTCGATGTTATGAAAAATGATTGTGACAATTCTGAAGAGTGAAATTAAAGTAAAGTATATTTATTATATTCTTTGTCACGACTTGTTTTATATATATATCCTATTACTCTATTTTATAATACAGTCACAAAAATAAGATATATATTTTTTTCAGCTTAATAGTTTGATAATATGTTTCATTATACAACTCACGTACTATTGTATAGTATATAGAAGAAGATTTTGTTTGGCTTTATCCTAAAAATTAAATTTTATTATTATACTAACTAAATTTCATGTATAGAACAAGTCGTAAAGAATATAACATTATTTTAATATTATATAGGCGCTGAATAATATTATAGAATATAATATACACAGAGTATTAAATAATTGAAAATTTTAACTGGAGCACACATACACACGATTTTTTTTCTTCTTCTTCTATTTTTGTTTTTTATTTTAATACACGTACAGACGTTGTGATATAAAATTTTATTCTATTGCCTCCATTTATTTATATTGAGAATTCCCCGTTAGTCAAAGTTTCTGCATGAATTCATTGGATTTACATGAGGTATATGATATAATAATAAAATTTTATATCATAATATCTGTACATTATTTTTATTAGCAATAAAAAGTAAATACGCGGAGACAAACATTTGTCATTGTATTGTACGCGCTCAGAGGGTGAAATCTGTAAATAAGCTACAAATCACAAAATAATAGAACTATATTTTTACGTAATGTATATAAATCAATAAGCACAAATAACAACAAAACTTTTTTCTTTTTTTTTTCTTTTTTTTTTTTTGCAGTAGAACACCCTCTTTTTTTTATCATTAATACAGAGAGATTTATAATTCATTTCATTTTATTTAATATCAGAACAAAAAATCATAACTTTATGTGAGTGCGGGCTTTGATATGAATGCGGGTTGTAAAACAAAAATTCAGTTCGGGTCATGAATAATCTTTCTACATACATACACTTTACTTATTATAAATTTGCATTGACAAACGTAAGAGATAACCTAGTTAATAATAAGTACTTTTTTTTCTAATATAGGGTTTATTGTTTTCAGTTTATAAAATATTTTAAACCTCTAGTAGTTGTTTTTTTCCTACAAAATATTAATACATTTTGTTACGCAGTCTACGCAAATCTTATTTTTAATATTTTTATTCAAACAAAAGCTCTCTCGCTCTCTCTCTCTCTTTTTAATATCTCATTTCTTTTTTAAATATATTTTTTAATCAAGTTCTTTCTGATTGTTTTTCATTGCTCTCTTTTTATATTTCTTTGATATGAAATAAAAGAAAGAAGAAATACTTTTTTTTCTTACATTCGAATAAATTTATATAAAAATATAATAATATTGGGATTATATTCATTTGTTATTTCGAGTAGTGTAAATATCAAATGTAACTATAATTTTTTTCCATCTCTAGACCAGAAAATGATAACGCCCAAACTAATATTAAAAAAATCACAAAGATCTATGATATGGATGAGTTGTTTAAATATTGTTTTGTTATAATGTTAAATTATATCATCTAAAACAATAAAGCAATATCCGCATTGTAATCAATGTTGACTGTTTTAAGACGTACGTTTACTATGGCTCTCTTATTAGTTACTAAAACCAGTATCATCTAGTATCATTTTGTAGTTTGCTATTTTATTTTCTCATTCTACTTTTTTTCTCCCTCATTAATAGATCAGTGGGAATTTACAAACTTAAGTGATTTTAAATAATTTATCTATGATTCATCAATCGTCTAATTATTGACTGCTAAACAAATAGCTGAGTTTTGTCAATTATGGATTTGGCATTAGTTTTGATACTATACTCTAACTGTTGGATCTGCAAGCATAAACATAAAATATAAATATTAAAACAAATCTTCTAATTTCCATGTAGATATTTGGCATGCTCTGATGACATGCGACGCAACATCCACATTCTTAGCATTGTAAGGTGATTTTTAACATCTCTCGTAGTAACATTTTTTTTTATTCATTTCTTTCATCCTAAAGTCATAATGAATCATAACATAATTTCATCGTGTTACCTTAGGTTATTGCTTCAAAAAAGAAATTATTTAAAACATTTTCTGTTCTCCAAAGAAAAAAAAATTAAAAAATTAAATTAATTAATGAAAAACCAATCACTTTCAGTAATATGTAATAACAAAATTTATAACATAACTAACGATTTAATTTGTTATTTTACTTCTGGGCTTTCAAAACGTTCTCAAGTGTTTGTTTATTTAATAATTTTATTGATAAAATTAAAATACCTGTATACAGTTCTGTACGTAGGTATATAATAATATAATGAAAATTACTTTATATTTCACTATTTTTGATATTAAAAACTTTCCAAAAGTACATTATTTGTAATTGCACAATAATTATTTTGCTTACAATAATATTATTGTTTCAGTGAAAGCAAAAAAGAAAATAGTTAGAATTATTACATGTAATCGTACAAATCAATATAATATTTCATTGTAATTTACGTCAAAAATTTTAAATCTTGGTAAACATTTAATAATTACGTAAAGTAGTAATATTTAAAAAACAAAAAAATCATGACAGTAAACCGTTTCGTCTTAGTTTTTGTTTATTTATTTTTTGTTATTTCCATGCACAGATGACCACGCAGTCCTTGGTGTCCACGTTTGGTTTGTTGTTCGGAGACGCTCTCAAAGGTATGGGCCAGGGGACGACAGGAGCCGCTCTTATCATGAACGTCATGAGTGCTACCACTAACTTATCAGGTACAGAAGCTGACACCAACTACATTACAGTGTAATTGAATATTGAATAGTTTTACTGAAAATATTATGTTAAGTTACAATTATCTGATATTTACTTTGGACTTTATTTTTGAAGAGTAGTAGTGGACTGGATAACAAATATCAAGTCTGAAGGTATTATTATTGTTTCTAAAAAATATTATCTTGAAAAATGGAATAATAATTTTGATGGAAACTTAAAAAAAAAAAGTAATGTTTATTCCTGCAAAACAGATATATGAATCAATTTAATATAATTACAATAATAGTTCTAACAGATACACTTTGCCATGGTAAATGCCTAAGAAATACATATTTATATAAACTATTTAATTGTTTTATATTTTTTAATATGTTGTTGTTTATTTTCAGGATTGATCACTGGTCCAGTGATCAAGCGATTCTCGTATCGCAAGGTTGCAATTGTTGGCGGTATTCTCTTTTCTATGGGGATTTTCTTTGCCAGCTTGGCCACCAACGTGACCCATCTTCTCTTCAGCTACAGTCTGCTTAGTGGTGAGTTGATTAATACCTCTAAATATTAACTTTTACACTCTTGTTTTAATGTTATATATACCTGTTTTCTATACAGCAAGTGTTTAAATTTAATATTTGTCACACCATATTATACTTATTTTTATCTGCTCTATGTATATAAAAATACATAAAAGAAGAGATCGAAGAGTTTAATAATATTGTCTCGACTATGTTGTAAAGCAAGCATATTTTTCAACATACAGAGTTCCACTACAAAGGCAATTTTACTACACAGCAAAGCAATAGATTTCCAACAGCAAACTAACTATACATGTTGTATTTTTATTTTACAGCATAATTTGTGAAGTTTCCTTTTATTTATAGCAAGTACGCGAAACAAACAACATAGAAACTCAAATGTTTATGTTATTAGCTTTTTTAGGTTGTTGTCCTAAGTGAGAACTAGTAATTTTATTGAGCAAAGCAAAGCAAAAAAAAAAAAAAAAAGTATACATTTTGCTGAGTCAAAATAAAGAAAATAATGATAGAAAACATTATAAACGAATTAATTTGTAAAACAAATCAATTTTATGTGTCATATTTTTTATAAAATTTCAATTTCAGCTGTAAGATCTTCACTATTTTAATAATTTATTAGTTAATTAAGTCTAAATTATTTCATTGATAAGTATTATTATTATTATTTTAGTAAAGAGATATAAATAAGACACTTTCCTTTCAATGCTTACTGTTCGTATAATATTAGCATCGTTTATTGAGTCACTATAAAATCTGTAAATAATTTACGCGTTTAAAGAAACTGAGACTTCATTTTCAGTGTATTTAAAAAGGAAAATTCCATTTGTTTTTGTACTTTAGAATAACAAATTGATAATTTACTTGAATATTATTACTGTAATTATCTCCTACAATAAATGAGACAAGATTAAAATTGTTCGCTATAGTAAAGTGGAACTTATAATGCTATTGGGTTAAGAGGTTAAACGTTGTTCTTTTTTTTAGGGTTGTTACGAGTATCACATTGAATTATTATTTTATTCATTATAGTATAAATATATTTTATCGTTCTAATTCAATTAATCTGCATTGCTGGAAGAGAGAGACAGATACAGAGAGAGAGAGAGAGAGAGAGAGAGAGACAGATACAGAGAGAGAGAGACAGAGAGAGATAGAGAGAATAGGTTGCTATAATTAGTTTCCTATACTCACACTATGAGACAGTATCGCATTCATATACGTGACTATATCATCGTATGCATTTCAGATATTTTATATTATGTCACTTGACCACAAGTTTAGTCATTCTACCAATCTGATTTTCGTAACCTAAAACATTTCTGATAAAGTTTTATTTGCATAAAAAAAAAAGAACTGATAAAAAGAAAGACATTGCCTACAGCTTGGTATATAGTATAGAAAAAAAAATCATATAGATTTTAATATAAGTTCTCAGTTCCACCCCTTCGTTTTTTTTTTTTTTTTTTCCTTTTCATTTCTTCTTTTCTATAAGAAAAAAATTCCTTTGTATGATTTAAATAATAATAAAAAAAATCAATATGAATTTCATTATTTTTTTTATAACTTATTCATATTTTAATAAAAGAAATTCTATAGTTTGTTTTCAAAATCTTTGTTTATATTGAATTAATAATTAAATTGTTTAAATAGAATATAATGGTAAATTGAATGTGTTTAATTTATGGACAAGTGCTTATATGGTGTGTTTCTAGCACCTATGACTCCCTCGTGTGTACTGTATAGGGCAACAGGTGATGGCTAGCTGGCGTTATATATTATTGTGTGTGTGTGCGTGCGTGCGTGCGTGTGTGTGTGTGTGTGTTTCACACAGAAATGGAAGTTACTGTGATTACACTTTAGTTACCTTTTCTAAATGAAACTATATACTATTGTAGATTTAAAGTTTTTCGAGAAGTCTGCGATTTATCGTAAGCGATTGAATTATTATATTTTTTCTTGCGATGCAAAAAATTCCTAACTCGATCATCTCCTTCATTTTTTTATCATCCTAAAATTTCATGGTGTTTTCATACATTCTGATATTTGGTATGATCATATGCATAGCAGCATTCGGTAAATGCATTTAAACGGGCTAAATTTTGTATAATGCAAATTTTTGTGAATAAAATCGAAATATGTTAATAATAACCATAATGCTTGTAGTTTATTTATTAGTTTAGTCATTATAAGTCCAAGTAATTTGTATAAATCTAATGTAAATATAACATTGAGAAAAAGATCTAAACATTGATATGGCGGTTAAATATGAAAACTTTTTTTTTCTGCAAAAGTGTTTTATGTTTTTATGCGTAATAACACAGATTTCATTAAACCGACTTTTGTATATACCTCTTTTTTAAGTTGATAACAAATATCTGAGTCATTTACGACGGCGAGGAGAAAAATAATCGAAATTTAATTACACTGCGCGCGTGAAATCATTGTGAAACACAAGTTAAGTAAACATAATTTTGTTATTTAACGGTTAGAATTTTGCGTAAAATCTTCTCCTATATAGAGTAATTTTTTCTTCTGTTTTTTCTTCTGTTTTTTTTTTTTTTTTTTTTTTTTTTTTTTTGAAAATTCAAAAACAACCAAAATTATCGTTTTTTTTTTATTCTTTTACTGTTACTTCTTCTCTTTTCTTTTAATAGATCAAAACAAATCATGATTGAATAAAAAAGTAAAGAAGTGAAAACTACCCATAGTACATTTATTTTGTTTGTTGAAGTCAGAGGTTGACCTTTAAAAAATTTGCAATAACAATAATAGAAAAAGTCGGGAATATTCATATACTGGGTCAACATTTTAAGTAATACCAAATAATATAATCAGAACCAAGATTTTATGAGTAACCTATTCCTGTCTTAATCAATATTCTATACTGTACAAATCAAAATTGTTTCTTTCATTACTTTCTCCTACAATCATAAGTTGCTTATTCAAAACTGGATATAAATCCAAGTTTCTGATTGGCTAATATCTAAAAACACCTGATAATCAGTTGTATAAGCACTATTGTAAAAAATTATGTATTTAGTCTACTGGCAGAGAATCAAACAACATAATACTCTTAATAACTACTTTTAGACTTAATATGATATATATATTTACAAAATATCAATTTTACCGAAACACACATGCATTATAATATGAAATTTGATATAGTTAAGAAATTTTAACTATATAGCTTATTGTAAGAGTGACTTTATGTTTCGTGTATAAAATGAAAATGAGATCCAATTTACAAATAACAATGTGTATACGTATACACACAATATGTACAAACAATTATGTCGAGTCGAAAGCTATGAGGCAGGTTTATGGTCTCAAATGAAACAGCTGAAACACTGCATTAACTGTTTGAGTTCAGCTGCGTCAATTGATCCTACATAACAATTGAACACATGTGAATATCACATAAATCAATTTCATTGATTCACGAACGTTTTTGTTTTTATTATATAGTACATTATATAATATGTAAATGATTAATAATTATCAATGAACTTAAAAAAAATACGCCTATAGCAAAATCATCTGAATTATTTTAAATTAATATAATTGTAGTATTGACATTTTATAATAAGCAATTTTTTTAATATATTTTTATATATATATATTTATGAATAATATTTAAAATTAAAAGTATATATTGTGTACATACAACATTTCCATATATGTCTACTACAATTATTATTTTTAATGATTCATTGTATATTCTCATTGCCAGGAAAGTAATTTTTCATAATTATGATAAGAACCACAAATAAAAAAACAACAACATACACTAATATACTCATGACAGCATAAACAATTCAAGCAAGATAATAAAAAAAATGGTTACTCAGCTTGCTATTTGACTCATAAAATAAACAATTTTGTTAATGACTTTCCTTTATGGAGTTTTACACTTGCATGATTGCACTTTGACTTGCAATACAACTTTATACATGTGGGTATTAATTCTTTTTTTTTTTTTAATGCGTTACACGATCTTTCCCCCTCATCCCTCTCTAAATGTACATGTGAGATTCAAGCAGTTTTTTTTAATGACTATATTAGTTCAAAGTTCAAGAACTATGATTGATATTACTGTTGAAAAATAACATTTAATATAATCATCATTTATCTAATTATAGAAAAAAAATGCAATAAACAGTAATATATATATATATATATATATATATATATATATATATATATATATATATATATATATATATATATACATATATATATATATATATATATATATATATATATATATATATATATATATAAGTCACCTACACATAAAAATTTACGCAAATGTGTTTTTTCCCCTAAAGCGATGCCACTAAAATTATTAATAATAATAAATTTATATATTTTTTATTATTTATTTAATCAATTACTCTCTAGATAAATATATATCATGTAAAATAAATAAATTGTTTATATAGTTAGCCTATAATATACATATGCATGTAATACAACTTATATGTACCCATGAGCAATAACAACTATATAATATTCTGTCAGTATATTATATCATTTTAATTAATATAAAAGCAATAATAGTTAATTGTTACTGCTTTTAATATTAATATGATAATTTTACTGTATGATTTCTACAATTTACTAAAGTACACACACCATGGTAGTATTAGGTTTTAATTTTATTTTTACTTAATATTTTACATTTTGTAGATTAAAATAGAAAAAAAAATGGTTATACATTATAGTAACTTTGTATACATTACATATATATTTTAAAATGACAACAGCACTACAGAAAATTGGTTATTGAACTAAAACGTTCAAGTATTTATTGTGCGATATAACATAACACATTTATATCAACTGCTACTTGTTTGTGATTTAACTTTTATACTAAAGTTTTCAAAGTAACTTTTCTCAACAAAAGTTTTAGTTTATCTTTTAAAAGAAAAAAAAATCTATATACACCGTCATGTTTTCAAAATTTCTAATCTTTTAATTGAATGTCTAATCAAATAAATATATAATTACAAAATAAATACCTACTGTTTATTCTTTATATAGCTACAATGCTACACAGAAAAAAAAGTAACTAAAGAGTTACGATTTAGCCCATTTTTTTTGTAATTAATTTGTTAAATTTGTTATTAGCTAACTCTTTACCACTGAAGAAATAACATTTATACTAACAAGTTACTGTACAAGCTATTGGTTTTTACTGAAGAGTTGTATGAAACTATAAACAATTTGTTAAATTTATGTTTTCCATGTATACAAATCGACGATTGTAAACTTCTTCGGGACCAGTTTTTTGTCTCTTGGAGTTTTCAGTTAATATTCTCTTTTTTTCTTCTAGAGCTTAATGCTGTTTTTCATGCTGTTTTTCAGTGTATTTTGACCTAAAGCTCATGCTGTAATTTGTTCCCTTGATAGGATATATGTGTTTAAAGTTTAAAAGTATCGCTAATATAATTTCCTCCATCTACTAGTATTTCAAGATAAAATGTTTCATCTCTTATAATATGAACCTATATTTATATCTATAATATAAAATAAATTGTGAAACAAATTACAACAAAATTGACACTAGAAGCGAATGTTTAACTGAAGTGTGTTTATGAATTGTATTCAGGTCTTGGCTTGGGCCTCACGGGTCCTGCATCGTTCGTCGCTCTGAGCACGTACTTCTCCACACGTCGCGGCCGTGCGGTGGGACTTGCACTCGTGGGTACAGGACTCGGCCAAATGCTGATGCCACAGGCCGTGCGAGCCTTGCTAGATTACTACGGCTTCCAGGTATGACATTTCAAGTGCTAACAAATAACAATTTTACACACATTTGAGTCGTCAATTTTAATGTTATTTAAACCATATTTGAAATATATATATATATATATATATATATATATATATCATATAAATAATTTCCTAAATTTATTTTTTTTACGTAAAGTAAAAGCATTTTTAAACGTATTTTAGAACATACAAATAATTAAAATATCTTTAAAGGCGTAGAACACCTTGAACAAAAAAGTTGCGTAATATCCTAACAAACCTGAAAATCAACATTGATTTGGCCGGAGTCATTGATTTCTAATTTATTTTCCATTCACAAAATGCCACTGCCGGTCACTGACGTCACAGCTCGCCTGGTCCACGCGCAAGTAAACCGGGCGAGCTGTGACGTCAGTGACCGGCAGCAGCATTTTGTGAATGGAAAATAAATTAGAAATCAATGACTCCGGCCAAATCAACGTTGATTTTCAGGTTTGTTAGGATATTACGCAACTTTTTTGTTCAAGGTGTTCTACGCCTTTAAGTGTTTATATAAAGGTAAATTATAAAAAAGGGGGAGAACGACCGTAGTTAATATTTTTGTTAGTTTGCTCTGTAAATAAATATAAAATAAAAACATTAAGGTACCATAACTGATATAAGCTACACTAAAATATTGAAAACAACAAGACAACAACGATACACTCCTTATTAAATGTTAATATGTTTGCAGGGGGCTATGCTACTTATTGCTGCCGTGAGTCTTCATGCAATATTTGGTGCATCTTTATACCAACCTATTGAAAGACATCACAGATACCCTGATAACTTGGTAGTTCCAAATACTCTTGATTTACCTGGTAAAACAGATCTTAACTCTACGTTAACCAATTCAAATTCACCACCACAAGCTATCGTAACTGTATGCACGCCAGAGAATGAAAAATCAAAATTGGAGGAAAGTAATGAGAAAGTCACAGAAGAAGTTATAGAGGATGATGTACTTGTTTTAAATTTAGAAAATTCAAAATCAACAGAAGAATTTAATGCTACTTCGACCTTACTTGAAATTCCATTGAATAATGGATCACCAGAATATTTATCTGTGCGACGTTTATCCAATGCTGAAATGGGAAGTAATTTAGAACTTGATGTCTACGCAGCAGAGTTACTAGAAGCTGAATATGAAGCTAATTTAAAAAGTGATATTGAAGATAGTAAAATTGAATCATCTGAAAAACCAAGTAAAAAAAGAAGACGTAAAATTCGTGGACTTTTATCTTCTTTATGGGACAGTATTGTTGATGTTATGGATTTAAATTTATTTTTAGATCCAGTGTTTGTTAATATTGTGATTGGACTTGCTTTATTTAATGTTAGTAATATTAATTTTTCAATGATATTTCCATTTTTTGTGTTGAGTCTTGGATACACGCGTGCTGATGCCGCGTTGTGTATGAGTGTCACAGCAGGAGCTGACATTATTGCACGTCTTCTCGTGCCTTCAGTAACTGATCGCGTCAAATCTATGGGGAGTAGAAACACACTTCTTGTTGCCATGGTCCTCCTTGCAGTCACACGATCATGTAAGTAAAATGACACAAATTATTTCTACATGTTTTATATATACATTTATAAAAGCATCTTACATTTAAATGTTTTTTAAAACTCCATAAAGTAGCATAAATATGAGGAATAGAAAAATTAAATTATCGTTAATGTTACATTTTTCTTGTCATAAAGTTTTGACAGCATTTTAGTACGTTCTACACATTATAAACAAAGTTATTCAGTTTATTATTTCATAATCATTTAGTATTATACGCAATGAAAATCAATTGCAGGGTGTTATTAAAGCTGAGCGTAGAGTAAATAGTTTTAATGACTGAAATTCTATCTTGAAATCTTCAAGCTAAAAAAATAAATAATAAACGTACTAATTGGCTTGAAAGTGCACAGCTGCTATTTTTTAGAACGTGCATGTAGAAAAATAGGAAAAAAATTAACAAAAACTAAATAAACTTTTCTCTGCATTTAAAAAATAAATTTGTATTATTAACTTGTTTTGAAAATCTAAAACATGCAAAAGAAAAATAATATAGTAGGTTGCAATTAATTTTATAAATAATGAATATTTAAACTATACTGAAGATTTTTTTTTATTATTATTTCTGCTCATGGATTCTAGAAAACTTAATTAAAAGCAAATATTTCTCCGTAAAAAATCTAGCACATTTTTTGTATACTTTTTTTTTTTTTTTTTTTTGTCATTTGGATTAATCTTTATTTTAAGCGCGTTCATTTTTTTATATTTCTTTACATTATTTGAAGTAAAGTAAAAGTAAATATAATTTTTATAGATCAGTTAATATTCTTATAGATTTTTCCCCCTGTAAGTTAAAATAGAATAACTTTATTTACATTTAGATTTGAGGTAGATGTTTTAGTTTTTCATACACTTGAAAGCTATCTCTATCTGTAAAGTATAATATCCTCAAGAGAAAAGTAAATGCGTACTTAATGCAAAATAAATAACAATATGATCCCCTACGATGTGTATATAAGAAAGATAGTATTATAGCAGTAAACTATATACGATGTACTACGGTCTATTTCTTATTCTTCTGAAATCAATTTCTGTTAATGTTAATATTTCATAAAGCAATTTGAATCTATACTTAATTTTTAATGTTGGGTTTTTACTCAAATTATGATATTCTACGGAGTTGTTTTGCGCACTTTTTGAATGTAAAAGTTTGATTCTTAATTAATGGCATTTTAAGAGATTGACGTTAGAGCAATTTTGATGGTGCTATTCAGTTTAATTCAATTACGTCTCTATCGCGTCAAAACAGTTCTTCTGAAGTTATCACAAACCTGATGCGTGATAACGCATCAGAACTGAACGTTTGTCAGTTACTGCGTCAGGACCATAGCATCTGAGCAAAGTATTTGTACTTTTTAAGGCTTTCGGTCAAATTTGTGTGATATAAAATCTGAAGTTAAAAACTAAGTTTTGCACATCATAAAGAATGCTGAATTTTTATGTTTTTTATAGTTACAAAAATATGCCAACCGCATTAATATACAGCAAGAATTAAAAATTATATATATATTAATAGTTAATTTATTTAAACACATTCTACAAATAGTTTCAAGTTCAAGTGTTAGAGAGATGCTGCCAAATTTAAATGCATTCAAAGTCAAATTGCATTAGAATTTTTTTGATGTTGCCAAACTTATTTCTGTCATTGTGACCTGATTATAAGCAAAGTTTTGACCCAGACCAACTTTTGATGTTCCAGTGCTGGCAGAACAAACAGACTTGAATCAACTGATTGCCGTCTCCTTCCTTTGTGGACTGGTACGCGGTGCAGCCATCTTGAATCTCAATCTATGCATTGCAGAGCATTGTTGTAATGAAAAACTCCCAGCAGCTTTAGGAATTAATATGGTACTTAAAGGAATTGCTATATTGAGTCTTGGACCATTAGTAGGTAAGATATAATAATACGAAATATAATATCTTTATAAATAAAACTGCATTTTCAGTACAGAAAATTTCCATGTTTTCCTTTACATTAAATAATTATATAATAGTTAACTCCTACCCCTATACAGCTTGCTTATATAAATAATTGTATTATGTTATTTTTATGTCATACAATTCTACTCCCAGTTGAATTTAATGATGAAATGATAATTTCGTTCTTCATTTTTCTCTCTCACTTGGTGTTTTGTCTATGCAAATATATAATGTTCCTTACAAATAAAGCTGGTGTGTAAATTGTGATGTTGGTCTCTGAAGTAATTAACATTGTCACGTTGTACATACAGGGTGGTTACGCGATGCTACTGGCAGCTTTCCCGTGAGTATTCACGCGCAATCTCTACTACTGCTTCTCACGGCCACCTCCTGGGCAATCGAGATGTTCGTGCACTGGCGACGCAGGCGACGCAACCGTGCAGCCAAACTAGAAGAAAATACCGCTGTATCACCTTAAGATAAACATCAAATTTTACTTGGCATCCTATTTTTCTCCTTTCAATGCTGCTAATTTATGATGCTATATGTTGCTATATGGTGCAGAAAAAAAAAAGTCAGGTATATGGAAAAACTAAAGTATCTAAGCCATTGACTAATGTTTTCAAAATCTCCGAGTCTTCTAGTGTTCTGAAAGGTACAGATGGTTAACTTAAATTCTTAATTATCTACAAGCTTTTTAGAACGCGTAAAGAACCCACTCAAAACTAGAAAGAAATTGGTTTCAACCGGATGTACAGTACGCAGATTCTAACGAATCAATACAAAAATGTCATCTCATGTATTAGTATAATATTGAAGTTAATATTTATGAAATTTAATCCTCATTAATTAATTACAAGTTGCAATAAAGTGAGAACATCCTGTTGAAACCACCCTCTTTTCATAGTTTTAGGTGGGCTGTATATAATCTATAATATGTATGTGAATTCCAGTTTATCTTCTGTCTGCATCGTATTTTTTTATGCTAAAATATAAATTATTTATTCATTTCTGTCAATATTATTACTATTATACAAAATCACAGCATGCAGAAACTAATAAAGCTTTGCGTTGGTTGGATATGTATTTACGTGTTACCGCTAAAAAAAAAAAAATAATAATAAATAAATTGTTACGGCCTAAATATATAGTGGCCTACGTATAGTATGAAGTTCGTAAGACTATAATGCAATACGTTCCAAGACAAAAAATCCTCCTATAATAACTCTTTTTTTTTTATTATATAAATTTAAAGCATTCAAATTAATACTTTAAGAACCATTATTTAAACATATTTATTGCCCAATTAATTGTTTTGCAAAAAAAAAAAAAAAAAAAGAAAAAAAAAATGTTTGTATGCTTTATAAACAGCAGCAGGAAAAAAAGTCTTTGTATTGTATTATCTGTATACAAAATCACAATTTTACATAAACAGTTCCTTAGGCAAGTCAACGCAATTTTGCATATTAATAAGATTTTTAATTGTTTTTTTTTTCCTTAAAAGATTATAAACACTCCTTTGCTACCAGGCTCACCATATTTTTTTTAATAACTCATAATCGAAAAAGTAGCCACTAAATATAACGATATACATATTTTAAACAGATATTTTTATATATAATTTTAAGGATACGTTAAAAAATATCCATTATAATTATCATCAATAGATTTAGTTTTTAACAATGACGCAATATGTATGAAGCTTTTATGTTAGTTTTTTTCTTTTTCTTTTTGTTATGGTAAAAAAAGGATATATTTTTTTTACTTATAATAATTATGAAGGGAAAAAAATGGTTCATTTGCATTTTGTTCTTGTGTTTATTTATACTGCTTCAATTGTACGTTCATTTACTTCTAATTTATTCTTTTTGTGTAACTAGATTTACCCATTGTATATTATTATTTTTTATTCAAACAAAAAATTTCACTAAACGTACCTTAACTTGAATAAAATGTTTCAAATAATACTATATAAAAATTCAATTTAATTCAAATATTTACTTTTAATATTGTTTTTGTCATTTTTCATATTTATAATATTGCTTTGTATTGTTTTTATATTTTTATTTGTTATCATAACACAATAGAAAAGAACAAAGCTAAACTCTATTTACTTGAATTTCTAGAATTAAGTTTAAAATAACATAAAATTTTAATATTTAACATATTAAATAAAAAGTAATTTTATCTGCAATAAAATATATTATTTCAATTGAGTTTATTTTATACATATGTAGTATGAAAATATTTAGGAACAACGTATAACATCAAAATCTTTATTTTATTGCTTTTTTTTTTTAAATAATATTTTTAGCATGATAAATAGCCATCTGTATATCAACCCAAAATATGAATAAATTCCTTAAATTCATCATACAAATGATAATAATACTACATAAAAGTAATAAAAAACAAACATGTTATTAACAGTATCATTATAACCAATCAATGTATTGAGTACACTACATCATAGAAAAATATATTTATAAGAAATTTTAATTAAAATATTTCACGAACAAAATAGTATACAATATATTTATAAATAAAAGCTTTAGGTGTACGAGCTATACATATAAATGTTGTACTAAAAAATGTTTAACTTTTTGTATATATTATATGAGTATAAATAACTATTTTTCGAACAATCGTAATTTTTGTAAAATAAGTGGAGTGATTTTGCTACGTGCAAGTTTTCATATTCTGTACTTTAATAGAGCACAAAATATTCTTTATTAAATCAATCAATATATATGTTATAATTGCTGTGCTATGACTATAAATGATATGTAAATAAATGATGTAAAATGTAAAAATATGATACCACAAAAATCATGTATTAAAAAAAAAATTTGAAAAAATAATAAAGACTGAATAAAAAGTGGTTAATATTTTTGTATGTGAAAAAAAAAGTTGTATTTAAAATGTATCCCGTATAATATTATTTTTCTGAACTGTTAATACAGTTTGATATAATATTGAAATATTGTTATTAAAAAAAAAATGCTTCGAGACTGTAGAAATAATAAAATATATAATATTGCTAAATATTACATGCATTTAATTTATTTTGTAATATACTTATACATCATCAAGTAATGTCATTTTGAGAATTAGAGCGTGGTATTCTATATCTAATGAATAGTAATGAAATATCAAAATGTAAAGTAATTAACCTTTAATGTAATATATTATTTTATACTATTTTAATTTTATAAATATTTTTTGTTACAGTTATGACGTTATGAAATGTTTCTATGACTAGTTATAAATACTCTCTGAAATATTAATTAATTTAATGTAATTTTATAAAATTTATGTAAAAAAAAATCAATTAAATTTTATTTCTATTAGAAAATAATTCATATTGACGAATTATATTTTATATTCAAATCCTACTTTTCATTACTTTATTTATTATTATCGAATTATAGACTTGCGGTAAAACAATACAAAATATTTTTAACTCCTATATGAATTAAAAGTATGTACACATATTTCCATTCGCATAAAAAAAAAAAAGGCTGAATAATTTTTATTTATGACTTTGGAGCTATTACTAGAGTTATGAAACCACTCTCTTTCAAAATTAATGTAAAGATAAAGATAACTTGAGGATAAAGCAAGCTATTTTTGTAATAATTTTTTGGTACCTTCAATTTTTAACTTCTCCAGAAGTTATCGTATGCACCGACTGAAGCGAATCAGTAAATATATAAATGACGATTCGATTTTGCAATTGATAACAAATTGATTCATATTATTTTACGTAGAAAGAATTCATTGCTGCGAAATTTTGTGTTCAGTAATGTAGAAACTCAGATTTATGAGGGTTAAAAAGAGACTTGGTTACCCTAATTTTTCATGCATCCTCTCTCTCTCTCTCTCTCTCTGGAACACTTTAACAAAATTTAAATTCAATTTATTATTTTATCCATTGGCACATAAGAAAAGAAAATAATGTAATTTTATATGCGAGTAAAACTAGCCGTATTATATAAAATATATTTGCTGTGATTTTTGTTTAACAAAAAAAAAAAAAAAAAAAAAAAAAAAAAAAAAAAAATCTTTCTAATAAATTTTACTTTTCATCTATATAATGTATCACCAGTACATGGATAAAAATTGTACAATACAAGTTGTAATATTGCGCTAGACTAAATAGCAGAGAGTCTAAAGCTTTACGATAGTTTATAAAAGTGATTTTGCGTCAAATATAAATATATATTGTTGTTATGTTACTTGAGGGGAGTTATAGAGAGACTGGGCTTTGGAACTGTAAGGCAAGACGTGCTAGGAATTTGGAAATGTTATTCACGAAAGAAAGAAAAAAAATATATATGTACACAACACCCTTTTTTTTTTTTTTTTTTTTTTTTTTTTTTTTTGCTTTTCACTTCGGTATAGTAGTGACGGTCAATCTGGCGTGAAGCAAGCAAAAGTGCGCAGTTGTAACCAAAAACGATGAGCTTTATAAATGGAGTTCATGGGGTGAATAAAGATAACACCTTAGAATAAGGTGTTGATTTTTATTCACTTTAGAAACTTTCTATTATTACGTGCACATTAAAATAAAACAATTTTAAAGTTACATTCATAAAGTCGTGCCTTGAACCGTATACCGTTTATTTTAATGCAACGACTATGTTGCATGAAAATCGTCGCAACAAATATTTCTCAGTTGTTTTTTCAGTGCAATATGTCTTTCTCTATATTCATTTACGTGTTACATATAAATTGATGATAAAATTGCTCTGCGCCATGTGAATACACCTTCAAAACTGAATGTGCATGACTTTGTATATATTTTTATTCTGCATAAATAGGAGATTAATTTTAAATTTTGAGACAAAATAACAAATATTAATGTTATTTTTTTGCTTACTAATTTTATGATTAGCTGAATTGTTACTTTCATGAAATTTTATTTAATATTTTAATGTATTTTTTTTCTTATTTAATCTTTTGACTTTTAAAATTTGAAAAGAGTAAAAGAGTAATTTTTAAAGAAAAAAAGTTCCTGTTTCTTTAAAACTTTTTTATATCGTCTGCTTCAAAGACGAGAGAGAGAGAGAGAGAGAGAGAGAGAGAGAGAGAGAGAGAGTTACAAAGTTATCATGTCGGATCTCATCTCTTTAGCTTCACAAAATAAGCTAATTGAGTCACTGTTGTGCTTGTTATATTGCGGCGCCTCTAAGTCGTAGTCGCTTAACATTTTTTGCCCATACATATAGTGTACTGTATACACCCACTCACATGAACACACTATATTATAATATTAAATTGTTACAAAAAATATATACACATTCAAAAACGAAAAAAAAAAAAAAAAAAAGAGAAAAAGAGGGAGAAAAAGAGTAAAATACTCTAAACAACGTCAACTATATTAATATATAAAAAAAACAACATAGTATTCTGTTTATATTTATAAAATTGTTTTGAATTATCAAAACTTTTATTCAATAAATTTAAACTTATTGTTTCTATGTTGTATATTTTGTTGACGTATACGCATTACAAGATCGCGAACTTTTGTTTTGGGTCTTTATATATATATTATATATATATATATATATATATATATATAATATTCTTTTTAGTTTATATTTAATATTGTGATAGACATCGGTTTTTAATATTTTTGTTTAGGAAGACGTTTCAGAACCAAATTTAAATTTATTGTTGTTTTTTCTTATGAGCCACATTAATGATTTGTTGATAAGGGAGTTTTATGTTAAAAAACAACATGACATATTGTATACCGTCATAGAGAATTGAGCTTTATCCTTATCATATACAATAATTTGCTAGCAAAATCTAAAAAAAAAAAAAAAAAAAAAAAAAAAAAATTGTGCGTGGAATAATTTTACTTTAAAATGTTACGTAAAAATATTTTAAAGATTAAAAAAAATAATAATAACAAATAAATAAAAAACTAAAAAAATGAAAACGTTAAAAAGTTTTTAATGAGATATACAAGAACCAAAACGTAGCAAAAAGCAGAATTTTTTATAGTTATATTAAAAACACACAAATAAAAACATGACAAATTAATTAGAGCAACTCTAATTTCTTAATTAATTAGCTAGAAGAGAGTTGTTTTTGTTACTTTGATTCTTTGAACTTTATGGGGGAAAAAGTCGCTAAATTTGTGTCTGCTCTTTTTATTATTATTATTTTTTTTTATATATATATTTATGGAAGAGTATTCGTGCTCAAGTTAAACAGCTTAGTTAGCTGATGACAGTCTTTGTAATGCGTGGATCTCTTTTATTTACAGATCATGAAAATAATAAGTTTACGTCATACTTTTACATTCTTACTTCAAGATGAAATATTGCGTATAATTGCATGTATAATTATTAGGCTTAATTTTTGTCCATTTCATATTGTAAGTGTTATAGATATAGTATTATTATCTTGTAAAAAAATTGAAAGTCAAACTCGTTAATATTTAAAGTGAGTTTGTGGCTGACGAATAATTTACGATTTTCTGTATAGAATTTGCATTTAATTAAGTATTATAATGTTGAAGTATTCTTTGAATCTGAATCTTGAAAAACATAATAGAAACGTTTTCAATGGTTACTAATGCATGATGATAAATAATATTACAGTATAATAAAGTAATATTTTTAGTTCTTCAAGTTGCATTTACGTCTTATATATTCTTAGAATGCGACGTCAATAATGACGAGAGAGAGAGAGAGAGAGAGAGAGAGAGAGAGAGAGAGAGAGAGAGAGAGAGAGAGAGAGAGAGAGAGAGATTCTGAAAATATCTTATATAGATTTGTTGTGTTCAATAGCATGGGCGAGAGAACACACAAAATAAGCTATATTATATAAAGAAGAAAAAGTCAATTCCTGTAAAAACTCTCTTGAGGGCAGATAAAGCTATGAAGTCACACAAACAAGAACATGGCAATATGGATGATAATACATTACATTAAGATGCTATATGGTGTGTGTATATATATGTATGTGGAGGTCACTTTTTTTCTTCTTTTTCTCATTCTTCCCTCTAGGTATAAACGTGATCAATTCTGGATCTTCACTTCTATTAAGAAAATGACAAAAATAACACTTTGCTTTTCATTCACTCTCTTACGTATAGTTATATATAACACACAAGACTGTACTAAAAACAATACAATTAAATTAATTGCATTTTTTCCCTAAGGAAAGAAGATTGCAGTTGTTTTCTTATTTGAAAAGATGTGATAGTATAAAATATGCATTGCAGTCTAGAAAGTAAGAAGAAGAAGAAGAAAAAAAAATGGAAAATTCTGATGATGAGATTAATTTTTTTTTCTTATCTTTTTTTGTTTTGTTTTACATATAAATAAAAAATCTAAGAGGGTGCATGAAATGTTATGCCTTACACCAATCGTAATATAATGCAAGTATTTCTTGAATTCTCAACAAAAATAAAAGTCAATGCATAATTATACAAGGATAAAAATGATTATAATGTACTTTAGCTGTTAAATATTTCCTTCTTTATTTAAATTTTTCACATTGAAAATCTCATAACTTTCATTATATCAAATAAATATGTTTTCAAGCATCGTTATTATTTACTTGCTTTTAACTAGTGGTGATTTAACATGATCTCTATATTATGCTTTTTAGACCTTAAGAGAAAAATACATTGAATTGAAACTCCTGACTTTATACAGCTCAACATATTTCTCTCAATTTGCTTGTTTGATTTGAGATTGAAGTCATTATTGAAGCTTTCAACGCAAGGCTTACATACATAGGTATGAGAATCATTGTTAAAGATGATCTGCTGACTCATCAATGTAATAACAAGAAATAATCTCATCTTTAATGAGGAAAAATTAATTTTCTTGCTTGACAGTATTAAATTATAATTTACTATATATTTCTAAGTTCAAAATTAATTTAGAATCAAAATAAGCAACAATACTAGTTATTAATCGCTTTAGAATACTTTTTAATAACATCAACTTAACTTACAAAACTAATCCTATTTATAATCAAACATGTATAAAGACACTGATCATGTAATAAGAAAGAATGCAACCTACTCTGAACAAATTTTTTACAAGTTATATATTTTTAATTTCATTGGGATTATTAAATACTCCTCTCTCTCTCTCTCTCTCTCTCTCTCTTAAACGTACGTGAGATAACTAGACCGGTTCTGTAAACAAAATTAAAACTAAATTGAACTAATTTGTTCAAGTCCACAAAATTTTGATGTGATATTGATATTGTGATTTCTATATCGTGAAAGTGGCACACTTCATACTTACATTTTTTTTTTAATTCTTTAAAAAATCAAACGAGTACTGTATAACACTCACACGAGTATGTACAGTACACTGTATTGTACGAGTTTCCCCAGTGTATATCTATACCGCATATTTCAAAAGAGTTCTACGATAAAGCTTGCGCCTTGCTGCAAGCATTGCCGGCTGATCAAAAAACTGTTTACTTTAAATTTGCAATCATATTACCTTACTTTCTATTCAATGCAAACTGATTTTGTAATATTTATATTCTCTAATGCTTTTAGCCAAATAAAAGCAAACTTTAAACATAAAATGGAAATTTTCATATTTTGTGTGTCACCAATTACTTAGCGAGACAGATTTCTTGTTTTACCACAAATTCAGAGCTATTGTTATTAAAATTGAAAATCTCTCGTCGGCTGCCTGTAGGATTATAGTTTCTGTGGTTTCTCTTCGTCATTCCAGGTGAATACCAGGGTAATTTTTTTTTATAGCACAGTTGCTTTCCTTCCCGATCAGAGTTCCCCACTTATTTCCCTCTACTGCAAATCAATCCTTTTGTCCATTACGGAATTAATCAGTGCCAAATGGAATGCAAGCAAAAGCCTGTTTGACTTTTCCTGTTGTCTATGTCTATGAGTTAAATTCCATTTTAGATATATGTGGTAACATAGTAATAATAAAGTAATAACGTGATATTGAATTATAATTTACTCTATTGTGACGTCCCCTGGTGAAAATATTGATGTATAGAGCTTGTGTGATGCTTTCATGTTGTCTTTGTTTTATATTTACTGTACAGTAGTAGTGTAGTAGATTGATGTTGTTGTTGATTGTTGTTGTGTAGTTGATTTATTATAACAGCTTATTGCAATACTTTGTGTTCGTTGGTACAATTTTTAGTACGCTGGCGAACATAGTATGCTTTTAAAATGCTGATAAGGTATATTATTATACTTTCCAGGACAAATAAAAGTGTATATTTATTATAAAATACATATAAATTTAAAGAAGAAATTACGTAATTTATGCTGCATTTATATCATTATAGCATAAACGTTGTTAAAGTGAAATAGCATAAATAATTATGCTATTGGATCTAATATAATATTCTAATATTTATGCTGTATTACTATACAGTAGTATATTAGTTTAAATTCTGTTTTAATGTACAAATAATGGTATTATGGTAATGGGATAGCTTTTTTTTTTTTTTTTTTTTTTTTTTGCATATATATGTTTTTTGGACAATAAAAGCTTTTTAAAACTTAAAACTTTTTGAAATAAAGTATGAACATTTTTAAAAGTTTAATCTCATAATTGGTAAAAGTAATGTGCAATATTGTTAAGCATCAAGAATGTCTTTAACTTTAGTTATTCGATAAAAATATGCAGTGTATGTGAACTTGGTTCTCTTTAACAAACTGGCGTGAGACTAAATTTCGTGCTTATTTGTCGGCAATTGTACATTTTGTCACATTTGAAATCCCTGCTTTTATCCTTAGTAAAGCTCTTATGAAGTACGGCAACAACTAACTAAATCCTAGAAAAATATATTATTCTTAAAGCTAACTCTCTACTATATACACTGTACAGTATAAAAATATACTATATATATATAGCACACTTTTATATTTATAATACAGTTAAAAACTTATGGTGTGTTTTTATCTTTATTTTTTAACTAATTTTTCATACTTTTATCTACTAAAAAAAGTGCTATTATAGTAAAACCATATCAGTTTATTTAAAAGTATAAAATATGATTAATAATAAAAGTAAAAAGTTATAAAAAAATCATTTCTGCAATTAATAACTACCAAGTAAAATGTTCATTTAGTTTTTTTTTTTGGTATAACTTAGAGCTAAAAATCAAATATCTTTACTACATATTCTGAAAGAGATTATAATTTCAATAAGTTGTTAAATTTTCAGCTTTTTTTAAATCTATGAAATTGTTTAATTTATTTTTGAAGTTGCAACATGAAGCAATAATAATAATAATAAAATTTTAAAAAATACATATGAGCTCTAACGCATCATTAGTTCCATTGCTTATAGGGGGGTATACTAAATAATTCACTTTTTTTTAAAACAGTGATCCGAATTAAAAAACAAACAATATAAAATCAAGTTCCCCCTGACCTACAAGGAAAAAGTAAATGACGTAAATTATTCTGTATGAATATATTTTAAAGCACAAATGTTGCTATTTTGGAATATCACTTTAAAATATAACATAAATTATGATTTTATGCATAAATGTTGCTTGCATATATTAAGCTATAGCATAATAGGTACGTATAGTTATTTTTGTTCATGTATATGCAATTAAAATATCTGATGCTAAGGCACAAGTTAATCGATAATTATGATCTTTTGAGAGAATCGTATTGCAGTATAGATGATTCTTCAGATTAACTAAAATATATCTTTATTAAAATAAATAATAATGACAGTTATGTCAGTGTAAAATAATGATATTATTTTTTAATAATAGAAAAGCAGTTTCAGTAGTTTTAAAAATAAAATAGAAAAAAAAATTAATAATAATATAGCATCTGTTAATGTCATTTTGAAATTTTGCTATGATTTAGTTAAAATAAAAGTTTTTTTTTTTTGTATGAGGCCAGTATGAAGATTGAGTTGGGGTCAGGTCATTCTATAAGGGAATAATCTTTTCCTGGGATATTGCTGGTTGGAGTTTTGGCTGAGCTGAAGCTTTGTTCCCCGCTGTAGTAGCAGCAGCAACAGCAAAGCACAGTAGTTATCAAACCTGGAGTCGGGCCAATAGATGATCCAAAAAGAAGGTACATACCCTCTATCAAAACCACATTCACTCGGCCTAATGTAGCCGAGAAATCGCTGAGAAATGGCTATGTCGTGCAAATGACATCCCAATTTTTTTTTTCTTTTTTGTTCATCGTATTCTTATATAAAATATTTTACATTTTAAACTTTTAAATAAAGAAATTAACAATAATTATTAAAATTAGCTTGAGTGAGGTTTTTAAATATAATTATTTGTTTACAACAAATTTAGTTAAAATAAAATTTAAATATTTGCTTTAAAGAAAAAAAAAGTAATAAATTTAATATTAAATAAGAGCGAAGTGCCAAGATACTACATTATATTTTAAGTTTTGTTATTTTATCTTATGATGCTAATGTGGTTAATATGTTTAGTCATATTTTAATGTTGGTTTTTATGGCATATTGTTTAATATAATTTATTTTTAATGGAAAGCTTTTTGGAGTATTAAAATTGATGGAATATGAGAGAGAGACAGAAGAGAGAGAGAGAGAGAGAGAGAGAGAGAGAGAGAGAGAGAGAGAGAGAGAGAGAGAGAGAGAGAGAGAGAGAGAGAGAGAGAGTAGATAGGGAATGGACAATGGCTAATTGAAGATGTGACAGCTCACAAAAGGGTTTGTTTACGTGTCATACTACGCTCAGTGATGCCCACTCAACGTATGTGTATGTATATGTACTGTACTTTTCTCTCTCACTTCATGACGTCTGCCTGACACCACTAACAAACTAACTCTTAAAACGAAACCATCACATAACCACATAGTCCATTTTCATATAATATTAATATATAAGAAATTAATAATAATAATAATAATAAATCTAGTTATATTTTTATGATTTATACTATATAATTAAGCCTGTCAAATTAGAGAGATATTAAAGAAGCAAACAGCTATTTTATCATATTAAAAAAATCCTTTTTGTCTAAAATACTAAAAAAAAAAAAAAAAAAAAATTGACATTTAAATTATTAAAATCTTGATTCAACGTTTTCTTCTTCTTTATAAAAGTTTGTGATAAGGATAGTTAACATAAACTACAAAATATTTTGGTAACGATATTTTTCATAAGATTAATATTTTATGTTACATCATATTGATACATACATAATGTAATATCAGCAAAGAGAGTTTCATATTTTTTTTTATATAATTAATAATAACAATGATATTGTTTATAGTAGTTTACAAATCAATAGGGAATGTGTATAGAAAAAGTGATTTTAATACATTGAGAAGGTGTGGCCTACAGAGCATAGTTTTACAATACAAAATTAACCTAAAAAAAAATTAACATAACAAATTTTAGCAGCTGTAAATGCCAATTTTATTCCTATAGCAAAATTCTTTAAAAAAAAGTTTTTTTTTCCAAAAATTGAACCAAAATATGTTTTGACCAGTTCATGCATACTTTTAATTTATCCAATTTAGTTATTTCATGTAAAGAACCGGTCTGGTTCTTCTTTTGTAAAAGATTTTACTGTGAAACATCACATAATATTATTTAAAATGCACACAATTCTGTCGAGGATTGTACCAACTATATATACGAAGATTTGCCACATGTAAGGAACATAAACTTTTATGAAACGCAGAACATTTACAAAACTATTTTTTTCCTTAGTGAATTGGAAAATAATTTAACGACGGTATACATTAGACTATACTATCGAACTGTACAGTATATTCAAATTTATGTTATTTTCTTTTTCATTAGTCGTAAATAGTGAAATATTTATTTGAGCTTGGTTTTGTCCAACAATATTATCTTACATGTGCTAAATCCTGTAATAATGATAAAAACAAGAAAATTTTCTACCCTCTATAGTTATTCAGTCTCCATCAACGCTATATTGGAAAGATCAACCAGAGTACAATTTTTTTTTTCTGAACAACTACGTACCATGAGATAATAAAAAAGTGACATGGTAACTATTATAGAATGCTGACAAGAACAATTTTCTTTCAACGGACATTTCTTGTTATTTTCACTAAATTTTAAGTGTATAAATGTATGATTTTCATCTTAAATATAGATGTTTTTGAAAGAAAACAGTCACAAATAATTGAAGTAGACCATCTCAACTTTCATCGATTTCCGATCACGTAAATGTAATTTTTTTATAGCTGCATAAAGAATTTTTTAATATCCCACATGTTAAAAATCAATAATTTAACATTTTTTATTCTATAAACTATGAATACCTATAGACAATTTTTGATATGAATATAAAAACGATTTGGTCATACATATAGTGAACATTTTAACTTAACAAGTATACACAAAAATTAAAAGCTATTTCATTTGATAATAATACTACGTATATTTCAATACTCTGAGGCCACAACACAAAAAAGTTCGAGTAATTTTTATTCATTACACAAGAAAAATAAAACAAACATATTTATACACTTTTTTATTTTACTTTTTTTTTTTTTTATAGCAATAATATTTTCAAGAGGCGCACGATTGAAGGCTTACCAAGCTCGATTTTGTCCATATTCTCCAAAAAATTTATCAAAATTTTGGGATCACGACGATGTCGTCTTAAAAGTCCTCTTTCAGTCGGTTTGCGCCGCAGCGAAGCAGGAAAAAGTTCAAATTCTTCATCGCAGAAAGGGTCGGAGTAACTTTTTATTTTTTTTTTATTTTTTTTTTGCACGATATTTATTTATTTATTTCTTACCTCCTGTCTGTTATTGCTGTTGAGGCCCGAAAAATAACATATGGTTCAAAAATCTCATATTATAGTATTATATATTATGATTCGTTCTTTAATATATTATCTATTTATATAATAATGTATCTATATTATTTATTTATTTTTCACCAAAGTTTTTTTTTTAATTATTAATTTTTTATAATATATTCCTTTTTTCTTATATAATATCACACATTCATATTTTAGCCTTAAAATTAATAAAAAAATATTAGGCCTACTCTGTGGTAATAAAAACTAAACGTAATACTTTTATAATTAACAACTATGAAATCAATGTAGCATTTAAAATTTTACCGGAACTAAAAGATTTTTTTAAAGAAATTATTAGATAATTCGTAATTCCAACACACAAGTCATATGTATATTTTTTTTGATACACTCGTTTTTATTCACTCACTCACCTTTATGCTAATTATAAACACATTCTTTCTTTTTGTTTCTAAATTAAGGCAACAAGATATTATAATACGCTGTATTTATATACAATTTTTTTTTCTGCATATGTGATTGCTTGGTTGCAATTTAACATTAATTAATATGCTTTTTTTTGCGTGAAATATAAATGTCCCATGCTGCTTTTTTTATTAGTTCTTTGAATAGTCCCTTAGTTTGGCATAACTCAAATATAGGCAACTTTTAATATATTAGAATTATTATTCGTTAACTAGAGAGAATTTTTATAAAAAAGTGATGCTTATGTTTGAGAATGTCCAAAACTTGAGGTTGAATTTTTATTGTCACACACGAGATATGAGATTGCAGGAAAGTTAATACCAAGGAGGTCAGAGTGCACGACTAAGACTTAACTGTAACGCCGCTGCTCCTAGGACTATGAAAACACGTGGTAAAATTCGATGATGTGACGAATGTGAGGCGGCACCACGACCTCTCGTACCGTCAGGTAAGATGAGAGTTCCCCCCGTGCCTCGTGAGTGTGGGCCTAGAGTAGGGAGAAGCATGAGACCACCCCCACGACCAGCGCCTGCCGTGGCTGGAGCACGTTCTGCCACTGAGTTGGACATCTCTTCTTCAGCTTCCTGCTCTGCGGAGCCGTACTGCTCAGGGTAGTCCTCCTCGTCGTAGTGCGGAGGAAATATACGACCTGGACCACCGGGTGTCGGGCGTCGTGTTGGACCAGGGATTTCTAGCAACATATAAATGAAAACACTTATGTCCACATGTAGGCTAATGCAAACTTCTTAATAAAATAAATTAAAATGTGCAAAGCAATGAAATAATACGTGCAAAACTACGTTTTTGTAAACTACTTTTGCGTGCATGAATACTATACTAATTACTTCAACAATAGTGAGTGGCTTCAATGTTATTTGAATAGAATGAAACACTTACATACATCTACTTTATAGAGTTGTTAGTAAACTCTGTTTTCTTTGCACCAAAAAATGCACATTTCATTTGATTAATCATAGCTGATCGTCATTTTAGTAGCAGAAAACAGGGTTTACGAACCGCAGTACTATGATCAAAATATTCAAAATACTATGATCTTTTGTCATAAATTCAAATTTCATCCTCAAAATGTCTTTATTATAGAGTTGCATCAAAACTTTACTAATATGATATGCAAATATTCAATAACAATATAATTAATAACAACTTTAATTTAGTTTTATAAAGTTTTAATATGCTCAACAAATAATAAAATAATTGTTTCAGGAGATGTTAATAATTTTCAATTACCAGGAGCAACTACACTACTTTTTCACGTTATTTTTTTGTCATATGTTTGTACGGACACATGACTGTTTGGTATGTTCTGTTTCTCGTTTGTTAATTTCAACATAATGTTAATTTACTTATACGTTTCAGTACCTAGCAAAATACTGTAGAGAATTTGAATCTCACGTCTTTATACTGCAATTAGAATAATTTACGTTTATATACATTTTCAACGGCGTATTATAATTTTCCTATTCTATTTCATTTCATTATTTATCTTATCAAAGTCTTAATTATATGTGGACGTAAAACTTTTTTGAAGATATATAAAACGCATCCCCTAAATTAATTATTTAATTTTTGTGCATAATAATGAAGATTTAGAATTATTTTTAGCAATAACCTTTTAGTATACTTTTATACCATATATTTAGCGTCTTAAAAAAAAAAATCTTTATAATAAATTGTAGTTTTAGTTTTTAAAAAGTTTTTCATTTTTTTATGATTATTATTTAACCTAAGCATGATGCGTAGCGACTTATTAGTTTTTTAGTGGGTAATAAATTATATTTAGTATAAAACCTAGGTTCAAAGTTTGTACGTATATATAAAAAAAATATAGAGGAAAAAAAAAGCTTTAAAAACTAGTAAGTATAAGAAATACATACACTTGTTACAAGAAATATCTGACTTATAATTGTTCTTTACATATTAAAAAATGCAGAAGATTTTGTTTCATAGTCATAAAATTTAAAAATATTTTTTTTAAGGAAATTTGTTTGATTTAAAATAAGAATCTTAAAACATTAATGCAAAGAAAAAGTTTTTTTTTTTTTTTTCGTTTTCAGCAGTTAAACTTTTTTATTACAAATTTTAGGTTATATACTGTGTATATATGTGTGTATATCTATAATAAAAATAAGGTAATATTTTGTTGTTAGCAATATTTTATATAACATTCTATTTAGCTTAATAACCTTAATGTGCAGATTATGTTTTATATTATACTATAATTAAAAAAACATTGTATTATGCTAACTAAATATAATAGTTCATTAATATAATTAAGTTAATACAAACATATATCAAGAGCTATGAATAAAGATCAATTTAATGGTGAAAATGAGATTTAGGGGTGATTTAACTTAAAATTGTACGAGAGCAGATTTATTAATTGATTTATTTATTTTGCATAGATATCTATTTGCATAGATAGTATTATGGATTTTATACTGAACATGTGAGTTTCTGCGTAAAGCGACGTATTTTAAAGCAACGTTGTCTTATTTTATTTGCGTCTTTTGTGAAAGCTGCTTAATTCTTAATTATAATATATATATATATATATATATATATATATATATATATATATATATATATATATATATATATATATATATATATATATATATATAACAAATTTTAACAAATTTGTAACAAATTTGGTGCATCACAATGCAATATTTTGAATTACAAAGTTTGGGGGAAAAAATGAATTAAATCTTATACGAATGTTATTTTTTTCTGTAGTTGTCTGATAGTTCAGGTTCTGAGATTTTATTATTGGGTGATGTGTGATATTTGTATTGATTTCCAAAAAAGTAGGGGGTCAACTTTTGAATTTCAGATATATGAGCTATCAAAATATAGCCCTTAATTGCTTTAATAATGAATTAACAAAATATTTATGAGGACCACAACTGAACTGAATTAATAAGTAAAATAAAGTTAAAGTAGTTTACTTTACACTAAAAAAAATGCCAAACAAATTGAAATATCGCCTCATTTCAATACAACTGTTTTGAAATTGGACAACGTAAACATCTAAAAGTTTGAATATAATTAAAAAATTGTTACATTTTTGTGTGTGTATCATGTTTATATGTGTACTGTTACTGTAAACTACCGGTGTCTAATTTATAAATAACTGATCATATTTAACAAAAAAAAAAAAAAATTTAAGATTCTCATAACTTTAGATTTACTCAAAAAACAAGTCAGAAAATTTAAGTTTTTTTTTTCTATAATCATTTTAAAATCTTACCGTAAAACCTGATAAAAGTTTTAACATTAAGTTTTTAAATATATTCCAAATTGATATTTGACTACATAATACTTTTACCTATATAAGCAAAAAAAAAAAAAAAAAAAAAAAAAAGTAATCAATTTTAATACAGAAGTAATTAAACTAAAATATTTTCTTTTAATTTTTAAAAATTAATCTGCTGATGACACACTTGTGATATTTTATAAATTATTTAAAAAATTTAGTGACATATATGCAGTATGAAATTGCGCTCGTGGTAAATATGTACATATAGTGTCCCGGATGTAGTCGCTCAGACCAACACGGATGTAATCACTCATGCAGAGGGGGTAGCAGGAGTAGATAGCCAATACTAGGGGTGAGTGAGAGAGAGTAGATTAATGGAGTGTTAGAATGATGGATTCCCATTTACCAACGATGACTTCACTTTGATTTTTTTTATACACCTGTGTTAGAGTAAATGAAAAAAAAAAGTGATAAAAAAAGTACAGATGAGATATCAGATGTCGTATATATATATTGTATGTGGAGGGCCTCAGGTGTGTCTATTAACAAAATTAAACTTTTTTTAATATATAAAAAATTATAATTAATTGGTACTTTAATAATTCATTAATGTTAATTAAAATTTGTTTATATTAGGATATTAATTATAATGAAAACGAGGAAAATATTCCTTTATATATATATATATTTTTTTTTTTTTTGTTATTTGATTGAGTAGGACTTTTCCTTACGGAATTTTAATATTACATACTGTACATAGTACTGTTTGTATATATGTATACCTCAGCTCTTTTTCCACAGACAAAAGGCTGTAAAATAGAGGTTACTATACCATAAAAAAAATAACAGAACGTATTGTAATTATAGCTTTTCTGTTTCGTTTCATTTTTAGCACGTTTAACTTAAATGAAGAAGTATAAAAAGTCATAAAAAAGGTCTCTTTTATTTAGTGTTTTTAATGACACTGTACACATTTCAGTATTTCTCGTCAAAGTAAAATATAATATCATAAAAAATAAAAAAACATTATTTTTTTTTATTGTAAAAATGAACTAAGAATTTATTTTTATTTTAGACTCCAGCCTGTAGACGGTGTGAAAGTAAGAACATTTTAATAAAATTATTTCATTACTTAATAGTTTTTTACTTTGATCAAAAATGTGGAACTAATATGTTATACATATACCTTAAGTAATGTTTTTTTTTTTTTTTTTTTACCGTGATGTATCTAAAGGTGCTAAAATTTAATTTTCAAAATTACATTACTCTGATAGAAAAAAAAAAGAAAAAAAAAAGAAAAAAGAAAGAATAAAAAAAAAAACAAAAAAAAAACGCAATATTTTATCAGAAAATACATACAAGAAAGTTACGGAAAGATGAAAAAAGATCCTGTGTATATTTCTAACTTCATTTTTTTTTATCAGAAGTCATTATAGTAATTTAATATCAAAGAACTGCATTACTGGTATGTGTAAATAATTTATATTAATAAATTTAACTATAATGCAATCACATAAACATGTCCTCACAGATTTTAATTATCTTTATAATTAATAATATGTTTTTCATATCATTTATTTATTATATTATACATTTTTTTGTGCAAAAAATATATATTATTTTAATAAATACTGGATGGTAATAAAAATAAATCAAATCTACTCCATATTTTTTTTACTAAAAAAAAAAAAAAAAAAAAAAAGCTTAATTATGAATTTCATATTGCACAATTGATTAAAGCATTTAAAAAAAATGGGGTAATTGATTTTAAAACCAAAGCTATTATTACTGACATATTTTTTTCTATATAGTGGTCACACAGAGGAATGAGTTTTTAATTACAATGTTAGAGACATTATTGATTACGTATACTAATGCAGATAGTGTTTAAATATTGATAGTGATGATTTTACGAAGAGAAAAAAATTTATATGTGGTTATAAACAGAATTATATAGTATAGAAAATTAAAAGTCATTTCAAATTTGAGAAACATCCTTCATCTTTAAAACAATAATGTAAATTAGCTTAAATAATCAAGAAATATAGCGGGAGTAATAAGTTACGTATACGAATGATAAGGATGTTGCTGATGATCAGAATGAAAAAAAATTTGGAACATGTTATTGAATATAATGTACATAATTACTAATTATGAGGTTAAAAAATACAGCTAGAAGTTACGAAAAGTTTTGCCAACTCACTGTTAATTATCAGTTATATATTTAAATAGCTACATAATTTACTCATGAAATAAAAAATTACAGAAGTATAAATTGGCATATTGCATATATGCAAGTATTTATTTCAATGTCACTAATACATAACAATTAAGACATGTGACTTTTGATTATTCATTTTTATACTCTTTTGATGGCTAATGGATTTTTTTGTTTGCTAAAATAAAAATAAAAATTTTTCATGTATAATTTTACTTACCGTAGAGTCGAATGTTACTCTCCACCTCTCCAAGTGAATTCTTAGCGATACAACGATATGATCCAGCATCTGCTCTCGCAAGGTTCCTGATTGTCAGCACCATGCGTACCTCAAACATCGACTTGGAGCTACTTTGTACGTCATACTTATCGCTTGAAATCACCATCTCTCCTGGAACCAAGCAAAGCCACTACACAGTACCGTTCCTCATCAACTATTTACTTATTCAGTAAACCAAGCGTCTTTATATAAATCTAAAAATTTACAAGGACAAAAAAATATACACAAATATGTACTTCTCAAAAGTTTATATCAATTTGACAGTTTTACAAAAAGCTTCTATCGTCAAAATTGATGTTTTTTTCGCAATGTTAAATTCTATTTTCTCAATATTTCTTTTCAGAGCACTTTTTTTTTATTTAAGGAAAACATAAAACAATATTTTATAGTAAAATCTTGTTGAAAAGATATAAGGAAAAGATTTGAAGAATAAAATGGGCATTAAAATTCTGTTCAAGTAAGATTTAACACCCGTAGTGTCGCCGCATGTAGCGCCTGGTAGTTTTATGTCGCAGCAACCTGCGCGACTCATTTGTTCAAACAGTTGCATAGCTGCTAGGATACATTGAAACTAGGCCAGTAGTGAAATAATAAAATAAACACTTAAAAATATAAAAAATAAATAAAAAGTAAGCACGTTTAGATAGTGAAATGTATGCAATGATATTTACAGAAATGTTGTATTATTATAAAATCTTTTCATCTTTTTAAAGAGACTCAAATTGACATTTTCGATATTCTTAAATCATGAATGTGAATACTAATATTGAATATAAATAAAAAGTATGGAGGCTGTCAGGAATAGAATCTAAAACCTTACTTGATTCTGTCGATTCCCTCTACACCTCCTATATTTTTCACCTATATTTGATATTCCAATTTATAAACTTGACTTAAGGTGGCTGAAAAAGTGCATTTAAGTATTTATGTAGTTTTAAAATACACCATCTCTTGTATGAAATTCTTAGGCATTTAAATCAAGTTTTAAACAATATATTCATGTTTAAAAAAATACAAACAGTTACATAAAAAAAAAAACATTTTATTGAAGAAATTTTAGTTAGTTTTATAATTATATTTATATATACAGCTGTAAATATTAGGTAAAGCTTGGCCGTATATCATATACTATATGATTTTTTTAACACATAAAAACAGTAATTTGTTTTTCTGAACAAGAGTTTTTATACACGAATCATATTTTAAAGTAGTGTTTTTTTTTATAAACAAAAGGCTACAGGAAATTTGTGAGATATATTTGTGTTAAAACGGAAAAATCAATTAGAGTTTTGTGCGTGCTGAGAAGTGAAGCGGAAAATTGTCTCACTTAGGCAAACGAGTTGGCGCTTGGCGCTATCGCCTCGCCTGGCATGTTATAAATGCCACCTCCTGGGATGAGCCAGAGTGATTCAGCCGCGCGTCCGGCCGCCAAGGACAAATAATAGACCCGCTTTCTCCCCTTCTTTCACCAACAAGTGAACTGTTAAATTATTTGTTTTTAATTTTGGCACCAAAAAGTAATAAATCAAAAATTAAAAAAAAAAAAAAAAAAAAAAAAAAAAAGGACTAAAAACTTTATTATTTTACTTATAATTTGAATTATATGATTGTTATTAATGAAGATAAATAAATTTATTATTATTTTTTTTTCTTAAATGAATTAATAAACTATACACTGATTTTCAAGAGAATGATGAAAATGATTTTTTTTTTTTTACTTATTTTCAATTTACTATACATTTTTTCTAAGTATAGTGAAACAACGCAGACTTGTGCATGCAAAAGTTGACATAAAGTCTGAGTAAATATTTTCACAATGTTGTGATGTCATCATAGTAAAGAAATATAAAAATATATTTTAATTACTGACATAATACATAAGATTTATATAAAAATTGTAAGTAAATTTTTGATATCAAAATTTTGTACTTTGAACCTAGGAACTGTCAAAAGTCAGTAAAAGTGTCCCCTTTCTAATTATATAGTTTTGATTTAATACATACTTCATTTAATAAACTATTAAAAAAATTATATTACTATCAATATCATCACACTACAACAAATTAATTAAGAAACTTTGATTATATTAATATATTACTGCAGTATGTTTATATTTTAGTATTATGAATAAAAGTTTACCCATGCAAGATAATAAAATTAACCACAAAGTTGCTGCGTAAATTTTGATAGATTACTTAAATCACGGCTACTTCACATGAGAGTATATAAAATAAAAAAAGAAAAAAAGGAACATCGGCTTGGTGTATCCGCTTGGTTGGTTTTATACCACATATTATAAAAAGGATGCTTAAAAACAAACTCAAGAGCAACGCGCAATATACTTGTCCTCATTCTCCCATTATCCCTCGAGATTAATATACCACATGTATAAATTCATTGTAACAAATGATAAAATTAAATTATATAATCATCTTTATTATTATTATAATTTATATTACTTTTTCAAAACATTTTCTTTTCTAATTAAAAAGTTTTTTTTTTTATTATAATTTTATATTACGTATGATCTGATATTATTAACTTATTATAATATATTCTCCGATGTATTAGAAAATTGCAATGGCATTAATTGTCCTATATATGTATTCTTGAATATCGAACTTACAATAATTATTATTATTGAATGGTAATTAAAGTATGATTTTGATAAAAAAAATTAAATTAAAATATTGGGAAAACAGAACTGAACCGATCATAAATTGCACCGACTTGACTCGGAATTGATTCTACTGGGAAGTGAACCTTCGCTTGCAAAGTGGAAACAGTGAAGTGGTCAGGAGGTCAGGAGTAGAGATGCTTGTAAACTACTGTAAATATCTGTTGTAAATATCTGGCAACACTGCATTAAAAAAAAAAAAAAAAAAACGAAATTATATATCGACTTTTATTTAATTATTTTTAAATAGGCGCGAATTGAAACCAACCTGGGAACTGAACCAACTCCTTGTTTTTTAAATTTTAAATCAAGAACTGAATCGACTTGGAAGTAAATCGTTCCGGAGCTTAACTAACTTTACATATTTTTATTTTAACTTGTATAATTTAGCCGATTCAAACTGAATCAATTAGGCATCTTAAAATAATAGAAAACAAAAATTACGACACAAACATTAATACTCATTTATTGTTTAAAATATTGGTATACTGTGTGCTTAAAATAGCAAACCAGTTCGAAAAACTTTGATACAAGGTAGTCAAGTAATTATCATGGTTTTATTAATAACCGTTTTAATTATTTGTTTTCAAAATTATCTTTTGATTATCTCAATACACTTGCATATTGATTTTGTATTCTATACGAAAAAAAAAATCAACACTTTTTTCATCAAAATTAGTTTAATTCTAAAATACTAAGGGAACAATTGATATTAATGAAAAAGAATTTATTTAAAAACATTTGTTAAAAATACATATTATATCAAAATTAATTCAAAATTCAAGGAACTTATTATGTCTTGCTTTACAGATAAATACAAAATGTAAATAAAACAATACAAAATACTGCCAAAAACTTTTCCCCATTTTTCTGTTTGTTAGAAAATATTTTCACTAAATTTTATACAACTTTTTTTTTCTGAATGTTAAAAAATGTAAATATCTGAAGCTTTTATAAAAATACTGGTAGCAATATTTGACATTAACACGCATATAATTTACTTTGAAATTCAAATTATTTTAGATAAAAAAAAAGGTCCACAAGCTCTGATTAAAATTTATTCAACACTGTATAACACAAACAAACAAGCTTTCGTTATATAGCTTTACGATATTATGTATCCTCGAGGAAAAATATAATTAATTTAAAGCACACACACGAACAGCAGAATTTTGTTTATTTTTTTAAAAACAATTGAGTAATAAATGAGTAATTTGAAGTCTAACATTTATATTGGTTGGATAACTTTATAGATTCTGTTGAACACCAAGCCATGAAAATGCGCACCTTAAAATTATATTTATATGTTTTTCTTTAATTTTGTATGTAATTATATGATTAGAAGCTTTGTAATTTCAAAAATGTCCTTTGTATTGATATAATAGTATACATTATATGTTAGAAGTACCTTTCAAAATAACTTTGCCGAAAGAATGTACATAATAGTATATATTTATTACAGACAAAATCATGAAAATTATTGGAATTTAATTCTATGCATAACGTTGGGTTAGGTGAAAGAGTATGCTATACATTTTTCAGGCTTAAACCTTGCCCTTTCAGTTGTAACTTTTTTATTAAATATTTTTTAATAAGGACTAATATATATATATATTTATTTGATTTATAGTTTTAAAAATTTCAGGATAGTGAGGCTAAAATCTCAATTCTATATACCTTATATTATGTAGGTACCGTAGTACTACAATTTAAAGACTGTAACTAAATGAGTATATTTAGTTGCAACTTACCAGTGTCACGCACCCAATAGTTGATGGATCTTGGGGAAGCTTCCACGTAACACTCGAGTGTGACGTCAGTACCAAGAGGGGCACCTACCAGCTGGTTAGGTACCTGAATCACTGGGTGGACTGAAATCATGAACAAAAGCACATTAATGGCTGTAAGCTGCAACCTCTAGTTAAACCTTAGTTATCTTTTTTTAATTGTTGCAACAATCAAAATAACAACTTAACTACGGTTTAACTACTTAGTTAGCGTCGCAGCTTACGGGGGTAAATTGATTAATCATTCTTTACTACCCGACAAAAATTAAATAAATATTTGAAGGTCTTGATATAAATTTTTACTTTATTTCCTGATGGCAATATTATGTATTCAAATGCATACATAAATTGATGTAATGCTCTAAATTTCCATAAAGCAATGGAATAAAATTTTAAGTCACAATGCCTGTACCTGTACCTGTTTTTTTTTTTAATTAATTTATCATAAAAATAAACGAACTATAAAAACAAACATACATCTAAATTAAGAATTTCTAGGAATAAATCAAGGTTTATCTTAGAATAAAGTCATAGTTATTGCTATAAACAGAAATTTATTTCTTTTGCATGCAAAAGCAAGAACAATAAAAACTAGAAAAAAATATTAATAATAATAAAATGTAGTAAAATACATTTTATTAAATTATTTGTTTTATATAAAATATGACATAGAAATCATTGTAAAATTTCTCACTCAAAATGAATAATATAATGTAAACATCACATTATTAATAACTAGCGCGTTACAAAAAATTGATGTACAGGAAATTTGAACGCATGAAAATGTTACTCGCGCTTGAAGTGTTAGTTCACAGCTGATTAACCCAGTTGACAGGCAATTTGAGACCGCTTGACACACCACACTGGGTTACTGAGAAGTCACTTCAATGAATAACATCAATTTATAATGTAATTAATCTCCGCGTTTTGTCTGTTCTACTTTTTTTTTTATATAAATTCTTTTTTTTTTTTTTTTTACCAAGAAATTTTTACAAAAATCATCATCTAATTTTAGGATAATTAGTAAAATTAAGGTTAACAATTTTAGCCTCTTGGCTTTATTATAATGCTAATGTTATCTGATCTCATGATTGATAAGTTATAAGAGAGAGAGAGAGAGAGAGAGGCCAGTGATGTGTACGTTCAACCAAGGGACGCCTCGCTTTACGTCATCAGTTAATTAGCTAAAACAATCAATCTTAGTAGAGTGATTTGAAATATACTTCACTCACCCACTACGTACGCCATATAGGAAAGGGTATGGGGTTAGGGTGGGGGGGGGGGTCTAGATCATTGTATGTGATGTGATGGTATATAAAGCAAAAATAGAGGTAGAGAGGGAGACCAAAAAATATCGAGGCTTGATGTGACATTCATATAATGATTAATGATCATAAATCAGCTTCATGTGCTCACAATGATGCCTCGATTATTCTTCATAATAATGATAAAATATTTTATATTTTATATTCTTCTTCCATGCACAAACACTTTTTTCCCCCTTAATACAAAATCTAAGTATTCAAAACAATATTACATTCTCTTTTTTGTTCCTATATACATACTATATAAAATGAAAACACATTTTCAAGCGATGTGTATTTCTATTTTAATGTTATTGTTTTTTGTTATTATATTTGAAAAAAAAAAGTTATTATCATAGAAAACATTTTATAAAGAGAACGTTGTTGAAAAAGCAAGGACAGACAATGTCAGTTAAAATTATAAATTTTTAATTAGCAGAATAAAAAAAAAGTATTAAACGGTGATTTGTTATTAGCATATAAAAATATTCGTTTACTTTTTATATATATTTTTTTAAATAAAAAAATTGTGAGTAATTTTCATTTAGTGTACGCATCGGTGTGTATGAAGTGAAATTATGCAAATTTAATTCCACGTTGAACCTCTGTTTACAGAGAATCTAATGAATTTACAGAAAAAAGTGAACATCAAAATTTAAAATTTTACAATTCAGCACTATTCAATGAAAATATCACAGGCATATTTTTAATTTCATAAATTAATTAAAAAATAAATAAACAAATTAATTAGAAAAAATAAACGTACTGAAGTTTATATTTTTAATTGGTAATATCGGTGCATGATGATCTGAAATATTATGCAATTATCCAATTTTAACAGAGGAACATTGACAATGACAGATCTGTAAGCGCACGGTGTCAATAGATCATCCGATAGAACATAATATATTATGATGGAATAGATTTTGTAGCAATATAGATCAATTGTTTCAGTTTGATAAATAACAATATATAATCACATACCTTAATGAACAATTTGAGCTCAATTTGAAGCTGCTTAATTGACTGAAAACAGGTTTTTATAAACTTTGAATTGGAGTAAACATCATTTTGGTTGACGAACACAAACAATCATGTTTGCCAACTACGTTATTTATTGTCACTTTTTTTTAGTTACAGCAACAGAGAAATGTTGTAACACTTTATGTAGTACTGTACCTTTCATACCATCACAAGTGGATTCGTAAAATAAGTCAAGGAAAAAAATGCGATTGATGTGTGATTACTGAGTCTGTAATTTTTGAGTTCATTAAACATTTTTAATTATATAGTTAAAATTTGAAAATACTTAATGAACTAAAAAAATTACAAAATCACATATCAATCGATTCAGTACGATGCCCTCTCTTTCAGAATATGCAATGAAATCATCTCTCTCTCTCTCCCTTTCTTTTCTTTTCTTTCTTTCTTTCTTTTTTTTTTTTTTTTTTTTGGCTTGCCATATTGTGTTATCGTGCTACACCAACCCCAGTCAACCCCAACCTTACCTGTCTTATCAACAGGTAAGGATTTTCTAATCAATGGAAAAGCACACACGGGCCGGCCACAACCTAACAATAAGTACACAGCCCGGCATTCGCCATGACAGCCTAGAGAAACCGTGGAAACGTCTAGCCAGGTTGGTTGGTGCAATCACATCGATCATGCATCTCCCGAATGCTGTGCGTCGTCATGGAATGCATGTAAACATGCATCGTGCAACGTGTTGTGCTCTCACACGTCACGTACGCACCCAGCAGTGGCTAGGCTACTCGGTGAGGAGTACAGAGTTACGAGTCACCACTCGGCCATACCAGCTCGGTTCTTCTTGTTCCTTTCTTAATTCTCTCTCTCTCTCTCTCTCTCTCTCTCTCTCTCTCTCTCTCTCTCTCTCTCTCTCTCTAATACACTTCATGCAATATATATATGAATATTATGTTAAAAAATAAATCAATAAAGATACTTACAGTGCACGTTAACCATGATGCGTTTGCTGACCGAGGGAGGAATGCCGTTGCTAGCGATGCAAAGATACGCTCCCATCTCGGAGCGAGTAACCTTGGCCAGTTTCAGCAGCTCACCTTGGTACGTCGTCACTGCAATCACACACACAAATATATTGTATTCATTAATAGTTTTTAATAGTCTCAACATTGTTACTACTATAAAACAATATAAAAATGTGTATAGTACGCTTCTGATTGGATTTGAGACAAAAATAGCTAAATATATCCCTTTTTTACACTTTAGTTCGTAATTTCATAAGGCCAAATGACCAATAAAGATAGTTAGTTGAGATAGTATTAAAAATAATTCACTCAATTTGCATTTTCACGTCTGTAATCTTCACCTTTCCTCCCAGGAAAGATAAAATTCAATGGACGAACTAAGTCTTCAAATACAAGAAAAGTAATTTTTTGTTTTTAGTTTATACAGGTAAAAAATAGACAAAAAAAAAAATTACATTTTGCAGAGTCAGCAGCGATTGGAAATGTTTTGCTTACTTGATTTTTTTTTTTTTTTTTTTTTTTTTTTTGTATAATAGAACCTTAAAAACATAAAAACTTGTAATAAAATTGACATAAACTGTTCTAGAAAATAATAGTATTTTTCTTATACATTAAACTTATAAAGGACATTTTTATAAAAGGCACTTTATTTTCTTGATTATACGATGCGAAGTTATTACCGTCTCGAGTTGTGCATTTTACTAACTATAACAAGATACTGTTACATTTTACTTTAACGAGCTAAAAAAAAATGTAACCTTAATATATATATATAACTGTATCACTTATTTTTTTTAATAAATAATAAATCAGATACATTTATAAACTATTAGTTAACGTTAATGAAGAACTTTGATATTGCGCCAAAAGTTTTGGGAAGAGAAAAACTGAAAGAAAGAAAGAAAAAAAAAAATGTGAAAAAGTGCTACATGTTAAAGTAACAAAAAGTTTAAAAAATATTCTTGCAAAATAAAGTTAATTATATGAAATTGCCATTTAGTTTAGGCTTGTGTTAAAACTATGCCCGCTTTGTTCATATGGGTGTAGGGAAATATGTTTGACCACATTATCTCTTTAAATAAACGTATACAAAAAGAAGAGTGAACAAGCAAGAGAGAAAGCTAACCCTAACTTGTTTATAATTGACCGCATTTTTTTTCTCTCGCCCTCTTCTTTTTTTTTAGAAAGATAAACTCAAATATATGATCATAATATATATATTTTTTGTATAACACCATTTCGTATAGCACTATGATTTTCATGTATGTATACATATTTTTATTTTATTTTGTTACTACTTTTTTATACACACTATCATGTAGATAAACGATTCTCATGCTGAGATAAAAATAAAGGATATTATGATACTTTTTTTTTTGGGGGGGGGGGGGGGGCTAAAATTTTACATACTGAGGTTTCATTAATAAATTTTACAACAAAATATTTTATATGAATCATAAAGAATTGTATATTATGTTTTAGTATCAACCAACAGAGGTCGGGAATAATTTATTATCTTGCACGTGTTGTTATTTTCTTATTAAATTGCGGTACATAATTATATGACATTTCACATCAAAGTTTGTTTAAGTATTGTTTTTGAGTTCTAGCTATGGAGTCAAATTATGCATATATTTTCATTAAGGTTGAGTATCATTTACAATTAATTAAAGCTTTAAAGGCAAGGTATAGAAAATAGAAATATAAAGTAAGAAATAAACAAACAAAAATAAAATTTTCACTTTGTTATTTAAATTGTGTGGTAAAAAATTGGTCTTGGGTGTAAAAATACCATGTATACCCTTCTTTACAAATTTCTATATTTCTTTTCTATTATCTTTGAGTGACAAACAATTGGGCGTGTCTCAGTCAGTATTGTAGAAGCAGTAGAATGTTGTACCAAAGACCTACCTAAGAAAGTTTCATGCAAAATAGCAAAAAAAAAAAAAAAAAAAAAAAAAATTGCCAGAAAAATCAGTGTGTGATCAACGCTTTATAATTTGTGCAAACAAATGCTGAGATCTATAACAACAGAAATCATAATTTATTTATTTGATTCAGCTTCGTCAATTTGTTAAGAACAGTTGTTCCTTATTATATTTTAACCACCGATATTAAAGACTGTAATTCTTTTTGAACTCTGTCACAGTGCATATATTAAAATAGTTGTATAAAAAATAAAAATAAGTTCCATGGAAAATATAAAATTACTGTTTTAACGTATATCATACGTATGTATGGTTTCTTACTTTAAGCTGCACGTTTCGTTAATGTTTTGTTTTGTTATTTATTTTTGTCAACCATTTTTATCTAAATTAAAACTTTTTTGTCTGCAAAAATCACATATATTAAAAATTAAAGAAACTTAAAATTATGAAAAATTAAGATTCTATAATTACAATAACAATTATTAAATGCAATCCATTAAATTTAATAAATTACTAACATACATATAGGTTAAAATTTGTATTTCGTAAAGCATTGTAAGTGGCTAGGATTAGTTGAGGCAAAGTGTTAGTTTAATGGATTGCCTATTGCCCTTAAATTTGGCCCTTAACCCCCGACCCACAATTCCCTATAGTCAAGTGGTGCGTGAGATCAGCGACACTATACTTTAGCTGGTGTGTGTGTGTGTGTGTGTGTGTGTGTGTGTGTGTGTGTGTGTGTGTGTGTGTGATAGAGAGAGAGAGAGAGAGATGGGGGGGGGGGTTGAAACATTGCACACACAAACAACCACGCAAACTCCATCCCTCTACGTTAAATTTTCCCTCACAACTAAATCTATCTTGTACACAAGACCAATTACAAATATATATATATATATATATATATATATATATATATATATATATATATATATATATATATATATATATATATATATATACCTATATAACGGTTAAATTGTGGAAAAAATTAAAATGGAATTAAAAAAATAATTACATACCGTATAGGTTTATAGTATACAGAAAAAAAATCCATGTTGACCCTTCATTTTTTTAATTGGATTCTTTGTTTATATTAAAAAAAAGGTATTTTTTTAATATTAAAAAATAAAGCCATTAATTTTTATATGTAGACAAATGAATATACATTTTTCAAGCAATATAATTTATAACAAATATATCAAGAATATTTTAAAAATATATAATACACAGTATATTTAATAAAAAAAAAGACTTTATATTGTATTATAATGAAATCATTAAAAATGAATTCCAAAAATTTAATAATCTATCTTTATGTATACTAAATGAAGTATATTTTAGTTATTTTTTTATATTATGCATAAAAATATCATAATATATAATAAAAAATAGAATTAAAACTTGTATTATATATATATAGACATGCATATTATACTGTATAAATATATGCTGTATATAATATGAATAGTACATAAAAGTTATCATGATATTAATATATTATAATATAATAATATTTATATATTATAGCTTTTGTGGTATAGTTTTAAGTGTTGAAAATTAAATTAAACAGAAATATGACTACGTAAAGTTTTAATGTTTCAAAAGCTTTTTATGTTACAACATATTATAATATATTAGTATCTTTAAAGCTGACGGTTTAATTTTAAACATTATTGACTCTTACGTAACACAGAGAGTAATGTTATATTATATAAGAATATCATGTACTGTAGGTTTCATCATTGTTGTTATTCTACGATAAATTTTGCTGTAAGTTCTTACCAGTATAGTATCAGAGGTTGTATAGAAACTAAAATATTATAAAGGGAACAATGAGTAAAAGTGTTCATTAAAAATTTATTATAAAACTATATTCAAAAGGATATGAAAGTGAGAGAGAGAGAGAGAGAGAGAGAGAGAGAGAGAGAGAGAGAGTGTAATATGCGAGCTGATTTGTTATCCAAATTTACGTGTATTATAAAAGATAAGAATAAGACATAGTAAATATGTCTTTGAAATTTCAAATTCTCTCTTTAACATTATATAAACAATGTTTATGAATGGATCACAATGAAGTCTATTTTTGTATCATAATATAAACTTACATTTTATAACCAGAAGATGACAGAAAGACTTAAATTAAGTTATTTCAAAGAGTACTTTCTGGTCAATAATGATAATAATATAAATAAGATAATTATAAATTTTTGTTTATCTGAATTTTAAATTTTAACTGAATGGTACTGTAAAATAATTTGGTTAAATTGGAAAGCTTAAAACCTGATTTTGCCTAATAAAAGCCTTTAATTGTTATTATTAGAAGAAGAAGAAAAAAGCATGAGCCAATTTCCATACACTTATCAGTTACGGAGTGTTACTGTTGTGGTTATACCTTATTGTTACTGAAGATTGGTTGAAAGCGAGAGAGAAGTTGGGCCTTGAGAAGAAGTATGCATGTCATGCAGAAAGCTGGCAGTCCTTGGCAAAGCTAACATGGTGCGCAAAGTGCTTATAGTTTGTGAACTACTCTATTGATGATTACGTGATTTGGTGCTAAGCTACTCACCTTGGCTAAGACAAGAGCCCGGTGTTGGTGTTATAGAAAGAAGAAAAACCGAAAAATAAATAATAGTAGTTTTTGATTTTATACATTTTGATTATTCCATTATTGTCGTACAATAAAACAAAACATGTGCAAGATTTGAAAATTTTACTACGTTTAAAAAAAATTGATATAATCTTTCACATAGAAATTAAATTTTATTTTTTACGAAAGGAAATAGTAGAAGTTTAAAAAATATTATGTAAAAAGCAATCGAAGCTAAAATTTAGATACTGTAAAAATTAATATGGGAACTACAAATAACTAAATAACGTAAACTTTTCAAAGAGGGTGCAATTGAATTAGTACTGTTTTGAGCATTTTATCAAATTTGCTCTAAAATATCAGTAAGTGTAAAAAAAGACATCGAAAAATATTCTCTCTATTGTCTGAGATGAAGCCATCATGGGGGTAAAATATTGGAGAGGCAATGGAGCAAATACTGATATTCCAACCACGCGTCATTTCATACATCAGAGATTACCCCGTGACTCTCCGAGCACCACTGCTCATCAAAGCCTTTCTCAATTGACTCTCTTTCTCTTTCTGTGTCTGTCTGTGTGACCGACGTACACGAACTCAACACCCTATTCTCTCTCTCTCTCTCTCTCTCTCTCTCTCTCTCTCTCTCTCTCTCTCTCTCTCTCTCACACACGCTCTTTCTATGTGTGACCGACGTACACGAATTCAACACCCTATTCTCTCTCTCTCTCTCTCTCTCTCTCTCTCTCTCTCTCTCTCTCTCTCTCTCTCTCTCTCTCTCTCTCTCTCTCTCTCTCTCTCTCTCCCTCAATCTCCTTGATCCCTGCTTAAGCACATATCTCTCTATACCAAAATCTCTTCCTTTTATTTTTATCCCAGTGATTTTACACGTCACTTTGATATTCTTTTGACATTCATACGATCACTTTCACATATCAGGTGATTTTGCTTTGCTGTCTCCATTGTTTTATTTTAAAAATATTTACAGCATATTAGTTATTGTTTTTTAATGGTACCTCAATTCTAAAAATGGTTATTTAAACGACAGTTTTAGTGGCTTAATAATTACTTTAAAATCAGTTTGTAGTTTGTATATTATTACTTGATTGAAAACAAAAGTAGGGTGTAAAAATTGATAAAATTTTTAATTTGTTTGATAAAATAAAAGTTTTGAAAATATATGAGAACAAGAATTATTCACAAAGTGTTTTAATAAACCGATAATAAGACTTGCGTTGTCGTTTGAGTCATTATAAAATCTTGAAAATATAACATTCGGTTTTAAAGACATTTTTTTAGAGAATTTTTTTATAAGTAATAGAAGCAATTTAACAAAGTTAAAAATAAAAAAGATTTTTACGGTAATTTTGATAAAAGTTGTGGTGAAAATTTTCATATGAATGGTGGCAGAGAAAAGAGATAGTTAGAAAAGGGACGTACTGTCACTATGTAATTGCGATGTGAGTGAGAGAGGGAACGAAAATGTAACAGTGAAAATCTCTTTTTCTCTCTCTATGCATCATTTAATTAAAATAAATGTAATCTCGTGTACGTAGTGGAATTTTCCCTATAGGCCTTTACAATAATATTATATATTTATATATATGAATAAAATGAATATAATATAAAAAAAATCACATATATATTTTAAAATAACAATTTGTATAGTTCAATGTGTACCATTTACATACGTTATTTTAATAATTTTTATAGACATATATATATTTAATTCGTACGATATAACTGATTTTAAGATATAATATACTATAGTTCTTGATATTCCTCATTAAAAATATTCTTAATTATGCATATCAAATTAAATACACATCTCTGCAGCTTATTTTTTAATATGATTAAAAATTTAATGATTTAGTTTAAAAATATGAAATATATTAAAGAAAAAAAATCTTGAGGTTAATTTTAATGATGAAAATAACTTTACGTCAGTATATTTTATTATTACTACATTTCAGTATTGTCAGTTATTGTGTGTGTACGAAGTGTTGACACTTTGCTGTGGTATTTTGTTGTGTTATGTAGTCAATCAATTTGACGTGTACTTCAAGTAGCTATCAGCCAAGTGTGAAGTCAAACCAGCAGACATGAATATTTCACCAAGCGACAGCACGTGAGTAGAGAGAGAGAGAGAGAGAGAGAGAGAGAGAGAGAGAGAGAGAGAGAGAGAGAGAGAACATCGAGTATTGGAGAAAATAGGGGTAAAAAAAGAGAGCATCTAAAAAAAAAAAAGTTAAGAATGAAGTTTAAAGATGAAAAGCAAAAGAATAGAAAAGGGAATGGGAAAGAAATCATAGCGGTGTACAGGTGCGACGTGTCACACCAACCATCAGCACACAAAAAGACGACAAACTAAACTTAAAATAAAAAAGTAATGCAATGTTGAATAAAAAATGAAAATATTTTTTCTTTTAGTTCTATATATATATATATATATATATATATATATATATATATATATATATATATATATATATATATATATATATATATATATATATATATATATATATATATATATATATATATATATATATATATATATAATATTCTTTTATTTTTATTTTATTCTTTTGTGTTGTACAGTACTATAAAGCTTTATGATTTATCATATTTTTTATTATAATAATATACAAGAAAAAAAATCTATTAATAATATATTTCATAAAAAGAAATATCGTTCTTATTTAAATAAAAATTCATTCAAGTTATATGTATATAAAATAAATACCACTTTATTTTAATGCATTAAAAGAGAGAGAGAGAGAGAGAGATAGAGAAGGAGAAGATTATATTAAATTGATTTTTAAAAAGTGTATATTAATTAAATACAAATGGAAATTATAAAGTGATATTTTAGATTTTTTTTCTTTATATATAGTATAAAATCTTATAAAAGTCTTAATTCAATTCAATTAGAAGAAAGAGAAAGAATGGAAAGTTAAAAGGAAGTTCCTTTTTTTTTTTTTTTTTTTTTTTTCGATGTCTTATAGAGAACGATGATACCACCGACTTCCAGAAAAGAGACTAATTGAGGTTTGGGTCAGCTCCCGTGTATATTGGCTGGAAGAAGTGGATAAGGAAGAAGAACTACTTGGTACTATCAGACGTTAGCAAAAAGACAAACGACTAGCCATTAGCCTCTCGTACTCCACAGCATCTTGACCGCTAACTGTTTACATCGTGTGGAAGAAAACTGTGATCTACAGTGTCTACTACATTAAACCAAGCTGTGTATAGAAAGCATACCACAATATAGGCGTACAATACGTAAAGTAACCGTAATTATATCTTATTTGCTTCATATGTGGCTTCCATAAAACTTTTTAAATACTTCAAAAATAGTTATTATTATTTAAAAAAAAAATAATAATTACTGTTAATTTTAACTTGATGATTATTTACAGAATTGTGGTATTAATTTTATTTTTGTTTTACCCAGTGTGTAATTATACTAATAAGTGATTTACAAGCTTTTTGTATTTAATCTTGTTTTCGATTTACATCGTAAATACCACCAAAACATGTAATTATTATTAATTACTACATTAAAGTTTATTAAGCTAATATTACTCGTACAAACTTAAGTCTAGTTGATCTATTTTATCTACACAAATTACTAATTACTTTACTTATCAAAAGTCTCCAAAGTTTAAATATTTTATTTCTCTATTTTTATTTATATAATAAACAAGAAAAGATACACGCAAATATTTAGAGAGAGAGAGAGAGAGAAAGAGAGAGAAAAGTGGTAAATATAAAAAACAGGTACGTTTATCCAGGTAATCTTATGTAATTAAGTCAATATTAATCAAGAATAATAAAATACTGGATCAAAATAATACAAATATGCTATTTTCACTATAACCAGACATTTTATTATTTTATAAAGACAATAATTTTTATTGCAAGGCCATAAAAGTTATAAACCCCTCCACAGTGATCCATAGTTACAGGCTTAATGATAGAGCGTGTAGACTTTATAACTACACTTATTGCTTATACATCGACGTGCCCATATAGTAATACTCTATTAGAGATTTAAGGTTTTTAAAGTTTATATCGCAACATCATTGCATTGCATCAAGAAAAAAAAAAAACTACTGCCGTTATTGACCTCAATTGCAAAATATTATTCTAGCAAATTCAACTAATATATTTTATAGAACAAAAAACATGTTAACTATAACTTTATCGTGTACATATAGCGATAAAAAATTAGCAGTGCATTGAAACAACGCAGTATCCTGGAAAGTATGCAACATGTTCATCCTTTGAACATACTGTTTTATATTATCATACGGGCTCTAGTCTGTAATGAAAAATGATAGGAGAGAAATGAAATCATGCTCAATAGAAAGGTTAAAAAAAATCATACTATTTTCTCTTTCATAATACAACTGCACATTCATAATGACATATAAAAAATACTTCAACCCCTTGTCCTATTTCCACGTTACTATAGTATAAAACAATAGAACAAGAGGAAAGCAAAAGTTTTTGTTTATGTCAAAGTAATGTACTATAAATCAAGTAAACATTTAATACATATAGTGCATAAAATTGTGTACATTACATATATTATGGATTTACTTTAAATTTCCCTGTTTTAACTCCATTTCATAGTTACCTTTTTTTTATTAACATAATGTGTATTTTTTATTATAATACAATTTTTATCGTTGCATTTTAAAATACAATTTGGGTATCTTTTGGCAAGAGATAGCAAATTTTGGGCACTAATATTTAGATTTATTAGACTCCTTAATTTTTGAACTGTTTATGCTTTTTAGAAATGTTCATTTTTCGTGTCCTAACAAGCTCTAAAAGTTATTAAAATGTAGATAAAAAAATATGATATTATAAAACTACTTATTTTAGTACGAAATATCATAATACTGTTATGACTTATCTTTAGGAACAAAACTGGTTACCAGATTAAGCACACCCTCAACAAAACGTCTTCTTTGAAAATTAAAAGCTTTGAATAGTTAGTTTACAAAATATCAATTAAAAATTCTATGATATAAGTTTTGCTACCAGCAATATGAACAAGTTTTTTTTCTTCTTTTTCTTCTTCACATATTATAAGCTTTAAATAATTACAAGTTTTAATTTACATTAAAATTGTGAAAGCAAGTAATTAATTAGTCTTTTAAGATGTAATTTTATATAACAAAAAAAATTATCTCATTTAAATGAAGTTAAAAAACTTTTTTTTTTGTATATAACAAAACTTTTTTTTTAATAATAATATAATTTTATTATTAACTTTTTACCTTAAAGCAGTGTCTACTTTTTATATAATATACTGTAATATGAAAAGGTGTAAGAGTGATGGTTTTTAGTCATCTTTCTTCATATTATAGTGATGTTAAGTAGTGTAATTTATTTAAGAGACTTATAAGTCAAGTTGAAAGAGAGAGAGAGAGAGAGAGAGAGAAAGGTGAACGTTAACGATAAAGTACGTTTTGTTTGTGCCGTATGTCGTTGTTTTGAAGGAAGAACGTCATATTTGTGTTACGGAAGTTGTACGTACGGTGGTGTAGTATAGTATAGCACACAAACCAGCTACCAAGTAAGCAAAGTAAGCCAATGTTCTCCTCATTCATCACATTTTTGCTATCTCATATCCAACTCCACGTCACAGCTAGCTGCTACACAAAAATCATCCTTCATGTAAACCTTTCAGAAAAAAAAGTAACTTCCTTTTCTTCTAGTTTTACTCAAAAAATTTCTTTTTATGAAAAGTTACAATTTTTAATATAACATTACGTAAAAAAAAAGTTTTTTTTTAATGAAAATGTAAAGAAGTATTTATTAAAATAATATGTTCCTTTTTTGTTTCTTTAATATTGATTAAATGTAAGAAAAGTCTTTACTTCCAAGAAAAAATTAACGCTAAAAGCGTTAAATCGGTTATTGCCTTTCGAACTATAATTCCAATTTCTTCAAAGCCAATTAAAGGAAATGAGTTGAAAATATTAATTTGTTTTGTTTTAACTAAACTTGGATAAAATGACTGCGTATGGAATTTATACAAATGCTAAGAAATTTAGCCGGGAGCAGAAAATTTAACTCTTAAATACTTTATTTTATTTTTTTGCCATATTATGTTGCACCATCTTCATATTGTGTTGCACCATCTCCATATTGTGTTGCACCTTGTTAATATTCCCGTCCATGCTACAAAACTTACTTTTTATAAATTTTTTTAAAGTTTGTGGTAATTTTTTTTTAAATATCAAGGTTAAAAAAACTACGAACAACAATGATCTGATTCGTTTTAGTATTATAAAAAGCAGCAAATTTCATGTTTCTATCGTATTTTATTTTAATTTATTAGATCTCTCCGTTTAATCTTTTTGCTATACAATTTATGTTAAAATTGTACAAACCTTTTTTTTAACAACATTTAGAATATATTTTTTTAACAAAATCTAAACATTTTGAGTCATTAAGTTGCTTCATTTTTATATAATGTAAAACAGTGTTGATTGTTGTTATTCTCGTCCGCTCTAATTTCATCTTTACTGCAGAAACAGCCCATGAAAAAAATTACACCCATAAATGTAACAGTGTTTAAAACAACCCTAAGTAATAAAGATGAATATATTATTATATAATTTTTAATGAGATAATCACAATATTGACTTAGCATACGACAACAAGAGAGAATGATGCCAAATTTACGCTCAGCTGTGTTCAGCTGTGCCAGCATTTTGACTACAAGGTATTTGTCTCTGTCATTAACACTCATGATAAAAAAATAAAAAAATCTCTAATAAATTATACTTTTTTTTTTTACATCTCAAATCCCGAATAAAATATGCAAAACAGGAAGAAAAATGAAGTCAATGAAAAAATGTTATCTTATAATATAAACATAAATTTCTCATGTTTTTTTTTTTACTTTGTTAGGTATTACGAGAAAAAAAAATTATACATAAAAAGTGTGTTGATATGGAAGAATGTAATATAAACATTTATATCGTTCATTAGTATAAGTTTTAGCTCTTCAAGTTTATGCAAATTGTAGTACTAAAAGCTCTCATGTTATAATAAAAAAAATGACAAGTAGTGTCTTAATTCACATAAAAAATGTATAAAAATAAAAGACGTAATATTTTTTAGAGAAGAGATTGAGAAATTTCTATAGATATAAAAAAATAAAGAAGATATTGTCACGTTTTTCATAAGAAAAAGTTATATGTTTTCTACAAAACTAAATTAATGTTGTTTTGTATAATATATAGAGATATAAAAAGTACTCTTATTTATTTTTTTTCAAGATTGAAGACGCTAAAAAATTATTCTTTTTTATTTTTTCTATAATACAAGGTCAGTAGTTTACTTTTTTTTTATTTTAAAGTGAAACAAGTTAAACAAGGAAAAAAAAGTCGTTTGTCTGTTTCGTTTGTTTTTATGGCTTGTTGCTGTTAGGAGTGGATGAGTTGTGTTGATGGATATAAAAAAAAGAGCAGTTTGAATTGAGATACCCAATGTTATAAGATTACTCAGAGTGCAAAGCGAACAAGTAGATTGAAAATACGAGGGTGGCAACGAAAAAAGAAAAAAAAAAATGTCTGCATAATCCTTACGTTTCATGTACAGACACTCACACTGGAGTTTTATATATTTTTGTACTTTCTTGTGTCACCACCCAATTTACTGATCACTATTATTGTTATTATGATCTTTTATACACTTTTGTTATTTTCTTCGCTCTGTTATATATATTATGTACTCCTACACTTTATATTATTATAGCCCCTTTTTTTTCATGGCGACAAAGTCTAAGAGAGAATGGCTTTATGTATAAGATGAAAGCATACAGACGCGACTTAGACGTTTTTCAAGAAAAGAATTCCGTCTCTCTCTCTCTCTCTCTCTCTCTCTCTCTCTCTCTCTCTCTCTCTCTCTCTCTCTTAGTATCCCTCTGTATCTTTAACGCCTTACTCTCTCTCTATAAGAAAGTTAAATTTTATTTTTATTTATATATACTCTACTAGATTTGAAAAGCAAAATATTCAGCGTTGTATTGTGTTGTATTATGTAGGATAAATGAAGAACATTACGCACGCACTACTTTTATTGTTACTTTTAAGTATAAACATTTTCGATTTTTTGTATGTCTTTAGATTAGATCACTTTTTATATCACTCTTTTTCTTTTTTTCTTTTTGTAATTTTAAATATTGATTTGTTTTATCAACACAAGAAGTTTTTTTTTTTTTTTTTTTTTTTTTTTTTTTTTTTTTTACCAAACTTTTTACCAGCTTTATTCTTGTTTAAGTTTATTATGCATTATTTTACTATCTTAGCTATAAAAGTAAAAGAATCCTACCACGCACAAAATTCTTTCAACATATTACAAATTTGTGAGTTCATAACTTTTTTTTTTTTTAAATAAATCATTAAGTTAAAATCACAATGAATGTTTATTTTGAAAAACTCCTTTTGAAATTACCTGTTTCAAAAATGTGATATTTTTTCAATAATAGCGATACAAAAATTCAAGGATCTTTTTTTTTAAGTGCGCGTAACACAATATGATTATGTAAATTTAAAATGAGAAAACTGGATATGACTTATAATACATTTACTTTTATAATTCATAGTAAAATTAGTAAAGATCTCGAAGGTAATAATATAATCGGTCTAGAATCATAAATTTCAAAGCATTTGAAATTTCATTTCTCTTTTTTTTTTTTTTAATTAACTTTAAATAAAAATAAAAATCTACTATAAAGGTAAATTTGAAGTTATACACATAGAATTTACGTGCTTAATATTTCAAGTTTATACTTGATCAAATTCAACACAATCTTCAACTTCGTTTCAACTTCAAGTTAGCATCAAGTCAAGATTATCTCAGATAACGGGAGAGTTGAATAAAGTTCAACAATTTCTTGAACTCGTAAGTCAGATTAAGAAACAAATTAACATTGGATTAAAGTTATTTTTGAAATTTGAATTTTTTTTTTAATATTTCATAAATTTTATTGCCTAGGTAATTTTGGACTACTTATTGTGAAATAAAAAAAATGTTTCAAATGAAATTTAAGATATAGAAAAAATAACTGAATTAAAATTTGGCTCTGGAGAGTTAAATAACTTCTTTGAATGCAAAATAATACAAGTATCAAGAAATGATATTATTATTAATAATAAAATTTACAGGCAATCAGAAGTATAATTAAATCAGGCGGAGCAGTAACATAATTTCCTCAGTTAGAAATAAGATAATTTAAGATAATCACATAAATAATTGAGCCTCAAAATTATCGTCCAAATACCCAAACTTTGATCTTTAAATCATTTAATATTTTACATTATAAATTGTTTTGTTTACGCAAGTAAGTAAATCAATTTTGTTATACATGGATAATTCAGTGACATGTTATTGGGTTTTACATGAATATATTATCATTATGTTTATATTCTATACTATAATATGGTATAAATATCTACTAGTAAGAAAAATACTACTTTTGGTATATATATATATATATATATATATATATATATATATATATATATATATATATATATATATATATATATATAAAGAGCGAAAAAAAATTCATGGGTAACGGATTAGAGAGACATTCGAGATGTAATAAATTTAAGGATTTTCCTTCTAACGTAGCGTGTTCGTGACAACAGAGAGAGAAAGAGAGAGGGAGGAAAGAGAGAGAGAGAGAGAGAGTTTCAATAAAGTTAGGGTATTCTGTACTTGCAGCATATTTCTTAGCTCTCTACTCGTTTGCTTGCTTTGCTTACTAGGGTATTGGCTTTGAGCCACCCGTACTTTCGTTTTCCCTTTCTCGGACCACTCTTTTTTACCCTTTACTTTTCAACAACGAAGTAGATGTTTTTTTTTGTGTTTTTTTACTTATCCTCATTGTCACGTGTCTTAACAGTTGTTTTTTTGTACGCACAAATAACCTTAATCCTACTCACAAAACTTACTACATATTTAAACAAAACGATAACCACTGACATAAAGCTAGAATGAAAGAAAAAACAAACAAGATCAAAAAAATCAAGTACTTTCTAAAAAAAAAGTGTTTTAATATGTTAGGAAGTGTTATATTTGTTGTGGTCGAGTTTACAACTGAAAATAAACAACAAAAAGAAAATATTATATATAAAAAAATATTTCTTCTTTACTTTTTTTTCTGTTTTGATTTCTTATTTCCCAAGAAACCACACATTAAATTTGCTACCACAAGTACATATTGTGAAAACGTTGCTTTTTTTATATTTATTTAAAAAAAATACACTCCTTTATAAAAGTATTTTTTATAACTTAAAAAGTTTTCTATACAAATCTAACTTTGAATTTTACATTCGTTCAGATGTTATCCATATAAACTCTATTTATGAAAAACTCTTAAAAAAATAAGTACAAAACATGTTAAAAAAATATTTGTTTTTTCAATAAACAACAAAAAGTATATTGTTTTGTTAAAAGATTATTTAATTATAATTTTTATTAAATAAATTATGTTACATATTATATATATATATATATATATATATATATATATATATATATATATATATATATATATATATATATATATATATATATAAAATCAAAACCAAGTATTGTTTATTAAATTATATTGAATTATTCATTATATCTTTTCTCTTTTATTATATATTCAACAAAAAAGAAAGAAAAATAAAGAGAATTCTAAAGCTCTTTACTTCAATAAGACAAATTCTTTGTTATCTTGTTGAGGCAAAAGACGTTGAAAGTTTAATTCTTTTGTTCAGCTTTAAATGTGTTTTCATAGTTGTATCAATTAAAAGAAACTTAATTATATTCTTTACTGATTCAAAAGAAAATGTCTTTCTTATATTCTATGTGAGGTTAATAAATAAAATAACACCAGATTATTTATTTTAAGAAAACATTGTTTTGAGTTGGCTCTGACCCTTGTTTGGTGTTAACATTTAGATGTATATATTTGTTTATTATTACATAGCTCTGTTAATACCTGAACTTTCAATTCAAAAATAAGGTTTCATAATTCTCTTCACTCAGTAATATTGTACACAATAATGAATTCTACTTCATAGCTTTATTTAAAAATGCAAGAAGAAAAATATAAGTTGCCTGTAGGAAGGTGATCTCCCACCACCATCAGAAAACTGTTTTTCGTATGACGACAAAATAAAATAAAGATAAAATCATTTGGTCATTAAAATTGTTTATTTATTTACCTAATAGTTCAATGGAATGGCTTCCATAATATATTCTTTTACTATCTCATTTTTTTTATATGTTTAGATGCAGAAATTTTAAAATATGAAATTTTGGTCTAAAAATAATGAATTTATATAGGTTCCGGTAAATGATAAAAATAATTTGTGTGAAAAAATATAAACAATGATAGTTCACTTTCTGAAAATATTGAAGAATTCTTCAATATTTTCAGAAAGTGAACGATACTTTGATCCCATTACTTGGACGTCATATATTAACGAGCTACAGAAACTTGAGTCATCACACCCTAAAAATATGATTCTGTTACAAAATTAGAAATATATTATATATATATGATGTTCTAAATTTGGAAGGAAAAAATCCGTATCATTTTACATTTACTAGTTTGCGAGAGCGAGCAACTCAAGTTTCTTTACTTCGTTAGTAAAAACGCCTCCTCTCGATTAACTTCTTCAAATTGTTGAACAAAATTCAATCTAGATTTTTAAGATCTTGATTTAAATACTGAGATGTAATCAAAAGGATAAAAGTTTTTTTTTTTTTTTTTTTTTTTTGTGGAAAACTGTTATTTCAAAGCATGAATTATACATTTATATTTATTATCTTGCAAAACAATGAATAATTCCTATTAAGCATAACAAATTGTATATTTATACTTTGAGAAAACAAAATCCAGTGAAAGAAGAAAGTAAAATTATGCGTTCATTATAACGAGTAGGAAGAATTATATTGGAGAAATACGTTTGCTTTAGAGCTACAAATTGCAAACACATTTAGACTCGCTTTTAATTTGAAGATCGATTTCAAATTGTTTTTCACGTATTTAGTGAAAATTTATTTCCTAAGTAAAACCTTATTTAATTGTATTTTTAAGCAATAACTTTCTAATTCTTTTTATATGCATGAAATTGCTTTTAAAAACAAAATACTAAAAACCTTGAAAATATAAAAATAGCTCTGAGAAATTTAGTTTTTCTTTCTTTTTCTTAGCTTGTCTTATTAAAATCAAATTAATATAATAATAAACACTTCTATTAACATGTAGTAATATTTTGATAACCTGTTATCAGAGTAATCATGATGCCCAGTTACCATGCAGCAAAGATGAAAAATAATTGTGTTTTACATACCAAGGTGGTAAACTGTAATAATCTTGGTTATAATGTATTTTTTTATTGCTTGACACGTATAAAAAATATAACTTCATGTCTATCAATAGAAAAAAAACTCACCCTTAGTTTTGACTCCCGTAGGCTCTCGTATGACAATCTCAGCGTTATCTTCCCGTCGCCACAAAACATGCGGCACAGGGTAACCTCGAGCTCGACACGTCAACTTGACAGTGCCGCCCTCAGGTACCATCACGTCACCTGACGTGTCCTCGTTTACGATGTCCGGAGGAACCACCACGTCTAGATGACCCATCTGTGAACAATCATCAGACAATGTCAATCATTATTGGCATATTGTTATAGGAGTATTTATTTTACAATTATGCTTGAAACATTCATTTTCAAAATTGTACAATTTTATAAGTAACTTAATAATGCATGGGTAGTTTCATAATATTTAATTTTTTTGTATGAAATACAAATTTTAATTACTTCAAATGCAAAGTTTTATTTTTTATAATTATTAGCTTTTTGACGTACTGCATTTAATTTTAAAATATATCAAACTCTGTAAATTAATGAAAAAATTAAAAATCAAGATAAATCGACCATCAGTGAACTTTTCATTATAATAGAATTTAAAACTAAAAACTAAATAAAAGTGAACAATATACTCATAAAAAATAACATTATATAAAAAGATTCAATTTACTCTCCTATCACCAATAGAAAAATAATATAAATAAAATGCAGTAATGTAAATTAAATACATAGGGAAAACATTTCATTAAATGGTTGACCATGTTTGTATACGTATAATTATGCAGTTAACATGTTATTGTGTATATTATTTTACCAACATTTTACTTAATTGCTTTTAAAATAGATTGAGTTTTATTTCATGTACGACGTTTACATAATATAGTGTAAAACATTTTCTGTCCATACCATGTTTTACTTATAAAATAAATAAAATATGTATATATAAATATATATTATATATACATTGAAGTAATACAGTATGGTTGTACTTTTGAAAATGTTTATTATATTTAGTTGTTTGGTAAACCAACTCATTAGTGAATACTTTTCGAGACATTTATTTTAACTAAAATGTAAATAAAATTGCTAGTTAATGTAGAAAACATTTTCATTAATTAAAAACTTTATCTGTTTTAACCATAACTTAATTATATTTATTGTAATTTAGTTAATAAATAAGTTTGTATTTACTTACAAATATATACTGTAGATTTTCATATAAGAATACTTATAGCTTTACAACTTATGTAAACGTAATTAATATTGATCGTCAGAGACAATGAAGTTTGCATAAAATTAGTAATGCAACATGACAATATTATATTTATGAATACAAAATAAAAGTTACTTTTTGTATTTCGACTGAGTTTTTATGGAGGTTATCGGATCGGTGATTAAAAATTCTTAAAATATTATATTGGCTGAAAAACACGTAAAAGTACAGTATATATTATCTAGTATCCTTCTTCACTTCCTAATTTCAATGTAAATAGTTTTCTCTATAATAATGCTAAAAATATGGTTTCGCAATACTGAACGATATAGGGAATTAGGAAACCTTAAAAGCTTTTCCCACTCGTTTCACCGATAACCTCCATTCTCATGTTCAAGATACACTGTATAAAATGTCAGTTTAAACAAAATGCAGACATATAGTATATCATACAAACTTTAAAAAAAGAATCAGACTCCAACTTAAATCTAATCTATTTTTTATAAGCTTTAGTTAGTTTTTATGTACGAGTAATAAATAAAAAAAATTCTAAATAATTAATTGTCTACTCCATAAAATTATTAATTACATAAATTGCTTATGATTTAATTTTTATAAGATATTCATTGCTTAAAATTTAATATAAATAATCTGAAAACTCTATTATTTGAAAGTATGTAATTGGATCATTTGAGTGGGTGAACCTTTTCGTGGCCTTTAAATAGAAGCTAATGTTAATATTAAGTCACATATCGACTCAAAGTATAACATTTTCCTGTGACGTACTTTTATATACCCTTAAGTTCCAATTACAAAAGGTTTTAGGCTAAACTTTGGCGTATAAATTTCACCTAGTGTCATATTTTTGTATCAGTATAGTTTATAATATCAGTTTTTGTTCTATCTGAAATTATTAACTACTTGATTATTTTCCTGAAGCCTGTTTGAGTTATTTAATTTTCTTCTTATCTAAAACCGTACAAAGTTTTCCGCAGTAATTTGAGTGTCCAAACAAGTTTACTTTCGTGGTACATTTTCTCTATAATACCAAAAAAACATCTTAAATCATATAGTGAGTATTTTTGCAATGTCCAAAAATTCCCTTCTCTGAAGAAACTGTTCTGGCATGGTTCATGTAGTCATTTTAAAGAATTATAGCTTTTATATAGACTGAAACAAAACCACATTATTTTTTTAGCAATAAAGAAAGTATTTTATGGTGTAAAATATATATATAGAAAAAAAAACTTTACCTGTAGATGATGAGAGTATTATATAGTATTAAAATAATAATAATAATAGTAAAGTATTAAAAGCTTCAAAACCATATACATTAAAATTATTACCTAAGATTTAAATTATACGTACAATTGAATTTTCTTCTTTATAATATAATATATATATATAGTAGATATAATATAAAGTTCTGTATAGTTAAATAATTGAGAATCAGAGAGGTGGAAGAGACGTAAAATACTTAGCGTTCTAGGCACACTGTACTGCCGTGCCGCCTTGGTGTATATTATATTAAAGTTTAGGTTGACTTGCAAGAGAGAGAGAGAGAGAGAGTAAACGTATTCATTGAACAGTAAGTAATATTATGGTTGATTGCTGCGGTATAACAGGCACAAGGAAAATATTTGGATTCTGCTCCGATTGTGTTGACTTATATAACATGAGTTTATAGCGGCCTATTTAGTTTATGTTAACATATTATATAATCAATCGTTTTATAATATATTGTCTTAACCGTAATGTAAATTTTTGATTCTCTTTACTAAAGAGCTATGTGTATATTATTGAATGTTATTATACTAATATTGAAATATAATCAATGAATTGCAATTTTAAATTATGAAATTTTTATATTTTTTAAAGATAATAGTTTTTAGGACTTTGATTTGTAAAAGTTGTGTTTTAATATTATAAAAAATTCTGCTATTTAAATAAAAGTAATTCTGCTTTACATTATAAAGAAAAAAAAAAAAAAAAAAAGAGGGAGTGGATATAACGTGCATAAAAGCATTTTGTATTCTGTCAAGAATATGTTTCAAAAACATCATAAAAGTGACAATACATTAAATATCTATGCAATTAAAATTTCATAGCATTTTCACAATAAAACCTTAAAACCACGCTCATTAAAACACTGCCGATACAAACTTTTTTCTAATTTTACAAAATGGACAGTCAGAACCAAATTTGCCTCCAAAATACTGTAGTTTTTATTTTTATTTTTTTGCTTTTACTTTAAACATGGATTAAAAAAAAAAAAAAAAAAACTGCTAAAATTCTGAAGTTCTTTAAAAAATTATTTACTAATTTAAACATCGATTTTTTTACCTATATATTTGATACTTTTTGGATTTTGGCCACAAAAATGATGAAAGAAAGAGATAATTAGATTTTTTTTTCTTAAAGCCACTTTAGTTAGTACTACGTAACGTTCTGTGAATCCTAAAATCTTTAGAACGAGGTTAGAATTTTATTCTGCACGTCTTTACAGGTGTACGCGGAATTAAAGAAGTTCTTGTGAGATACGTATTTGAATTTCCCTCCTGAGATTCTAGCTTGTAATCTCCATTACATTAAGAGCTTATACTGTGTGACCAAAATTACGTAAAAAAAAAAGTATCGAATGCTTAATATTAGTTTTAAAAAAAGCAGGTCAGCTTTTTTTCTCAAATTAAAGACATTGTATTTATTGTGATGTGATGTTATGTTTTAATAAATATATACAATTTTAATTTAATGTCTAAAATAAAACCCACTCAATGTTAACGCACTACTTTGTTTGGATCTAAAAATTTCCACTCCAAAATTGTTCATTTATTAAAACCAAACTTTTGAAAGCTATAAGACCCACTCTCGTTTTACTTTGTTTTAACAAAATAAAGTTATTAAAATAGGTAACGTAACACGTAATTTCGTACTAAATCAATATAAAATTAAACATTCAAACATCACTGATGGAGTTAATACCAAAGTTTTTTTTTTTTTTTTTTTTTTTTTTTAATTGCCATATTGTGTTATGGTGCTACACCAATCCCAGTCCCAGTCAAGACATTGTCTTATCGACAGGTAAGGACTTTCCAAATTAATGGAAAAGCATACACGGGCCGGCCACGGCCTAAGTACACAACCCGGCATTCGCCATGACAGCCTAGAGAAACCGTGGAAACGTCTAGGCAGACTGGTCGGTGTTATCACATCAATCATGCACCTCCCGAAAGCTGTGCGTCGTCATGGAATGCATGTAAACATGCATCGTGCAACGTGTTGTGCTCTCACACTTCACATACGCACCCAGCAGTGGCTCGAACCTATACTCGGTAAGGAGTACAGAGTTACGAGTCAGCTGCCTTCACCACTCGGCCATACCAGCTCGGTATGGTATGTTATGGTATTAATTAGATTAACTGTTTTCTTTTTTGGTATATTTTTAGAATTTCATGATTAACCAAAAGAGAACAATATTTTGTAAACAAATTAAACTATTTTTGTTTTTTTATGGAATCAATTCTGATAATTTTTCTCTTATACTTTTTTTTTTACAGCTGAGTTAAAGAAACCAAGAGATTTTCTGAATATCAGATATTTTGTCAATAGCGTGAATACGATATCCAATATTGAGGCCTGAAAAATCATCGAAGATAATTAACCTATCGGTATTGTATTGAATTCAATATCTATTACTCCTTTACAGACTGATAAAAAAATAAACCTAATTCTTTATAGTATATAAAAATTTAAACATTATAATAATATAATAGTCAACGGATTGTTATTAAAAAGAACAATACATTTTAATGTTTAATTAACATTGCTGTTTGAACTGTATTGTTATTGTATTAAATTTTCTTTTTGTTTTTGTCTCTTTTTGCTGCCCACTTTTTTTTTTAATATTTAAATAAAGCGTCATCTAAAGTTTAAAAAGCAAGGAAAAAGAGCATATCATAATTACATGATTATTTCTGGTTGAGTTTCTTTTTGTTAAAAAACACTTGCTTCAAAATTAACCTTATTAAAAGCTTTAGTCCTCCATTTTAAAATAAAATTAACTTTATATCCTCTTTAAATATTTTTTAACTTCTTCTTATTCTTCTTTTTGTGTGACTTGGTTACATCTTGGGGAACATTTAATACCAATTCCTTTTTTAACATTTTATAAGAGTTTTAAAAGACATATGATATTCTATTTTCAAGCTTTCAAGTATAATAAAGATTATAATTAAATGTTAATATTACAGTTTGAAAAATTAAAGATTTCCTTTAACGTTATAACATTCAACTCAACGACTTATATAGAAGGAAAAAAGTAATTAATAATCGTGTGAAATTCAGTATGATAGCAAAAATTAATAATATATTCATTCATAATAAGATTATAAAGTAATTTATTAAGTAATTTTTTTTACAGTTTTTTTTCTCCCATCTATAAAATTGATATGTTAAAAATTTGTCCCTTTTTTTTTTTTTAACAAGCTGACTTGAAATCGTTTAGTTAAAAAACAAAAAAATAGGAAAATGAAGCAAGCAAAATGTTTTTTTCTTCTGATAGGATTTTTTTTTCGTTACGTGGATGAGTAAGAATAAAATCTCCCTTGCTTGCAAATCGCTTGAAATTCTCGTCCTATCTTAAACTCCAATCACCCTTTTTTGTGCCAGCTCTGCGCATTCTCTATACGTTTTTCTGTTCCAATGTCTAGTAAATAGAGGAGAAAACAGGAGAAACGAAGAGAGAGAGAGAGAGAGTGCTGGGGCGACATTGCTACTCGCGATCATTTGAAAGTATCCAGCTGGCTATTTCTAAGAGACTTTGTGTTCATTGTGTGGACCGTCTTAATTGGTCGTTAAGTAGAAACAAAACGTTGAGCGTGAGAGCGAAGGAGTCTGGCGCAACTTCAAACCACCAGGAGATTGCTTCCAGTAAATAGAGTTTCGCGTGAAAAACGGTTTACTTCCGTACTAACATCTAAAAGAGAGCAGAAAAAAAAGCAATAGTAAAGCAGACAAAAAGAGGGTTATATAGAGAAGAAAAGAATAAAAAGAAAAGAAAAAAAAAAAAAAAAAAAGAAAGCTTACAGGAAAAAAAAGTGTTTGGTTTTAAGAAAATGGGATAATTTCTTTTGTTGCTAACTTAAGTTTAAGTAACAATTTGTAAAATACATGCTTCAACATTTTTCTATCATTCTATCTTTTTCTCTCTCTGTCTCTCTGTTTTTTCTCCCTTTTAAAATTACTTGCAGGGAAAAAATATGGTATATAATAATAAAAAAAAAAGTTTTGTAAAAATGGAGGTTCTTAAATTAGAAAATTTATATTAATTTTATGAAGCCTAATATTTTACGTGCCGTATAATAGAAAACGAAAGCTATTTTTGCATGAGAATAAAGTATAGAGTGAGTGAACTTTAGCAAAACTCAAAGGGATTTTTTTTTCTCTATCAAATTTTGTACTAAATAACAGACAAGCGGCAATGCTTTACTGTTGTACAAAAGTTTTTGTATTTCGTTTTTTTCTTTTTTTCTTCTAATTATTGGTCTGATACTCACCCACAATACCATAACAAAAAATATTTATGAGCCCATAACCATTACTCTGTCTCTTTATCTCTTTTGCTCTTATATCTTATATCTGCTAGTAATATAATACATATATATTTAAATGAATTCCATTTAAACGTAATAAACAATATAACTTTTTACAACATAAAACAAATGAAAGAAAGGTTGTAGGTGATATTTTAAAATTCTCTAGAGTTTGTGTTTGTATGTTTGGTTTGTGTGGAGATCGATCTCTTGAGCATCTGTTGCCCTCTCTCTCACACAGTGTACTTGGCGAGCAAACAAGAGAGCATGTAAGCAAGAAGCAAGTCAAGTCAACACGCATGCAGGGCACGTGGGTGTCGCAAATCATCGCAGCCACACACGTGGCCAATTGTCGCATCAACCTGGCTCAACGACCGCGACCAAACAATACAAAAAGAAAACTCAAGCTACACTGCATGAGAATATTATATTTCATAAGTTGTTTGAACTCTTTTTTTTTATATCCTTACTATACATAAAATTGAATATGAAAATTTATTTACCAATATATTTATATAAAGCAAAAATATTTCCTTATTCAAAACATTCATAAATGTGTGCTCATTTATCAATATACTTCAATCTTCTTCATTGCTCAGTACCAATATTTTTATTTACATTAATTATAATAGTAATAAAATAGAACTAAAGCATCAAAAGTTTATTAGTCTAGAATTATTTTTGTCTTTATGATTTAAATTATCTCTGGATTCATAATTACTCTGAAATTTTAGCATGGAGAGAGAAAGAGAGAAAGAAGAATTCGAATTGCCATTTTTCTGATACGAGATGGTGATCGTCTTGAAGTCCGCATCAACGTGCGACAAACTGGCTTGCGCTGTAGACCGAGACCTAGTGAGCTTCTCTCGGATCACTGACCACGACATCGACCATACCAAGACAAACGGCCTCACCGCTATCCTTTGCCGGAAGTGAATTTTCAGCCGTGAAACCTGCTATCAGATTAACTCAATACTAAATCTTATCATGCATTTCATTTTTCAAACATTTTCTGAAAGGAAAATATATATAAATATAAATGATGGCCCAATTTCCCTTGAATTTAAATCTACTTATTTTTCTCTCAAAAAAAGCAAAAATCACAAAATAAAAGCAAAGTTGGATTTAAAAATTCCATTTCGGTGTAATCATTGCCATCGTGTACCAAATGCAGAAAATAGTTCAGAAACTGCATAATAATGTAGTTAATTATTTATTTAATAAATTATGCCTATTCATACGGAGCAGTATTTGCATTGCGTAGTAATTTGATTGCATGAAAATGAAATGGTATGAAATGAAGATTGCTCGCAGTCAATATTATTGCATACTAAAAAAATTGCTATTATGTTTGAACGTCATTGAAACTTAATTGCAAAGTAAATATGCAAAGGAAATAATTTTTATATGCAAATATATTGCGTTAAATAAATTTAATATTCTCTATTTAGTATTATATATATTGCAAAACGTTAATAATTTTCAAAGCATATATATAATATAATATAATATAAGACAGACCAAACAAATGTGGGTATATAATTTAATAAGAATAAGGATTTGAAGCGAGTTTGAGTGAAGTGGATCGAGGGTAATGTGAACTATGTAGGCGAGTTGATGCGGGGAGTTTCCAGTAGCCTTGTCTCGTATTATATTTGAGGATAGAAGGCAGTAAGGGACGACGAGTAGGAATTGTAAAGAGTAGCAGTAGACGAGCAGACTAATCATTTGACCCAACCATTCATCATGTTTCCAGCCACAATCTACTGACATTTCAAATTTGTATCCTAAAAGCAGATATATTCATCTTTATATTAAACAATATATTATAATATCTTATATTGCATTATAATATATATATATATATATATATATATATATATATATATATATATATATATATATATATATATCAGCATCAAAACCCGAAATTGACCCAAACTAGGTATTTTTGCTCATTTCGGCTTTTGGTTCGTCACTTTTTGCCAAAACCCGGAATGCCACTTTATTTCGGCTTTTGGTCACGAAATTTTGATCCATACTAGTTTTGAGCATTTTGCAAAAAGCAAAACCCGGTGTAAACATTTATATCTAGTTTTGGTCTTTGAATTTTGACCAGAACTAGTTGTGGTCAAAATAGAAAAATCAAAACCCGAAAAATGAACATTTCTCAACTCAGAATTTTATGCAATGATGAAAGACTATGATTATATTATAAATGCACGATGTTTTGGTATTATAATTGAGGTGTTGAAACAATATATTTTATTATTTTACTTGAAATGCAAAATATATGGCCTGAAAGATTAATTTGATTAGAATGCGCTGACCATAATCTCTAAATCTTATGGCTATAGATACGGAATATAAATTGAGACAATACGAAAAATAAACTTACTGTTTGACCTAGCAATGGACCACTTGCAATGAGCGTACTTTTTAAATTAATTTGAAATTTTCTTAATGCATTTCTTACAAAAAAAAAAAATTAAAAATCATTTTCCCTTTTTGCAACAATTACAAACATTTTATTGCAAGTGGTCCATTCAGTAATGGTAGTAATAGAGTATATTATTATTAATTTAAGGGGCTACTTACGATTAAATGTAAATTAAGAGCTAATCCATTAAACCACTAACCAAATGTTCACTTATAATTTGCGCACCAACAATATACGTGTGTTGTGAACTTTTTAAATTCAAACACTTTCTTATCCTCTTTCTAACGAATATTATGCAGTTATAAACCATGTTTTCAGCACAGAGACAAACAGTCAACTGAATATACGCACAAGAAATATTTTAAAATAAATCGTTATCACTGGATAAAGTAAGGTGGACTTGAACTTTGAACCAATATGAGGGAAATTAGTCATAAGTCATAATAATATCACTCTTATTATTGTAAATTAAAATAAATATTTTTACTTTTTATATTTAACGGGTCGTGATATAATCTCTCTCTCTCTCTCTCTCTCTCTCTCTCTCTCTCTCTCTTTCTTATATCAAATAATTGAGTTGAGAAATGTTCATTTTTCGGGTTTTGATTTTTCTATTTTGACCACAACTAGTTCTGGTTAAAATTCAAAGACCAAAACTAGATATAAATGTTTACACCGGGTTTTGCTTTTTGCGAAATGCTCAAAACTAGTATGGATCAAAATTTCGTGACCAAAAGCCGAAATAAAGTGGCATTCCGGGTTTTGGCAAAAAGCGATGAACCAAAAGCCGAAATGAGCAAAAATACCTAGTTTGGGTCAATTTCGGGTTTTGATGCTAACATATATATATATATATATATATATGATATGGTGACATTTTTTATTTACCTATTTAAATTGATTAAAGAATTTAGATTCCTGATTTAGATTCAGTATTTTAAAAATCTGAAAAATTCCACATAACTTTTAAATTTAAAAAAAAACTATGACAGCTTCTCTCTCTCTCTCTCTCTCTCTCTCTCTCTCTCTCTTCTCTCTCTCTCTCTCTCTATCTTCTTCAAATGTTACCAAAATTGATTTTAACATATAATAATGTCTTATATATAGCCTTATGAAGTCTTATATAGCTTTATAGTCTTCTATAACACTGTGATATTAATGCGTAAACACTTTTTTTATACTTTTAAACATGATTTTAATTTTAATCCACATAAATCTATGTCAAGTTTCAAAATAATACTGCTTTTAAACAATTGACTAAAAAATAATTTCTATTTCAAATTTTTTTTAAATGCTTTTAAATATATTTTAATAACGACTATCCTTTGTCCACATAAATAATTTTTTTTACATTATAATGTTTCATACTTCAACTGCGTTTCTTAATTTTTTTTTGCATTAGTAAATAAAAAAAGGAATTCAACATGTCAAGTCGTATGTAAACAAGAATCCAGGAAAGAAATTGAAGTAAAATAGTTTAGAGGATTATACCACAACATTTTTTTGGTTGAATAAATAATTCTTTTTAAAAGAATTTTTAAAGTCACACATTTAATCTCATTTCTTTTACAGAAGTATTTGTGTAAAAACGCTTGTGGTTTTATAATAAAATGAAAATTTTATTTGATATATATATATATATATATATATATATATATATATATATATATATATATATATATATATATATATATATATATAGTTTTACTTTGATATGAAAAAGTCACAAGGAAGCAGAGAAGTATTTGATTTGGGTAGTTTTATATTTTCCTGAATAATACCAAGATTTCATACCACAATAGCATTTAACTAAAATCTAAAGGTAAAAAAAAATAAAAAATAAAATTAAATGAATATTTGACCATATTTATTTGTAACCACAAGCAACTATTTTTGAAAACACTAAAAATATATCAATGAAAACTAGTTAAAAAAATACTTCTTATAATAAGGAATCAAATTAAATGTCATAAAATTCCAACATTTATATTGACAAATAATAAAATATTTATATCATAGCATCACTTTAAATGATATGAATTATAAAGATAAAATTGAATTTAATAGTGAAGTACCCCATGTATAGAGTAATAATTTTACAATGATATGTATGAGATGATGATAAGGTTTATTAATATAAGGAAGAAAGATTACGTATACTGGCGTTGTAGTATATAGAGTAAAATTTAGAATCTTTAGCCAAAAGTTGGCGATGTGGAAGTAAGATATCTGTTGATGACGTCTCGTTAATAACTCTTAATCAAAATAGAAAGCTATAATGCTTTTCTGACTGCTTGCCTGGTGCTTTTTGGCTTTGGTGTGAGTGTGAGAATGGCGTGAAAACGAGACACAAGCTTGATATGTTGTGCACGCAAACTCACACTCCACTCAGCTAATACTCACATCTCGAATGACATAATCCTTTCAAGAAGAATTAAACTCTTTAAGCTTAGGGATTTTGTAAGAAGAAGGAAGTCTGTTAACTTGAAAACTTTAATACTTACGATGCCTGTTGCTTATTATTATTATTATTATTATTATTATACAATAAATGTTATGTCTCCAGTGATTCAAATCTTTCACATTTCTTATTCCTTTTTTAATTGTAGATAAGTTACTTAAAGATTATTATAATGTGGAAAATTCTGTCTCTTTCTCTCTTTTTCTTACAGCAGCTGTTTAGTTTTCAACTAAATTTGTTTAATTTGATTTAATTTATAGGATTTGACATTTCATATGAACTTAATAAGGAAGAATTTTCTACTTTAGTACATTAAATTTAGTATTTGATGTGAAATTTTCATGATGATTTAATTTTTAAGCCTTTGATCGTTTTTATAGCATTTTAGAATTTCAAGCTAACATTTTTGAGTATATTAATTAATTAATTATAAACTGAAAGTGTGGTATGGTATGTGTCAAGAATTGCGGTTAAATATTGCCATGCAAGTTGCATACATTTCAGAATACTTGCTGTCGAGAGTTATCGTCATAAAAACTGAAATGTTTAAATATAGGAATTCTAATATAACAATACGCGGTGTTTTTTTTATCAACACAAAATGGTCTCTGATTTGTTTATATTGAATGTATACTACCTTGGGTATGTAGTAATTGCAGTGTTTTTTTTTTTTTTTTTTTTTTCCCCGAGGCTTTATGTGCTATAACCTTTATGCTGAAAGTAAGAAATGTATTTATAGAGGTTTTTTTTACCAAATTATGTTCAATGTTTAAAACAATTTTTTCACCAGGCATTCTTTTTAAACTATAATTTTGTTGAAAAGTGTGAGAAAAAAAATCGAAGTAAAAATGCAGTATTGATTGTGTTTATAGTTATACATTGATATAACATTATAAACAAAATAAGTAAGATTTATTACTAAACATGGTTTAAATGAAACATCACGTATGTTATAATAAAAATTTGTTGTTATCATCAATGTTATAAATTTATGAGCTTATGTATTATAGAGTAGAGAGAGAGAGAGAGAGAGAGAGAGATGTTGATCATCATAGACTATGGAAATAGATAGAGAAACTATAGCTGTGAATTTCTAAACATATAATGATAAAATGTTATAATTTATGATATGATATAAAATATATGAAGCATGTGTGAGCTGCTGTTTTCCTGTTAGAGTATTCAAATATTTGCAAGTTGCGTGGAAACTGGCTTCTCTCTCTCTCTCTCTCTCTCTCTCTCTCTCTCTCTCTCTCTCTCTCTCTCTCTATCTCTATCTCTCTCTTTCCCCTCCATACATATATACACATTAAAACAGAATTAATAGACAATGTTTACCAAAGTAATGTAATACTATTGACATACTTAATAGTCATTCTATTTAGATATTTGACATTCATTTATTTTATATTTAGTAAGTTAGTATGTTTGTAATTTTAAAGTGTCTTTTCAAAATTTTACCACTGATGTTTGATTTTGTAATTTATTTTGTGAACATAATTAAATAAGATACTTTTTAACTACAGTAGTTAGTTTAGTTAACATTTTGTAAGAGTTTCTAATTGACAAGTTTCAAAAAATACAAGTTTATATATACATATCATAAATGTAAATACACACTAAAATCTAAATGCATAAAGTACATCTAAAATGTAGGAATACACAATTTTTTAAAGAACGTTAGAAAAATGTTAATTGCAATGAATGCATTTAAAAAAATCAATTTAAATTATTCTTCTATATTTTTTGAAGTTGTGATAAGAGGTGTATGCAACATTTATTCATTTTACAAAAAAGATGAATTAGAAATTAGAATGAGGAAGGTGAATTGAAATTTTTTTTTTGTTGAGTTTATGATATTTTTGGAAAGAGCTTTAAAAAATTTTGAGGCACTATTTTTTCTTAGGACGATTGTAGCATGCGAAGTATTTTTAATTAATTTTTGAAAATCGGCCTAGAAAGCCTGTGACGTCATCAGTCCACTTCTTTATCAGCAAATACTAATCGTTCGAGGTTCAGTAACCAGTTTAATGAAATCAGCTTGTTCTCAGGATTTCAAAAAACGGGCTACTGAACCTTCTACGGTCAATACTTTCCGAAATAAATGCCCGATTGATGACGTTACAGGCTTTTTAGGTCGATTTTCAAAAATGATCTAAAAATACTTCCCATGCTCCAATTGTTATAAGAAAAAATAACACCTCAAAAATTTTTAACGCTCTTTTCAAAAATGTCATTTCTTTACATACTAAATTGTGCTGTGCTTAAAAGAAGTAAATCTAATATTCCAATAACAAAAAATCATCACTTTACATTTTATAAAAATAATCCTTATACCAGACACATGAAAAATACCAACACCAAAAATATTGAAACTACAAACGTACCTTAAAGCAAATTCTAATTAAAAAGATAATGTAAATGCTGTAACAGCAATGAATTCTTCCTACAAAAGTAAAAAAATTACTGACTGAGAAAGACAGTAACTCTAATAATAATATCAATAATAAATATGTATGTTAACATCATAATACGTATAATGTTTGTTATTCTCATTATATTTCACTTTATTTTGTACTCAAATTTTACTTGTCGATTTGTAGTTATGTTAAATAAATATTGAATTAGTTTTAAGATTTTTATACTAAATGAATATAATACTAATGTAGTATTTAATATGATGTTAACACATATTTTTACGTTAACTTTATACATAAATGTAAGAGTACTTAAAAATAAGTTGAGGTAATCCACTGATTGCAACAATAAAAGAATAAAATAACAATTAAAAAATTGAATAATATAATTATTTCAATTTTTGACACATCTACTATTTTTAATAAAGATACCATGTAAACTGGATTTTTTTTTTTTTTTTTTTTTTTTTTTTTTGCAACTACTATAAGTATATAAGGCTATAAAGGCAATTTGTACTCACTCTGTCAGATAATATTTAACTCTATTACAAGGCAAAGAATAAAATTTTATGTAACAAGATTCTGTACAATACTTTAGCCTTTTACTACACAGTATTTAAAAATAATTGTAGTTGTATTGAAACCTCAAATAATTTAATTACAAAAATATATTTTATAATATAATTGTTATGCTAATACTCAATTTATTATACATTAAATGTAAACTGAATTATGAAGTTATATTTGTAGTATATCAATTATAAATGATTTTCATATAACTTCGTTCATTAAGTATTTATTGACTAACAGTATACAATAAATATAATACTGATAAAGCTGTATGAATCCCTATAGTTTTTGTTTAAAATTATTGATTAAACAGGATTATGTTGTTTTCTATTTATGTCGCATTTAATATTTAATTTAATTAAATAACAAATTAATACTGGTTTATAAGATTAAAATTTATGTAAGTAAATTAAAATTCAATTCAAATGCCTTTTTATTTATACTCTTTTTGTTTGATATGGCAAAAGTTTTAATATAATTGTAATAATTATAATCTTTTATATTTTGAATGAGCTTTAATTTTTCTTCTTTTTTTTGTATGGGGATTATATTTTAAAAGACTCGAGACTTTGAAAGAGAGAGAGAGAGAGAGAGAGAGTTGTGATACTCTTTTATAATATGTATACTCTCATATCTTTAAAATGTCACTTTAATTACTGAAGATATAAATATGATAATTAAATATGTCATAAATATCTGATATTCAATTATTATCTATAAAATTTTATTAAATTCATCTCAAAATATTAACTTAATTATTACACACAATTCAGTCAAGAATATTGACTAAATATATGTTTGTGTCAGTATTAAGAACTTTATTTAATAAATCAGTTGAAATTTTGATATTTTTGATCAAGTAAAATATAATGTTTGTGTTATATAACTTTTGGTTTTCTCCGCTCACGCCTCTAGTTAGCTAAATGTGTGTTTAGCGGTGTGTTGTGTTGTGTTGTATACACAATATCAACTTGTTTTCACTGAAAGCAACACGCTTCAAGTGACAAAAGTAAACTTGTTTAGATAACATTTCATGTACACACCGTACATATTATACAAAAAAAAAATTCCGCATTGTATTTTATTTTAATATGTTTTACCCCCTAAAGGTTTATGTTTTAGTATATATAAACAATATAATGATATATGAATAAATATTAGTAATGTTTGTTGCCTTTTTTATGTTCTATAGAGAAATAATGAGCTATCTATATTTTTTTTTGGTTATAAAAACTGAATTTATAGAGGGGTTAATTTTTGGTAATTATTTTATAAAATTTGCAGCTAAAAATCGCAATATGTAAATGTAATTTAATATGCTTTTTTTTATTATGAATATCACTTATATACTGTACACACATTTTATTTTAATCTCATCTTTTTTTAAATAAATTTTATTAATTTTTATAGTTACATGTTAAAACGTTTTTAAGTTTTTACTGGAATAAAGAAGAGATATCTAAGAGTAAACGATATTTCCATAATATGATATTTTCACTTCACGTAATATTTAGCTACGTGTATGCGCAACTTACCTGACTTTGCATGGGGTCAGTGTTGATCTGACACATATAAGTTCCACGGTCCTCCTCCTGTACGCCACGCACGTGAAGATTCCACGTGGTGAAGTCATTATGTGATACGGCGACACGTGGATTGTGCGTAATCACGTGGTCATGTATTGCTTGAATTGCCTTTGTGTCTGCTTTCACCCAACCAACCTGTAACCAACACATCATTTCTCAAGTTAGTATTTCGGGTAATTTGCTAATTATTTTGTTGCATGAGCCATAATTATAATAAAGTTGCTACTATTGTATTTTGCTATAACAGTGAAATAGTAAACTGTAAACAAATAATTAATTTAAGAGCTGTGGAAAAAATACAGTTTTGAATTGAAATTGGATTTCTATCGATCGATAAATCGATAGTTTTTAAAAACATTGCTTAAAAGATAGTTCCTCAATGCTAAAATAATAATAAATTAGGAATTCTTTGTGCCGTTTTCCCGCGCGTATCTGAGTGGTTACTTGTGACCATTAAAAACAATTACTAAATTTCTTTATTTAGTAATCATACTCGTCGTTAGTTTAGTAATATTCATCTGTCTGTATCATTCTGTATTTTACCAGTTTTGAGCAAATATAATCAACATAGCAGCTGTCAACTATTAACACAACTTTAGGACTCGTACAGCTTACTTTTGAACATTGTTAAGTATTGTTTACAAATTATTTAAAGAGAAAAGCTTCAAATTAGCTCAAAATAAATTTTATAAATATTTTATCCTGAAATAAAACATACAAATGGATTGTGTTATTTATATTTAAACAAATTTTGTGTATAGTGATATGAAAATAATGGTATATTAAACATTAATATTTTAAATTACTAAATTTATATTTAAAATAACAAATTTTGCTGTATAAAATAATTCATGATACAGTATAATGTTTCAATGATATTTTAAACCAATATTTAGGAATAAAGTATATTTATATACAAAATTAAAACATTGTACTCTAATATATAACCAAATAAAAGGCATATTAAATATGTAAAATAATTGGTTAATATATACAAACATCAACTATATGTATTTTAACGTAAAGTACACTTATTGGAAAATCTCTATAGTATTTTTTTAATGTAATATAATTATATAAAATAAATTACATGTTATATAGTAATATGCATTTTAACTAGATAAAAATGTCAACGTATGTACATTATATAGTAATTTATATTGTAATTATAAACTATATTATATAAACATATTATAGATAATGTTATATAATATGATTGACATTAATTAAATTATTCTCTATTTCTATTATGTTACGTAATTGGATTGTTATCATTTTCTTTAATGAACCTATTTTTATATATAGATCAATTTTATATAGAATTTATATTTTCAAATATTATAATAAATACTATAATTATAATACTTGTTGCCTTTAATTACACAATGGATTTAGTATTGGTCAATTTCTCATACATGTTAATGAGCTATTCTCATTTTATTAATGTAAAAGTGTTCTGAACTGATCATCGTACGTATCCCTCTCTCTCTCTCTCTCTCTCTCTCTCTCTCTCTCTCTCTCTCTCTCTCTCTCTCTCTCTCTCTCTCTCTCTCACTCCTATATTGGAAGTCAGGTAGCTCTGTGTACAATGTAAATTTATAATAGTATTTACAAGAGATTGTCTGCCTATATGTGGCAGCTAGACAATAGTGAGTTGATTGAACATTAGTATCTGCATGGGACAGATCGATGAGAAAACCCACTACTATTGAGTTACTTTGTCATTTATCTCTCGATATTCATACATCAAACTAAAATTTCATTTTCATCACTATATAAATTGATATTTTAACATACAAAAGATGATCAAACGAAAAGGATGTTAAATTATTGATTAATTGATTTGAGAGGATATTTATAAAGTGCTTTTTAATTAATTCTTTTTTTTATATGTATATAATGTATATCTATAGTAAAGTCTATTAAATTTTACTTTTAACGTATTATTCTACGATTGAAGATTAATACGTTTGAAAAATACGCTGATAGAAATGATAAAGAGACAATATTTTTTTTGTGTGGACGAGATTATAGATACCAGTTTTAGCAATGTGGTTTATTCTGATATTTTGATTGATTTTTGTTGACACATTTATAGTTTTAAATTTATTATTAAAAGCTTTGTTAATTTTTAAAGACATCCTTTGTGCTTTATATGATTGCTTTTATTATTATTTTTACAAATCACGAGATGGGACTTGCAAAAAAATCTGAATTTGTCCACTTTTTTTCATATCAGTTTATTTTATGAAATACAAATATTATTTATCAAACACTTTTGGAGTCCAAAGTCCTGAACTAAATAAAAATAATCCTGTGTTATTACCATATAAGTAAACGAGCCGATAAGGTTCATACCTTGGCTTGTAAATTGTATACAATTTTTTGTTAAAATAATAATAATAATAATAATAATCAACTTATGCATCCAGTACAAAATTTTCTACTGCATATTTTCTCATCATGACGTCATGGTAAGACAAAATTCGTGCAAATTGCATAAAATATGTCGTTAAGATGAGTTGCTCATGGAAAACTAAACTTAAGGTAATCTAAGGTGTCTAAGAATTTAAGGTTTCATGCCAGAGTTAAATTTAACCCTATCTTATTTTGGTATTATTTAAAAGTTTATCGGCACATCATACCTTTAAAAAATTTCAGAGTTCGTAAACATGATATTAAGGGGTCTTTCAATTTTTAAGTTAACATAAGACTTTATGGACTTACCATTTCCATGCTCGTATAATGAAACAATTTACATACTTTCCCATTTTAATGTTATAATATATTTAAGTTTTTCTCTTATCCTGAGATACCGTTATGCTCAAATTCTTTTTTTTTTTTTTTTTTTTTTTTTTTTTTTTTTTTTTGCTTTTTTTTGTTTGCTTTTGTGATTCATTAAAAAAAAACTGACCCACGTTTTTATGTAACGTGGGACATGAATCACATGCTCATGAAGTAAATTTTGCAGCACTGTCTTATTGACAATTGAAAGAGTCAAGAGTTTTCTTTGACATATGACATGTGAACCTTGGACTAAACTAAGAGACAACCGTGTATGAAACATCTCGTTATTCTGTACGAGAGAAACAGGAACTTATTTATTTCTGATATTCCCTCTTTTGATTAACTAATTGCAAAAACTGACTTTCAAAATTTAAAAAAAAATTATAAAAAATTGAATTATTTATAACCGAGAATTCTTTTTACCAAATTACAAAAGTGTTAAAAAAAATGAAAATTACATGATTTATTAAAATATAATTACAAAAGATTTGTTTTCACATAAATTATTCATGCTGTTTTTTTTTTTTTTTTTTTTTTTCGTGCGAGTAATAAAACCTTAATTCAAACATATTCTCAATTCTATTTTAAATTGGAAATTATGCATGAATTTTTGTAGCTTCGTGTTTCACATAAATTGTTATTATGTATTGATATTTCAGTGTTGAATTTTTTCTTTTTTTATATATGTATAAACACCAAATCACCTGTGTATTTTAAAATACAAAATTTATAAAAACATGGCAACATTCGATACATCATGTAATTTTGTATTTTACACATCATATATATACATATATTTTTAATATTATATAAAATATGTTTTAAATTTGCGTGTATGGTAATAAAAAACTATGTAACATATAAATGTCATATTTTACTCCATTTATTTATTTTATTTATTTAGCAAAATATACTTGAATATCTTTTTACCTTAACTTTAAATAATAAATTTATTTCTTTACCCTCTTTTTATATGTTTTATAAGTCAACATTTATTTTTATATAACTCAACTCTTTCCACAGGCGGGGTACCTTAAGAATGTGTTTGAATCCAGCATATAAAAAGTAGCTATATGAGTAAACTAATTTTCAATTTTGACCAAATTTTTGCAACACATTGCTTATTGTTATTATATTTTAGATCACAACAAAGTCGAAGAATAAATTGAAAATTTTTAAACAACGTATTAAGAAGGTTATTTAATTTACTCTAACAAGCAATAATTATTAAATCAAAATTTTCATATTGCATTAACGTAACCGAATTATTGAAGATTAACATTGCTAAATATGCGAAAAAACGGATAATTTTTATCCTTAAGTTCATTTCAAGTTGTTTTTTTCTATATATTTAGAAAATTAAAAGTACGCAACCTAGTTATCATTTAGATTAGAAATAAATACTATCTTCACTCTGTAGATGGTTTGCCTGTACACAGGACAAAATTATTACTAAATTAAAGAGTCAGATTTTTTGTTTTGTTTGTGGTGGTTGTAACATATTTGTTTATTTTTGTTGGAAAAAAAAAAAGATAGTCTGTGGGTGGCCAAGGATTTTGGATCTATTTTGTGGATAATTTTTTAGTATATATATATATATATATATATATATATATATATATATATATATATATATACTGTATATAGATAGTGGATAGTCGACTTGAAGGAGAGCAACGTCAACTGTACGATGCTACAAATGGCGCTCCCAGCTGTGTGTAATAAATGATCCAAAGTTTCGGAGTCGTTTGTCATATCTTGCACTATTATTACATCCCAAAGGCTTGCCAGTATAAAGCTCACTGTATAGAAAGAAAGAGAGAGAGAGAGAAAGAGAGAGAGAGAGAGAGAGAGAGAGAGAGAGAGAGAGAGAGAGAGAGAGAGAGAGAGAGAGAGAGAGAGAATCTTTTTCTAAACTGAAAATCTGTGGCCACTAGCAGATTTTCTTTTCTTTTTATTCTCTCTTTCTCTACTTTATTCGACCAAAGATGAGAAACTATAGAGGAAGTGTAGAGAAGAAAGTCAACTGGTCCAGTTTTCCAAAGAATAATAGACTCTCTCTCTCTCTCTCTCTCTCTCTCTCTCTCTCTCTCTCTCTCTCTCTCTCTCTCTCTCTCTCTCTCTCTCTCTCTCTCTCTCTCTCTCATGTTGCAGTATTTGTGTAACTTCATCACGTCTCTAATAATCTCCTCGCTCAAACTTGTTGTTTTACACTCTCTCTTTTAACTCACTCTAATCACTGTGTTGTGTTTCTTTAACTATGTTTACAAAACTTTTAGAAGTAAATCTGATGAAATTTAAGCAGATAAGTAAAATGTATGAAAAATAGAAAAACATGAAGTCTTTTTCACGACAATTATCTTCATGGTATCTTATAGGAAACTGTCATTGTCGTTCATAAAAATACTTCAATTTGACCGTAACATAATTTTGTTCTTTTTATATACTGCCTATTACTACCCTTACCCTACACAATCAAAAAGTAATGATAATAACAATAATTAAAAATGTTGGCTAAATTTCAGTAACATTTATTCTCAACAAAACATAATGTTTTATATTACAGTATATTGTAGTGCAATAATGTTAGCTTAAAAGTTATGTTAACCAGCATAATTATTTATGTAATTCCAATTTGACAAAATTCATGCTATATATTATGATATAATAACTATTAAAACAGCATAAATTTCGTTTTTTTTTCTTCCTTTTTTAGTTAATGAAAAGGTTCTTATGAAAACTATTTAAATAAATAAATAAGGCCTTTAAGATTTTAAGATCCCCCCCCCCCCTCCTCCCTCTTTCCTTCGTCAGAAACACAGATAATAATAGTAACAGCAGCTTACGCAAAGTTTTGTTGCTACAAGTTTTGTATGTATTTTCAAGCGAATATACCAGTAAAAGTAAATTAGCTACAAATTGATGATACAAAATATGACATTTATTATAATTTTTTCACTTAGATACATATTTTTTTGTGATCGTTATAATTCAATTTATAGCTCTAACGTAAATATAACACACATAAATATACTTCACTTTGTAACACTAGAACAAATAATATCCACTATAGAAACAATAAGTTACCTTACGTTAGTATTTGCGCTGATCACACCAAAGTAAACAAAGACTGCATAGCATTGACAAGAAAATTCCGTTTTTTTTTTTTTTTTTTTTTTTTTTTTACATGCAAACAATAAATTGAATTAAATTTGGTTCGAGATAATAAAACCTTCCTTTTTTTACGATAGAAGAAGAAAACGTAAAAACATCTTTACTTTATTGAAACGTATAATATTCAGAGAGAGAGAGAGAGAGAGAGAGAGAGAGAGGAGCATTTTCTTCTTCATTCTTTTCTTTCAATTTGCATTGCAGAGGCAATAATTCACGGTAGTGTCGCTACCTAACTTGGGAGGAGCAGAAGAAAATAATATCACCAATTATTATGATCGCTGTAAGCTTATTGTTTGATTTATTAATCTTTAAACTTAATATATAATATTCTCTAAAGATTATGAAATAAAAATAATATTTTAAAACTTTTTAATTTGAAATTTAATCAAATAATAATGTAATGTTTGTTTGTTTGTGTGTGTTTTTAATATATTTTCATCATTAGAAAAATATTAACTTTTGAAAAATTAATTTTCTAAACAAAATATTTTACGAAGCTTAAATTTTATTTACTTGTTTTATTAAAACATAATTTTTAATCAATATCTTTAATAACAAAATAAATTTGTTTATTATGCAATCTCTTTATTATTATTTTCACAACCATCTCTCTCTCTCTCTCTCTCTCCCTTTCCCCCTTCAAAAATATTTAAATTTTTAATGTCCAACTTCAAATTTTATTTCGTGAAAAATCTGAAATAACAAAGATAACGTTAAAATTATTAATTGTCAAAAAAAAAAAAAAAAAAAAAAACTCTTAAAAAACATACGTTAAAAAATCAATAAAACATAGTATTTTTGTAATTTATTTTGTCGACAGTATTACAATTGTACTAGCAAAGTTATTATTATCAATTAATTACCTAATATGCAAATCACATTGTATATTATTTGTTTTGTAAATATTGATTTTACGCATGAGTACCTGTCTGAAAATATTATTCAATAAAAACCATAAACATATTTCATCTGTTAAAATAAATATCCGACAGAAAAAAATCCAGTATACGGCAGTGTGAAATAGATTTCTTTCATTCTATTTATTTTTTATATAGTTTCTTGGAGTCACAAATTGAATGTTTGCTGGCAGCTCTCAAGATTGTTACAAAAAAAAAAAAAAAAAAAAAAAAAAAAAAAAGTTTCGGCACAACTGATATACTGCTTCAAATGTTAGATACGAATTGCTTTTAAAAAATTTATAACTCCATACTTGAGGATGATTCCTTTCCCCCCCCCCCCTCTTCTGCAACAAGTTTTTTTGGGGGGATGAAGTGTGTGTGTGGAGAGAGAGAGAGAGAGAGAGAGGTAAAATCAGAGCTTATATGTGGCTCTTGAGCGTGTTATAAGAGCTCTTACTAGACTAGGTTATGTGGCCATTGAGCTCCAAAGTTATACCAAATATATATTATACGTAAAGGAAACCCATGGTTTTTGTGGTATAATGTAGTACCTCAAAAATATACCTTAAGGGTTTTATTTAGAAAACTCGTAACTTTAGAATTAAAAATTAGGTCCCCTTAATTTTGAAATCACTTAAAGGGCTATAATAATATGATCGCATACACCTATTATGACAAATTTTAAGAGATCTTGACCATCAGATAAGAGAGAGAGAGAGAGAGAGAGAGAGAGAGATAATAAAAGTTTTTATATACTTAAAAATTTAGAGGCTTGTAAATAAATAATAATAAATTTGGAAATAATAAGTTTTTATTTAATGAACACGTCTATTGTTACCACGAACAGTCTCTATGATTTAGTTTAGTGCTATAATATAAGAGTTAGTGTCTTATCTTTACATGCTTAAGTTTGTCTCATCCTGAGAATTTCTCTGGCAAAAAAAAAAAAAAAAAAAAAAAAAACCATTTATGACATTTTGTCAGCTCTTTGTAACAGTGACCAAAAACATCACAACGGTCAAGGTTTATATCTTAGTGAATATTAAGTGGCAATTCTCTCTCTCTCTCTCTCTCTCTCTCTCTCTCTCTCTCTCTCTCTCTCTCTCTCTCTCTCTCTCTCTCTCTCTCTCTCTCTCTCTCTCTCTCTCTCTCTCTCTCTCTCTCTCTCTCTCTTCTTAAAACTCAAATGTAAGTTTAAATTTAATATCATCAATAGAAATTTTGTAAATGACGTTTACAAATAGCAAGCAATGGAAAAGTTAAATTGATTGGAAAGACGAGCAAAGTGCGTGCTTTACTTAAAAAATTATCAAGACTCTCTCTGTAATACGTTTTCAACTTATTTTCGTTTAAGTACAATTTTTAACTCTTTCTTTAAGTGCAGCATTTAAATTAAATTAATATCAATACTTTTTTTTTATTTGAGTTAAATGTCTTATAATAAGTTTAATGTAGTGAAAAATGTAATAAAAAGTATTAAAATGTAAATATATAAGAGAGCAATAAATAAAATAAAATAATATTATTGTTTACAGTATAAAATAAATTGATAAGTAAATAAAATAATATTGAATGTTATATTATATGGTTGATTTTTTTTTATATAAATTAGAAACATGTCAAGGATGGTTTCCCTTTAGGAATTCGACAAAACGATGGTAAACGACGACACACGCTCGTTTTCCTACTGGCATGGTTTTTAGGTACGCAGGACCGAGGCATATTGCGCGCGCTATAGAGAAGAGATGTGGGATTGTATGTTTTCCCCCAATTTCAGCCTCACGTTTCTCAGTATTTTCGAGTAGCAAAAGTGTCTGCATGCTCGACAGTTCTCGCTATAAGTTTGCTGGTCACGTTTGCTACGTAACACACAGCAAAAGCAGGCAATAGAACGAAAAGAGACGATGTCGACTCAGCCCAGAGAGAGAGAGAGAGAGAGAGAGAGAGAGAGAGAGAGAGAGAGAGAGAGAGAGAGAGAGAGAGAGAGAGAGAGAATGGTTAAAGCGTAAATATGAAAAAAACTTAAAAAAAAGGAAAGAAAGAAAGAGAACGAAAGAATCGCACCCCCACACCCTATAGCTGATATTTGAACATTTTGCATCTAAAGGCACCAGGTGTCAGTTATAGTACTTGAAATAAGAAGAAAAAAATAGCACGAAAAAAAAAAAAGTTGGAATAACTATACTCTTTAATGATATTTACCAACCCCATACTTATTTTATTTTGTGTACCATCAACTCGTGATTTCTATTTTAAAACTGTAAGCAATTTAACGGTTGATACAACTTGCCTATATTATGTTTAATGCAGTAAATAAATTTGATGCAGAATAATTGAGTTTTGGTTAATGTATCCATCACATAGAAAAATAAAATAAAATAGAGCTTCTCTATGTTATTTAAAAAATAGACAGACAAAGGAAAGAGAGAGTAAGCTTTAAATTCAGGTTGAATAAAGGATTATTCTAAGCCATATAGAATATGTTTTTCATGTATAATATGAGGGAAAAAACTGACTTTATTTCCAACTGACCAAACATTTCAGACGATTACCCCTTTTTTATTATGCTTTTTTTTCAATGATAATAATAAAAAAACTACTTCGATCGACTATCTATTGTTAGTATTATTGTTTTAATTTCATTTTAAAAACGTGTTCTGAAATTTTAATCAAGTAAAATGTATAAAACAAAATGTATGTTTGTTTTTTTCTGTATTAGAAACCACATTCTAAGGTTAAGGGTATTTTTAATATAGTTTTATAGCATACTTTGAAATGAAAAAAATATATTTTATTATACAAACATTTCCTTATATCCAAATTTTTTTTTAACATTTTTGTACGGTAATGTTTAACAGTTCACATTTCTCGTATTTTACGAGAGTAAAAGAGTAAGGCTGAGTCACAGTGTTGTGTACAAATTAGATTACCTCACCACGGTGGTGGTTGTGTGTGATAAACGACCATCCCATGAAACACCTGCCTTTATATAACACGGCTTTATATAAACCGTAAGAGTTTCTCTTTAATACACTATATAACCTTATGATATTGGAATAATATCAAGTAATTGAATTTTTTTTTAAACAAATATGTTTATAATGATGAAATATGTGCAAACCGTCGTACATAAAAATAATAATGAAACACTTTTTATATGTGGGTTAAAAAAAAGATATCTGAGATAAAGAAAGATTTGTGTTCATGTATGGTAGTTTCATAGTAGGTTACTTGAACAAGTTTTTTTTTCTTGACCATTAATGTATACTTGAGGGAATAATAAAATATCTATACATTCTCCAGTCAAAACAAGTTAAGTAATATTTGGTAAGAAAGCTTGATGATGAACTTTTTATAGTTGTAGTGTGTGTTTTAGTAAACAAACCAACGGTCACCAACTTTCAAAATTTTAAATATGAAATATGTAATAACTCTCAAACTTTGTCATACAGTATATAACATACAATATTATATAATGCCGTAATGTTGATATATATATATATATATATATATATATATATATATATATATATATATATATATATTATCAGACATTATTACAATTTGATAGAAATTGGCTTATGCTATGCTCACAGAATTTCTGATGTTACATTTCAATAATAATGTTCTCCTCTCCTACGTACGTACTTCATTATACAAATATACATGGAAACTCTTGAGTTTTCATTATTCATATTGAAAGTCAGCGTTTTTGTATTTGCTTTTACCATAAAAGAATGTGATTGTAAAATATGGAATAAAAAAATGAATGGGAGGAAAAGAGGAGAGAAAGAGACAAAAATTTAATCAAAAAAAGATTTATATACATATATTTTTTTTGTAGGGAAACTTAATGAAAAATGATTATATTTGTTTTATATGTAAGTTGTCAGAAAATTATTATTTAAAATTTGGTAGATGAAGTAAAAATATTTGTAAAAGTGTCAGTTAACTCCTAGATTTTTTCCGTTACAAATTTTCAGTTTCGAATATTTTTTGTTGACAAATACATCATCAACTCTAAGGTTAGTTAGAAATATGAAAAGAAAAAAAAAAAAAAAAAAAAAAAACATATTTTTTGGAAAATTTATAAATATAATGTCTTTTGTTTATTTTGTTAATATCAGATAATAATACTTGTTTTACTTTTTTTAATGTCTTTATTTCATTTATGTTAGAGACACATAATAGATATTGTAAGGTATAAATAAAAATTGAACTGACCGATAAGGCTTTGACTTGGTTGGATTTATTGAGTTTAAAATATTAATAATAATAATTTCCGAGGTAGACACAGATTGTAAAATATTGAAAAGTAAATATTAATAATTCTAATAATAAGAAACTAATGAACGAAAAAAAAAAAAAATACAAAGCCCGTGTGGAATTATTGTAGCCTTAAGCTATATTTTGTTTTTAGTAATGATAATAAAAATGAATTACCACAATAACACAAATATGCGCTTGTTTTTTTTAACCACAAATATTTAGAGAGGAAAAAAAAAAGCAGATTAATTATTATGGAATTATGTTTGTTTAAAAAATATTAAATATTTTTGTGTCCCCTTTTTAATGTGTAAGCAGCAGCAAAAAATAAAGAGAAATGAATTGTAAAAATGTTTATTTTTAACACATAATAACCAGTTTTTAAATTTTACAACTGCCGTACTGTTTATTATGAATCATAAACTTTATATTCCTTACATAGTAGAAATCTGAATTAAAGTAAATATTGGTTGTAGCTACTTTTTTAAAGTAATATAATAGTTAACTATAGCTGTAAGATTTAGAATAGTTTATTGTAATTTGTCAATTTTTTCAGTGTATGAAAACTCTAGACAGTATTTATTTACAATTACTATAACGCAAACTTTTTCATTGTATTCTATATCAAAAATACACTCATAGGTAGTAATAATACAATATTTATATTCAGTTATGACAAAACAGTTACTACTTTGTCGTATACATAAAGGTGAATCTTATTAAAATTATATAACTACAGGGGCCGTACTTCTATCCACGTTTAGTGCACCAAATGGTCACCGGAAGTAAGTATTATAAATTTAATTGCATTAGTATATTACAAATGTATGGATGTTAGATACAACCCTATTCAGCTAATTTAACCACCCAGCTTAACTTCCTGTTACTTGTTAAACTCAAATAAGGCCCTACCTTTAATAATATTAAATTAGTGAGCTTCTATTTTGACCAAGGCTATATGAGCTTTATTGTTGTAGTCATGTATTTAAATGTAAACTACTCAATGCATGTTTATATTGAGTGTTTGATTATTGTATAATAAATTATGTTTTTATGTATAATTATATTGGCATTTGTTTTAGCCAAGGTTCATGTAATAGGGTTGAAAAAGCCCTTTATGCGCCTTAAATAAAGATCTATTATTATTATTATTATTATTATATGAAATACAAGATATTTTCAAAAAGCATTATATTATAATCACTTACGTCACACTAGAAAACTTGTAAAAGTAGGTCCAGTGAAAAATAAACAAACTCACAGAGCCCAACAATACTATAACAAAGTGATAGCAGATGGCATTATGTTCCTGTCTCAGTTTTCATGCAAGGCGAGGAAATGAAACAACTTTTAAACGAGTTACAGTTTTTATTTTCTCAACATACTAGAAATTTTACTTATTGAGCCGTGATCAAAGATTTGGATTTCCTGGATTTCAAGTGAATTGAATGAAATCTAATTTATAACCAAAGTAATTAATATTGAGGATTTTTTTTTTTTTGAGGCTTAATAAGCTACATTAAAAATTTCAACATTGAGAGAAAAAAGCTAACTCGAGTTATAGTTGCTTCATTCCCTCATAAGAAAGCATGAAATACGAAGTCTTCTGCTTGCACATTGCTAGTATTTTTGTTCTCTGTGAGTTTATTTATTTTCACACTAAATTTCCTTTTGAAAGGCTCCTATTGTAATTAAGCGGTTTAGAGCTAATAACTTACCCGATATCCTCCAAGATGTCTCACGACGCATGTGAAAGTTGCATCACGACCCACGGGAACTGTCAGGTTTAGAATCGGCTCCGCAAACTCAGGTTGAAATGCAACACCTGAAACAAAAGAAAAAGTAAATTTGTAAGCATAAATTTTTAATTATTTTGACATGTTTTACGTGCAAATTTCAAAACTTAAGATACTATCAAATACATTACAGGAAAATACATGCATAATGCAAAATAAAAAATGTGCAAAAAGCATTATTTTTTCGTATATTTATCTACAGGAAAGAATATATTACGTAAAATATGCTGCATGTATGTCACCATAGCATAAATGATGCTATAATAGAACAATGTAAATAATTATTATGTACAATATAATATTTATGCACTGTAACATAATTAATATGAAATATAGCATAAATTATACTGCATTGAAAAAATTGTGCTGAAAATGAGCAACCTAAATTATTACGTATTTATTTTTGGTCCATGTACTGTATAAGGTTCATTAGCGAAGAATTAGTGAAATCTCTCAAAGCAGACATTATAATTCATTTGAATAACCTTTCTTATAGTAATAATTTTAAATATGTTTTTAGATGAAAATACTAATAATAATAATTTAGAAAAAAAGTTTTTTTTCCTGCTACTTTATAAAAAGTTATATATTTTTTACCAGACAACTTTTTAATAATATGTTATTGAGTAAGAGCTCACAAGCTTTAAAAACAGTAAATATAAAAAATTTATGTTTCTTAAAAGAATTTTGATAAATTTTATAAGTCTTTCACATACAAAAGATAATGCGTTAGCTGATATATGAACTTTGCTTTTCCGACTTAAGAGGAAAGAAGAAGAAGTTATTTTGTCTTTAAAATGAATCATTCAGATCTGTCTTTTTTCCATAAGGCATGACTTTTTTTTAGTTGTAATATTATTATTTTTTAACTCATTGAATAATACATAAGAAGTTAATACTAGAAGCTTGGATTACATAAAACATCAAGACGATGAAGTATATATTTTTTACGAATCATTTGTCTGCGACATTTCATTTGTTTCTTTTGATATGGTATATAACTTCGAGGAAGCAACAATAAAAATTGTTTTATATTATTATTTATTTACATAATCGTCTATTACTATTTTTGTTTTGTATATAAAACAGTTTACATAAAACACGCATGAAGCCAGAAGAAAAAAATAAGAGAATTTTTTGACATTTTGTACAAAAATTGAAAATACTTAAAAAAAATTGTTCTTAGTTCTTAGACACTAAGCGGAGCTAAGCCGCCTAACAACTTATGCAACCAGTTGGTTACTTATGTATATCTAGGCTGCATATATATCAGGATACTATGTCATTTGTATTTAATGTCTTGATTGTACTGTGCCCAACTATGTATTATGCGTGTATTGTGTTTTTTGAAATAAAATGCTTTTTTAATCTGAATATTTTTTTTTTTTTTAGTACATGAAGTGTGATGTACAAAATATTCAACAAATACGCAAATAACGTCTGTCTAGTGAACTACGAAAAAATTTCACATCTCTTTTCTCATTTGAATCAGCCAATCGGAAGAGGTGTTACATTATTTTTCGTTGTTCGTTAGACAGACGCTACTTACGTATTTATCAAATACCGACAATGTTGCACTTCTAACATTCACCTACTAACTGCTTCTTTTTTTGTACAAATGAAATATTAATAAAAAAATTCAATAAATAATTATCCGTGAAAACAATCAAATTCTCCCTTACAACTAAAATATAAAAGAGAAAATAGCAACTCTCAATAAACTTCTTATGAAAACATGCGTTTTTTTTTTAAATCTTAAGTTTCCATAACTTAATTTGCATCAAATGATTGTATTTTGGTGGCCATTTCCAAACTCACAAGAAAAATTGAATTTATGTGATAAAAAATTTTAATAGAGAGTTGTTGATAAGATTTATTAATATTTTCTTTAATTTTTACAGCACTTTTTGTACTGTATTATTTTAAATGATATTTAAAAGCTCATGCAATCTCTTATTGTATCATGATGCAATCCATGGTCTTTAATTTTTTTAAATCTATGAAAACCAATAAATAATCTATAGCAATAAAAATACATTTTGAATCCTGTCATCCTGTCTCCTTAAATTTTCGTTATATTTTAATTTCTAGGGAGAAGAACAATTAAAAAATAGAAAGTTGAAACAATAAACAATTTAGAATAGTAAAAACAAAACAATCAATATTTATTAATATAAAATAAAAGTAATTAAACATTCAGATTTAAAAATAACTACAACATTATTGTAATATAATGTATTTTGCTAATAATTAAAATAGTTTTTAAATATTTTATTTATTTATTTATTTTTTATTTATTTTTAAAATTATTATTATATCATTATCTATTATTTTTATAAAGTTAAACTCTTTAATTTCATATATTTTATAAATGTATTCAGATACAAAATAACGAGAAATATGAATATAGATACATTACATACATTTTACATTATTATTATCTTTTGTATATTATTTGTTTTGCATTTATGTTTGTATATACATTTTCTACCTGATTGCATCTACATTACAGAGGAGAGTAGAGAGGGGGGGGGGGGATGCGCTTGTATAATATTATACCAACTACAAACTGAACTGACAATGTAACTAAATATACACGTAAGTATGCTGTTTATATTTTATGCGAATAATTACACCAAAATAAACATAAAATTGTATATCTATGCTAGAATAATATTATTTATATTAAATATATTATTATTTTATACATGAAAGCTTTTAAATTATAATATTGATATATTTTTATGTTTTTTTTTTCTTTTTTTTGTAAATAATAGTAATACTATATAATATGAAATAAATAAGCATGAATAAAATGCAATCAAAAATTTTTTAATAACTTTTTTAATTTTTTTTTAATAATTTATTTTAGTAGATTACAATTTAGCTAAAGAGAGTTGATATATTATAATAACTTCTGATATATTTTTTATGTAAGAATTTTGTAACAAAAGAAATATATTATGTATTATTCTTCTATAAAGCAATATAGTTTTTTTTTTCACTTCTATACCGAAATGTTTCATAGAACGAACGCTGCAAGTGTTCTTTCTGCTGTGTAAATCCTTTGCAGATTGAACAATTATTGAGTACACAATAACTTCTGATGAGTCGTTTTGACGCAAGAAATCAGGCATTTTCAATATATACATATGTTATATTAATATATATATATATATATATATATATATATATATGCATTAGATCTTGCATTGCTATTATTTTTACTGCAGGATGAAAATGTGCATTATTCATATTGTGTATTTAAAATGTATATAAAGAGTAGTTCTATATAAATATAAACTAGTTGTATAAGTATAGATGAGTGCATAAAACGTAGATGAAATTGTAATACACTATTATGATAGCTGTCTATAAACAACAACTAGACACCAACATTACAATACATAGTGGCAGTGAAATGGACTGTAAGTTTCAACTCTTCTGTTGCATTAACATAAAGAAGCAATGATCGCTAGACTAACATGAAGTCATTCATATCAGTGAAAAATAGTGCAGTCAATATTTAGCATAGTATATAATCTTTTAAGCTATATGAAAATAGAGACTGTTTCTGTATATGTGTGTGTTTTACACATTCAAATTTCTTATGCTATGTTTCCAAATATTTTAATTAAATACAAGTCATATTAATTACATATTAATAAGGATTATAAATGAAACTACAGGCATGTGAAACAGTGGCAAACAGTTTCTTTAAAAGTGTTGCTATTTTATTTGATATCAAGTTGTCTGCTAAAATTCACTTAAACGCTATAAAATAAAAAAATAGTAAAAAAATTTGGTACCTATTTATAATATATACATTTTTAAAGAAAGTTTTTTCAAGCTTTTATTTAAACAAGGGGAAAAAAGATTCTGATTTTGTAGATAAAATTATTTTAACATTCTGTCAAGTATGTAATGTGTAGTTCAGTCCAAACAAGTTTTGTCCTTAAATATATAAATTTTAAACATTTTTTCGTTTATTAAGTTAAAACGTCATAATAATCAGTCAAATTAAAATTGAGTAAAATAATTAGCAAAGTGGAAAGACCAGTTTAATAAACATTTGCTTTCTTCAGCAAAATAGTAAAAAAAAAAAAAAAAAAAAAAAAAAAAGAGGAAAATATATTTATATACATTTAATTTTTCTAAATGTCGTAAAACCACAGCTTTATGTTTTGTATAAGCTTGTTAGTCAAAAATTAAATTACATCTCACGGAAAAAAATAAGCAGTTACTAAAAAATGCAATTAAAATGGAAATTTTTTTATACTATAATTAAAATAAAAATGAAATTAATTCAATTTTATAGTAAATCTTACAAAAGATATATACGATAAGCTAAACCTAAAAAAGGAATTTAAGTTAGTTAAAATGTGAATCATTAAGTACCCGACAGTTTTAGAATGTAAAAGATGATACTTTTTTTTTCTTTCTTTTTTTTTTTTTTTTTTTTCTTTTTTTTTTTTTTTTTTACCAGAGCAGGTTGACACTTTCATTCTTCTTTACGACGTTGATTATGACGAGAAAAAAAAAGAAGGAAAAAAGTATGGAAAGCGATGTTGAAAAGCGCGTTAAAGGATTGTTTGAAATTGAAAAGTTTTTATCCTTTGAGAGTGGATAAAAAAAAGAAAGCTTAAGAAGAAGGTAAGATTAAAAACTTACGGAATATGAGATGTGAAAAAAAAAAAAAAAAAAAAAAAAGTTTAAATCATAAATGATTTTTTTTCTTTCCTTCACCTTCTATAAGATTTACTTTTTCAATTTTTTATTTTATTTAACTTCTTTTAATATAACTTTAACACACACATATATATTGTTAAAAGTAAAAGTTATATTAAATATAATTGTATAATTTTATGACATTTTGACAGTAAATGATTTAGCTTTCTACTTTTTTTTTCTTAGCATCTGTCAATCATACTTTTTCTTACGTATAACAGTTAAGTTTTTTTTTCTTTTTATGTAACTTTCTTTTTCCAAAATACTGTAAAGTGAATAGAAAAGATAAGTTGATTCCAATTAGCACTTTATTATCAATCTCTCTCTTTCTCTCTCTTTTGCACGTTTTTCCTTATATTATTTGAAAAGAATAGATCTAAAGAGTGTCTTGGCAATGTATAAATGACTTGAGGCCATGGTAAACACTTTTCTTTCTTTCTTTTACAGAGAAACAGCTGGATATTTGCCAATAAATAGCTAGGGTATAACACTCCAAGACAAAGAAATAGAGTTTTTTTTTTTTTTTTTACCATGCGATTAAATTGTATTTCATAGTATAATTGAATTTATATATATGATATATACATAAAAAACTTGTTAAAATATATATTATATGAAATTAAATATTTAAATAATATTATTATTTCTTTTGTAATCTTGTTATAGTAAATAAATTTATTGTGTATGTAATGGAATACTTGTTTTCCTTTAGCAATATCACATAAAAAGGTAAATAAAATAACAAATAAAATAACAATAAGTTCATAAAAAGTAATGTTTTAATAATAGTTTCAATTTTCAATAAGAAAAATGTTACCTCATGGTTTTATTATTTTTTAAAGTATGGAGTAAAATATGTACAAAGCAAATAAGGCACTCAACAAAAAAAAAAAAAAAAAAAAAAAATTTACTTTACTTTACTGTTTTGTGTAATTTGATGGTAACTCATTGAAATAGAACTCATGTAGACATAAACGAAAGGATCAGCCAGATAGATTTTGCACCCACATACCGATTAAAATAAGATTATATTTAGCAGAAATAATTTATAATTTAAACATGGAACCCCAACATACAGATGTATTTAGTAGAACATATTATTTAGTCACTTTTTTTGGTACTGATTAATCCCACAATGGATAAAAGGATGTCAAGGAAAGAGATAAAAATGGAGAACTACAACCGGAAGGGAAGCGGCTATGGCCTAACAAAAAAAATAATAAACTATCCCGATATTGACCTGAAATGACGAAGGAAAGTCATAGAAAACTTCAATCTTAGGCGGATGATAAGAGATTTATAAATTAAATCATGAAATTGAAAGCTGCATATCCTACTCTCGCCTCACGAAGTTATCAAGAGGCTATAAGTTAATTACAATGAGTTCGATTCATTCTTTGTATACTCAGGCAAGCAAAATTATGTTCAAAGCCCTAGACCACATAAAACAACATGTGCTTTTTAATGAATAAGCACGAAATGGGATCTTCAAAACTGTTTACAATTTTTACCAGAATGTAAATGTAGCCCCACGATAGAGCGTGAAAATACTGTAAAGTATGCAATTTGCGTGAGTATTCATGTTTATGACGTCAAAAACATGCAAAAATTAGTATGAAAATGTGGTCCGGGTTGCATAATTCGACGTTTCTGATTACTACTATGGAGCTACAGTTGGGTTTTGAGACAAACTATAGTTATTTATGTAAGTCCCATCAAGTTTTTTGTGATATAAATTTCTCTGGCCTATTCCTTTAATTTATAAAAAAAAAAGTACCAATCTAATATCTTACTATTGAATTTATGTAAGAGTAAGTGAAAGAAGATTTTTTAAATTAAAAATTTTTATAGATAAAAAAGAGAAAAATTTCAAACTTAAAAACTGCAACATATTGCAGATTTATTACTCATTCAAAAATATTAATTTACTTTCGTTGTAACTTTTCATGAAATGCCCCCTCTAATATCATTTTTTTTTTTTTTTTTTTTTTTTTACATAAGCACCATCATCATTGAATAAAACTGTCAATCATGTACAATTTTTTTTATATTTTTTAGTTTTAATAATGCAGCAAATTTTTACATAATCAGCAAATCTGTCAGCAGATATTTTTATAACTGCTCACCTCAAGTACTTCGCGTTTTTTTGTTTTAATCTTTAGCGAACGTATCATATCAGCGCAGTAGTAACATCAATATAACAACTTTAAATTCAAACGAGAATTAGCAAGATATACATATATGCATTTGTAATTATCAATCAATATAATAAAAACTGAGGAAGTATTGGCCGAATTCTGACTCAATCTAGGGTGAATTACGCAAGCAAATTGATCCCGATCAATTAAATATTTTTAATGTAAATGAAATTTTAAATACACACGACATAAAAAAAAAAGTGACAAAAAATTAATTCCCATAAAAATATTTTTTGTTTAGTGTCGTGTTGTTTTCATGTATTCTGAAAATACTGTTTAATTATTTATTTTCATAACTAAAAACATAATAAAATAATAAATGTTCAGGAACTGCGTGTTATATTATTTAATCAATAATATAACCAATAATAATAATTATCAATATGTAAAGTGCAAAGACTACGGAAGACAATAATAATATTGACTTTAAGCTTTAAGTTCCCTTAGGGTTTGAAACTAACTAAGAATACTACTTCTTGTATACTTCTATATGCATAGTTAGAAAATGTAACTTTAATATGTATAGAAGCTTTGGCCATTAGTAAGGAAGGCTTGAGCTTTCTTCTCTCTCTCTCTCTCTCTCTCTCTGTCTCTCTTTGAGAGCAGGTCAACAACTGACCGAGTAAAGGACCAGGAGAGAGAGAGAGAGAGCACGATACCTTTGTAATATCTACCTAACATCCTTTACAAATATCATGAGTCTATAAGTGAAAATGATGAGGGAAAAGAGAAGTTACCAAGGTAGCACAAAATGAATCATTCATGAGAACGTAATTTGTAAAGATATGTATTTGATTAGGACACTTTGAGGCAACAAAATGATGAGAATTATAATACTACTCGTATATTATTATTATTATTATTACTATACAAGAATTGTAATCTTATATACCAGTCTTAAACATTTAAAGTAAAGTAGATCATTTCTATACTAAAATCTTTACATAAATATTTTTTATTTTTGCTGTTTACGATATTTTAATTTAAGAGGTATCTGAAATATTTATTATTAGGTAAAGTAATACGTAATACTTTTCCCTCATGAATTGTTATAAAAATCAATTTTTCGTTAATTTAATTCGGGTTTCAGATTTTTTTAGTGCTCTGTTTTCAATTATTATTGCTATTTTTTCTGAAGTTGCGGTAAGTGGTGATAAAAATAGCCTGCCAATACTTGAGTAATTTACAGTACCTAAACATTATTGTCTGCTCTGTACACATTTATCTAGTAGACAGAATTAATGCACATGTAGTAGTGAGTTAACATTCACTGGTAGAGAGTTAACATTTTGAATGATTAATCTCTAGATCAAGTTTTGGATAATTTTAGGTGTATGTATGAGTATGAATGTTTATAGAAAATGCATGAAATGTTAACTGCGTACCAGTTTTGTGATATTTGTACCTTCAGAAACAATGGAGCATGCATGTAAATTTGTTAAAGGCATAGAAAACATGAAACCTCATGTTCTTTTTAATAATTAAACACAAAATGGGACCTACAAAACTGATGATAATTTTTACCAGAATGTAAATGTGGCCCCACAAGAGAGCGTGAAAAAACTGTAAAGTATGCAATTTGCGTGAATATTTCTGTTTATGACGTCAGAAACAGGCAAAAACTAGTATGAAAATGTTGTGCAGGTTGCATAAATTGAAATTTTCTGATCACTGCTACGTCACTACAGTTGAGTTTTGAGACCAATTAATGTTATTTATGTAAGTCCCATCATGTGTTTTGTGATGTAAATTCTTATGTTTTCATGTTGTCTATGCCTTTAAAAATTTCCAATTTTATGCAATCCTTAAAGGTATAACATTTATATTATTAAATAAAGAATAATAAAATCCAACTTCATATATAATGAAAATAAATTAAATTGATTATTACTAAAGCAATAAAGTTCATCGTTAAAAAAAAAACATAGAAAAGCGGAAGTGTGATTAAAATCAAACACAGAAAGGTAGTAAATTTCTGTGTATTAATTCTAAGCTTTTTGTTGTATAAGTATGTGCAATTTCATTAAAAAAATAAATAAAAAACCCTCATATACCCAGGTTAATGTAACGGCGGTCAAGTTTTTTTTATTTTTTATTTTTTACTATTTTATTTTACTGTGTGCAAAAGTAATAACATATTTTAGTATTGTTAGTACAAAAAAGCCTCTCCTTCGTTTATGTGACTATAATAGTATTATTATCTCAACGTAAACAACATTCATTTCACACGCACAACAAAAAAATGTTGTTAAAATAAAAAATATCAGATAAGGGGTAAAGGGAAAAAAAATTAAATATGGAAAAAAATCCCTTTTCTCTAAAAAAAAAATGTTACCTTGTTATCTTTTGTTTGTGCTCTTCAATACAATTATTTTAATTAAATCAAACATTTTTTGTTTTGAAAAATGAATTTTTATTTAACAAAATATTCACCCTTAATAATAAAAATATATAAAAAGTATTTGTTAGGGTGAAAAAAAGAAAGAAAGAAAAACAGAAAAAAACCTTGAATATTACAAAAACTTGTCATTATTATTTTTTAAACCAATTTTAATTTTGTTTTAATATTTCATTGATAGAATGGAATTTATAACAAAAGTATATTTTTATTGGTCTGTATTTGTTTTTACAATAATTCAAATTCAAAATTATTCATTCATTTCTTTTATCCTACACACATAATACAAGTTCAATGTTTCAGATAAGAATGTTTTACTTGCTGCTATTTTATTTGTACACGGAAAGAATAAATTACGTAATTTATACTGTACTTATGTAATTTTAGCATAAATTATGCTAAATTAAAATAACATAAATATTAATGCTGCATAACATAAAACTTCTGCCTACAACATAATTATTATCTATTATAGCATAAATTATGCCGTATTGAACAAATTGTGCTGTAAATGAGCTAACTTGATTATTTTGTATATAGCTATTTTTTACCGTGTATATTATCTTTATAATTAATTATTAATACATTTTTTTTTTACAAATTTTATTCTAAAGTTAGTACTTTATGCAGCTTACTCTGAAATAGCTGTAGTTGATTAATCTGGAAGTAAAATTTCTATAATTATGAATAGTAGTCACTGCATAATATACTTAGGCACAATTATAACAATATTCTATTTTAATATAGTACATCACTTTGTATTTCTGCATTTTTATGTATGAAGCATGCAAACTTTTCAATATTTTATTATCATATTTTTCATTTTCATTATTATTATTTAAATGTTTTGTGTATTTACTTAACTATTGTAATCAGTGTTTATGGAATTACTCTGTAGCTAAATATTTAACTAATTTAAATTAAACATCAATACAGCAAATACAATTATTAAGTGAACTAGAAGAACCACGCTGAAATATATTTCATATAATTTCAAAATATATTATTTATAATTTCTCAAGTTACAATTGATGTAAGCGTCACTTACTCTCAGTATACAAAAGATAAATGATAAATGTACGTGTTGTTATATAAATAAATAATATAACAAAAATTACGACAATACAATATGGTGTACAGAAAACACACAACATCTCCTTTATAATATGATCTACATTTTGTTTTACAATATTGCAGGCTGCATTGTTGTAAAAATAATACTATATTTTTTTATTGCAACAAAAGCAAAACTATATAGTTACAGCATTGCACCATGAAACACCTGGTATCTTAGAGCTGGCTAAGAGCCCATATATACACTTTAACACTAGAAATATATACTTTAGATGAATCGTGTGTTGGAGGTTAAAAAAAAAACTTATTTTTTCTCTCTCATGAGCATAATATTATATCTAACGATGTTGAATAATATTTGCAAGAGAGCAACAGCAGCAAAAATGCTTTGGACCTTCTCCAGAGTCTTGCAGTTTCCCTTGCCAATATTGAATGCCAATATAATATATATTTATACTAACATAAAAACACACAAAAACTGTTAGCCAGAACCCATTATTGATAAAAAAAAAATATATATATATAAACTGAAAATATGTTCTTTTTTAAACTTTCAATATGATAGTATATATTTTTTTTAACATCGTATAATATATAGTATATTATATTGAATATAAATTTCTAATTTTATTTTTATAGTCTGAAATCAGAGTGAATAATAATATTAGTTTATAAATAAATTATTTTGATACTACTGTGTTATATATAATTCTATTTCAATAGCATTTTTTTATTAGGAAAAGCGAAATATTTACACATTTAGTAAAGATTTAAAAACATATACAGTATATATATATATAATACTGTACAAAGCGTGACTCATATTATTCCCATTACATTAAGAGAAAATTATAATACTGTATATGTTTATATTATATAATAAGACATTTGAATACTTTTATGCAACATTTTTTTTTTTAAATTTGCTAATGGTCTGTTCACACATTGCAATATTTTCAATGTGCAATAAGTTTGATCACATGAAAATTAAAAAGAATTATTGTGCAAATTATATGCAATTAAATTTATTTCATATTAAAAAAAAGTTGAATTGTGTGAGTAGACCTTATGACTAGTGTTAAAAAAAAAAAAACATAACATAACATGAGTTTCATGTGGTGGTTTGGTTAAGATGTTTTGTACTATTGATCAAAGTTGAGGAGATAACTTCTTTCTCTCTCTCTCTCTCTCTCTCACCCACACACACTAACTCGTTGATTTACACATCGCATCAGATAAATGAACATTGAGAAACAATAGCTTTACTAAGCATTGTTGTTACCACTCATTTAGTGATGGCAAGGTGACGGGAATGATGGGAGTGCTTCTCACAATGTATTATGGGTTGGTCACAAATGTATTAAATAACAATCTTGTGGAGTGACTCTGACTTGCTTGCTTGCTACTGTTTTAGTAGCCTACGTAGTGTACACTATACGTACTGTACCAGAAAGTACTACATTATATAACGCATTTCTGAGAACACAAGAGAACGGTTGAATTGTGTTTCTAAACTTCATGTCATTCCAATCATGTTTAACGTCATCTCTCTCTCTCTCTCTCTCTCTCTCTCTCTCTCTCTCTCTCTCTCTCTCTCTCTCTCTGATTCTTTTGTTCATAATATTGAACCTTCATGATCTCTCAAGAGTCTAAAAAAAACTCCATAAAACAACACCATATGTTCCCTCAACTAAACTCATCTCTCCTTTTTTTTTTTTTTTTTTTTTTTTTTTTTTTTTTTTTTACATTATTTTTTCTCTCCATCAACTTGGCCACAATTTTTTTTTAATCAAGACAAACCTCATATGAATTGAAAAGTGAATGAAAAAAATATTAAGGCGTATGAAAAGTATGATTTTTATGTTTAAAAATGAACATATACACATACGTAATATTTTTTAATAACACTATATTTCATGAAAGTAAGCAAAATAAAATGTTCTAAATTTTTTTCTTTCATTTTTGTTCTTCTTGTAATGTACAACACAAAAAAAGACTAAAAATAATGATGCTTAATGAAAAATTTTATGATTGTTTCTATAAGAGTATTGTTATGGTTTTTACAATTGCTATTCAAGTGTTGTTTTAAACATAAAAAAATGTACATGTATTGATAAATAATAATTATTGAGAAAGAAGATAAAAAAAATAAGCAAGCCAACAATTAGATGTTTCAACAATAGATATTTGTAGCAACAAAGCTAACAAAGAATACTCGCTTGATTGAAATTTTTTTTTAGGCATTATTACTTTTTCATTATTTTGGTTCATGGTTCATTAAAAAAATCTACAAAATATTATTTAATTAATAAAATATTTGATGTTAGAGTTCATTTTAAATAACCAAGGTATAATTGAGTTTCATAATATTGGTATACAATATATAAAGTAATTAAAAAAATTGGAATATAATTCTTGTTCGTTAGCAAATTTAGTAATAAAATTAGAAAGATCATTAAAATTTCAAAAATGAGAAAATAAAATTATATACATATTTCATATATATATAATTTTAAAACTATTTTATTTATTAAAAATTAGATAATGTAAAACATGCGTTGGTCTGGTAAGAAAGTGTAAATATCCTAGAAAATCTCAGTCATAAAATAAGAGGGCAATAATTTTTAATAAAATAAATTAACAAAATCGTAGATACGAAGTATTTGTAATTAATATATTTTTATACATATAAGCTTTCATGAGACAAATACTCGTTTATGAAGCTTGGTAAATAATCAGACTGCGTCGGGATCACGCCAAAATGCGAAATTCTTGTTTGGAGCAACTAAATTTGAAACCAACACTTCCTCACATTTCACAACGCATTCAGAACATTCCTATTTGATCAAGATGTAAAAAACAAATAACAATAGCTTACGTAAAATTTTAAGTCGAGGTATATTTAGCTTTTCTTGGCAATATACCATACTAAATGTTGAAATATATTATTATTGACAATAGGTTCAAAATAAATAATTTTATTACATGGTGGGATTTTTTTTTTTTTTTTTTTTTTTTTTTTGAGAAATGCAGTTTTATGTCAACAAAAATTAAAACTTCAGGGCAGAATTTTTATTTAAAAAATATACTATAGAGACGTTAACTTTACTAAATAATAAAGAAGTTTAAAAAAAAAAAAAAAAAAAAAAAGAAAAAAAAAGTTAAAAACTTTTGTCAAGTTTCTATAAAGTTGCTGTAATTTAAAACCTGTCTATTTTAACTTAATAAATTTCCAATATCAATAATAATTATTGTATGTGCTACTTTATTTCTTACTGATAAAATTTAATAAAAAAGTTAACTCTTCACCACTTCACATAAGTAAATTTTTTCTCATCATTACTTCAGGAAAGTGGACAGCAAAGAAAAAGTTTAACTTCATTATAAAATTACATCATCTTCTCTCTCTCTCTCTCTCTCTCTCTCTCTCTCTCTCTCTCTCTCTCTCTCTCTCTCTCTCTCTCTCTCTCTCTCTCTCTCTGTTTCAGACCTAAAAACCTAATTATTGATATTTTTTATCAAATACAATTCAATCAAAATAATGTAAAATTTATTCAATTATAAGTCCAACTAATATATTAAATTTGAATTTCATAATATCATTAACAGTATTTGTAATATTATTTATGTGTGTAATTACACTATAAATTTAAATATTATTTAATCATTTAATAACCTATATTATCAAAATGACAAATTATAAAATTTTACCAAGCAATGTTTTTTTAATTATATATTTATTATAAACGTCAAAAGTGTTAGTATATATAGTATTCAATTTTATAATATAAGTCAATTTCTTAAAGGACAAACTTAGGTAATAAAAGGTTGTATTGTAAAAGAAGTGACGTTTGTGATAAAAATGAAGACAAAATTGCGGCAGTTTAGACAGAAGATTTGATCCTACTCTTTTCTTTCTTTCTTCTCTGTACATTGCCATATCATAGTGTCAAAAAAACCAAGAAAATAAGAAGAAAAAAGTTAGAGCTAACGTTGATCCACACATAACATGAGTTACAAAAGCAAAGAAAATAGTGAAGTGACAAAAGCTTATCTTATGGCCACATCTGAAAAAGCACTACAAACTTACATATTATATACACTCTGCAATACAAAAGATACAAACAAGTAAACTATCACTCACATGCTTCTCACTTGTTTTTTTGTTTTTTTTTCTCTTTTTTTTTTCTCTCTCTCACTCTCTCTACTTTTTCTGTATTTTTTTTGGCGATGGTAGTGGACTTTATACAAAAATATAACTGACTTTTCCATTAGTAAGATTGGGTAGCCTCTTTCTCTCTTACATACATATACTAACAGCATTGAAGAGACGGATGTTGGCGGAGCAATTCCTTTCCTCGCGCGATTCTGCTGTGATGTCAGCATTGCCGCTCGCTATCTCAGGACCCCCATCGCTCGTCCCACTCCTTCCCAACACCACGCAAAGAGAAAAGCTCGAGAAAAAAAAAGTGGACGGCCTAAAGTAAGGACTTTGCAAGCTATAGAAGCCCAATTCAATTTGCTTTTTTAAGAAAGTAAAGAAAGCTGAGAGAGAGAGAGAGAGAGAGAGAGAGAGAGAGAGAGAGAGAGAGAGAGAGAGAGAGAGAGAGAGAGAGAGAGAGAGAGAGAGAGAGAGAGAGAGAATGTATAAGACTTTATTCAACCCAGTGAATAGCGTTTCAATAAGCTAATTCATGTATTTTGTACTATATAAGGATATTAAAAAATTCACGTAGGTTTATATATATATATATATATATATATATATATATATATATATATATATATATATATATATATATATATATATATATATATATATATATATATATATATATATATATATATATATATATATATATATATATATGCATATTTATATACACACACACACACACACATATAATATTATATATATATATATATATATATATATATATATATATATATATATATATATATATATATATATATATATATGCATATTTATACAAATATATTTTACCAAACATGAAATATATTTATATTATATAAATAATTTTAATTATATTTTATAAGTGATATTAAATTATCATGTTCATTATTAAAGTCCTACACATACAATATATATCTATATTGAAAAGTTTGATGAATTATTGATTATTTAAATTTATATTGAGTAATATCATTTTGTTATTGTTGTTGTTGTCATTTTGTTTATTTAAATAAAATTTGTAACAAATTTAATTCAAATGAAATTTCATCACCAATGAAAATTATTTTTTGCTCTAATATTTTGTGTTAATAATCTCTGTACTTCTATTCCAGAATCTATATAATTCCAACAATTTTAGCATTTTAATTAAATTACTTCATTTTTTTTTAATTATTCAATTTCCTTTTTTAAATAATAGTTAATGTATTTAAAACAATATTGTTAGTATTTCCATTAGATAAATACATTTTTTTAAAGTTGTAGATGTACCAAGTTATATCATAGAAAACCTTAGAAACCGCTTAGGCAGGCTGGTGTTGAAATAACATCAATTACTGAATGCTATATGTCATTATAGAATAGAATACGTATAAACACGCATTGTACAACGTATTGTGCTCTCAAATTTCCCGTATTCACCCAGCAGTGACTCGAACCTGCACTCACTGAAGAACAGAATCAGCTTGTTTTCAACATTCAACCATACCAGCTTGGTCAATGAGCTTGTATGGTAAAGAGTGAGCTAACTTCAAAGAAAAAAAATCACTTTATTCATTTTGAAATCCTAAAATGACCTGCTTCATTATAAAATTACGAGTAAATTTAATTTTAACAACGGTATTGTCTGTACCAACCAACTATTTACAAATTGACGTATGCAATTCCATACACATACCACGCATATTATTCTGAACAGCACATGATGATCCATTCTCATATTAAATTACGTATTATCATGTTTAATTTTAATAACCGCGCCATAATCTCGGAATAATTAACATTTTAGTTTTATATTTATACAATTTAATTTTTATCTGGTATTTCCCTCTTGCATTAAGTAACATTTACTTTATGAAATGCATTGTAGATAAAACCAGTGAGACGTGATATAAAATATAATTATTTAATATTATGCATAAAAGTGTATCGTGTTTTTATTTTTTTTTAACTATATGAATAAATTCTATTTACTTTTTATTAACTAAAAAAATGAGTAGAATTATAATATTATTATAACGATAAAATTTTATCAATGTTCATAGCTCTAAAATATAATGTTTAATTTAAATATAATTTAACTTTTAAATATAATGACATGTTAATTTAAATGTAGGTGCGGTGCTATAAAGTGTAAAGGCTAGTTTACACTATGCCATAAAATTATTTCGATATATAATTTTATGTTAAAAATTTTAACTGCTTAAAAAAAAAAAAAAAAAAAAAAAAAACTTTTATATGACATAAAATTATGTTGACATAATTTTATGTTGTAGTGTGAAATACTATCAAGTAAACTGTATTTTTTTAAACTCGCTGTTTATGCATTTACTTATGAACATGATGATGCGATTACAAAATACGTAAGTGAATGAATCTCGTTGCTTTTTTGTTTTGCTTTTTCTTCTTTTTCTTTCTGACACGAAAATTTTGTTGTGCTTAAGAGTTAATTACATTAAATCTTGTACCGTTGATAAAAACAAGTATGAAAAGAATTCAATTGAATGAACGTTTTTTTAAATAAAAATAAGACAATGGTAGCTACCGGTGGTGATGTGTAAACGAATCGCATATGTTAGAGGGAAAATAGTAGGTAGGCCTCATTTAATAACTTTTTACACGGGGACCATCATTTATGTGATTTTTATAGGCAGATTTACTTTTAGAACGGAGAACAATTGCACAAAAATTCACTTTTCTTTCCTTCTTTATTTTTTTTTCATTTCCCCCCCCCCCCCCACCCCCATTTTTTTAAAGTTTTTTTTTACCAAAAAATTTCACCAGTTAGAATATTTGAATACAATAAAAAATGATGTTATCATACTACGAGTAATTTTTTATAACGTTTATTTAAGATAGATAATAATCTTCGTTTTATGTCAAAGTTATAAAGTAAAAAAAAAAAAAAAAAAAAAAAAAAAAGCCTTTTAATATGTTAATCATTTTCCTTGTACTTTTTGATCAGTAATCGTGTCTTTTTTCTTGTGTGTGTGTGTGTGTGTGTGATGAACCCTTCTTATCTTTAGTGTATACTTAGTGTCTCGAATCTCACAAGAGAAGAAGGAAGGGTAAAAGACCATTAATTAACACCTCTGTATAGTTGGTTAGTCCTAAAGTAAGTTTTACGAGGTTGACAAATGGGAAAAGCAAGCTTGTGCTTGCACTGGCACAACACACACATAATTAAAGGCAAGTCACAGAATCATGGGTTTAAAAGCAAAAGAGAAGAAAAGTAGTCGTAACAGGGTTGAGAGAGAAAGAGAGAGAGAGAGAGAGAGAGGTACGTGTAAAGTTTTCACAATAAGCAGGCATCTGCTTTTCTCTCTCTCCCTCTCTCTCTTTCACACACACACACACACACTTATATTACCTAAACAATAATTTTATACAGAAAGTAAAACTTATCCTTGTTTAGATTTACAATAGTAAAATGTGGAAACAAAAAAACAACAACATTTCTAACACAATATATTAAACTTTGCTTTTAATTATATTAATTTAATAAATTAAATTATATAAAGTTAAAATTTTTAAAGTTTTTAATGTACATATAATATATATATATATATATATATATATATATATATATATATATATATATATATATATATATATATATATATATATATATATATATATATATATATATATTATATATATAGAGCTATACTTTATTCTTTATTTATCAAATACATTCTTTATATAGATTTTTTTTTGTACTTTTGTATAATTCTTTTATGTTAGTAGAGTACAAAAGCTTAAAACCATCATGCCATCAAATTAAGTGGTCACAGACAAAGAGAGAGAGAGAGAGAGAGAATGAGTGGGAAGATTGGGGGATTGTTCTAATTCCGAGATTGATCTTGCCACAGCAAAGCAAACTCCCTCTTGCAATCCCTTGGTTGCACTACGAGAACGTGTGATTGTCTCATCGCCTATGGCTGGCCGCTCAGGTGCCGCCAGTACCGGGGAAAAAAGCCTGCTAGCTAGCTCGGAGAACGCAATTAGGGTAATTGCATCGCCTTTATTGCAAACCACACTCACAAAATATATTACATACTAAAGGTTTTCTCAAAATCACAATCAAATTTTATATCAGCTTTAATTTTTAATTTTTTTTTTTGTTTTTCTTACGTAAAATAAATATTAGCTTTTATCAATATTAAATACGCAGTAAATCAGGTGTATATTTATAACTACCCTTCTTAAATATTTACTGAATAAGGACTAACTATATACACTACAGATCAATTTAATAAATCAATAAAATCAAATTTAATATTTTTATAATTTTTTTGTTATTTCATAATATGGTATAATTTTCAATTAATATTTAAAACGTAAAATAAATATTTATTTTTTTATATTCATGTATAAACAATATAACTTTTTTAACATACTTTCTTTACTCCACTCCTAAAATCCAGCTCATAAATTTAGGAGATGAGAACATCATAAAAACCAATGTTTTGTATTTCTGTATGCTGAAAAAAAAATTGCAAAATAGGCAAATTTTCATAAACATCCCATCCTAATTGCTAAAATAAAATAATAATTCCTGCTTAAGTTTTTCCCCCGTGATTTGTAAAACTGAGGAAATATAAAGTCATGTTTTATTTTTAATTGATATTACCATATATTTTACCGCTATTTTTGTACTTAATTTTAGTTTGTAGTTATTAATTAAAATTTATATATAATGATATTTAAAATTTTAATTTGAGATACGTAAAAAATTTCCATGTTAACTTTAATGATTTCTGTATTTGTGTTTTATCAAATAAACTTATTAAAACTAAAATAAAAAAATGTGTGCATCTTATGATTTATTATTGAAGGAATTTTGTTTTGAGTACAGTATCACTTTAATAAAATTCTACTATAAGTTTTTATAGTATTATATTCAGTTTGAAGTGTCCATATAGGCAGTTGAGGTTGAGGGGGGGGGGAGGCAAGAGGCAGTCATGATCTCATGTTGCCCCCTGACACACAAAGAACACCGTGCCACACACCAGTCAATCGGTCCATTTACTCGGATCATCATCCCCGCTGTATTACGTCACATACCCCTAAATCGATAGTCTTCTCTTTCCTTTCTTTACCTTTTTTCCTCTCTCTCTCTCTCTCTCTCAAACACCAAAAAACCATCAAAACATCCTTTCATCATCTTTTACACCAAATTAACGTCTTATGTTTTCTAAAAAAAAAAAAAAAAAAAAAAAAAAAAAAAAACTCAAGTTAAATGTCTTACAAAATAGTATTTTGTTTTATAACTTTTTAACTGTTTTTTCTTTCTTTAAAAGTTAAACATAAAAAATTTGTAGCACTTAACATCTATATAAGTTTTAGATCTTACAATTAAGCTTGTGTATTTTAAAATTAACAGTACATGATTTTTTTTTTTTTTTTTTTTTTGCAACATTAATAAATGAAATCATTGCATTTTTTCCATAGCACGAATTATTGGCTAATGCCAAAGTTTCCAAATATAAACATTTTTAAGTCTTCATCATACAAATCTCTCTCTTTCTCTCTTGAATTAATATAAGATCATTTCCTGGTACAAATACAGTTTTTTTTTACAAATGAGTTAAAATAAAAAAAATCATAAAAATTATTATTAGTGTAATTTAACACACCTCAATATTTTTGTTGAGGGAGCTTCATTTTTTTTTTTTTTTTTTTTTTACGTGAAAATTAGAAAGTATTGATTTTCTAAACATATTTCTAACTAAGTATATTTCTATATTATGAATTATGATTTCTTGAGATATTTTGTATTTCGAGGGCTACGCGGCCTTTCGGAACATCTACATCCTTCGCGCGCAAGATATAGAAATGTGTGTATTCTCCGCGCACCGGACTAAAGAAACATCTGCGCTCTCCGCGGGCTTTAACATTGAAACATTTGCAGTCTTCGCGGCTGCACTAAATAAAATATCTACAAACTTCGCGTATAGCAATAATAAAATATCTACAAAATGAACTTTTGGTTCTTCTACTATTTTTTTTTTCTTTTTACCTACTTTTACAAGTGTAAATGTTGTATGATATTTAATGATATAAATTAATTAATTAATTATTATGAATATAAATAAATAAAAATTCTATAAATTAATGTATTTTAAAAGTTTTTTATAGAAATAGTTATTTTATTACCAAAATTTTGAAATATAAATAATTATCGAAGAACATTTTTTTTAAGTAAAAAAAAAAAAAAAAAAAAAAAAAAAAAAACTTACGTCTTAAAAATAATTCCTCGGCTTATTACAATATAAAAAAAACTCTGAATTATTTATGTATGTGATGTAGCACTGCACTTTATTTTTTACTCTGCTTTTTTTAATCAATCACAACTATACTATAAATACACGACCACTCATTTCACTGTCTAAACTGAAACTGAAGTTTAATTGTCACGCAGTTTAATGATTGTATTCGTATAAATTTGAACTTTGAAACACGGCAACAGAAAAATATTTTACTATATTGTATTCAAGTATAAAGTTCAAATAAAATAGATTACCTTGATTATTATAGACGTTGGCATGAAAAAGTTTCAGTTTATTATAAACCAGTGGCGAGACAAGTTATCTTGTGATAATATGATATAATTTTAAAGAAAGTAAAAAAAAAAAAAGATTATAATTAATAGAGATTTAAAAAATTATTTTATAATACCATAGTTCATGAGACTTAATATACAACCATTCAATTACTTGTATTATTTAACCAGTTGTTAAATATTTTGATTACTACACTAGAACAGGTAAGCTTAAATAAAATAAAAACTCTTGAATTTATTCATAATATAGTTTTAAATATTATTTTTATCTATATTGATAGATTAAAAATAAAACTAAGTAATAAATTGTATGTACACATCGTATTTTTACGTTAAACCTATTTAGGTACGCAAATAATGTAGATATTTTATTATTGCTATGCGCGAAGTTTGTAGATATTTTATTTAGTGCAGCCGCGAAGACTGCAAATGTTTCAATGTTAAAGCCCGCGGAGAGCGCAGATGTTTCTTTAGTCCGGAGCGCGGAGAATACACATATTTCTATATCTTGCGCGCGAAGGATGTAGATGTTCCGAAAGGCCGCGCAGCCCTCGATTTATTCTTTTTTTTTATTTTTACTAAGAAAAAAATAAGAAAATTTAATTGCAAAATAACGTAGAAAATTACAGTATTCTGTAAGCTTACATTCCATCTAAAGGTAAAGACAGTGGTAAAAATATCGCGTTTTTATTGTGACAGCGATAGGCGATAGTAAACTAGCTCTCTGATTGGCTAGTGGGTTGCCACTAGGTTTAAAAACAAATAATAATAACAAAAAAAAAAAAAAAAGTCAAGCTAAATATTTGAAGTAAGAAAAAGCATTGAAGGTTTTTAATTTCCATTGTATAATCACCATTGTTCTCCCCTGAATGTTTAGGTGCTTATGCAACCAGTTGGTTACTTGTGTTGTACAGGTTGCCTGCTCTTCAGGAGCTTAGTGTTCCAAACTGCTTTCTTTGAGTTTTTGAAGTAGAGTAAGTAATGTATAGCAAGAAAACTACAAATTTTAAGAATCCTTGTTTAGAGAGAGAGAGAGAGAGAGAGAGAGAGAGAGAGAGAGAGAGAGAGAGAGAGAGAGAGAGAGAGAGAGAGAGAGAGAGAGAGAGAAGAGAGAGAGAGAGAGAGAGAGAGAGAGAGAGAGAGAGAGAGAGAGAGAGAGAGAGAGAGAGAGAGAGAGAGAGAGAGAGAGAGACGCATAATAAACGTCCTTGAAAGGGAGTGCTTTATCATGATATTATAGCTTTTCAGCTTTTCAGGAAGCATTTTTCCTCTGTTTCTCCTCTTTGTATACGCGTTTCTTTTATACGAAAGCAGTACGTAAAAGTATAAAGTAAAAAACACTTAATTAATACGACTTCTGTTTAAACATATGACAATTCAAAACCTTTTAAATCTTACACTTAACAACTTATTATAAATTTTAAGGTTTATTTTCAATTATAATTGTTAATTGTATTGTAGTTTATTGTTAAGTGTGGGTGTAACGTGAAGTGAAGCAGTGTAGGCCGAGCAATTAATCAGTAAGCCACTCTAAGGACGTGCTAATGGTTCATTTTACAGTCTCTCTCTCTCTCACTCACTCTCGCTCTCCGGTCCACCACGTCTAGGCGTTTCAAGGGCTAATGAAGCTCCCTCGTCTCTCTCTCTCTCTCTCTCTCTCTCTTTCTCTCTGTCTCTCTCTCTCTCTCTCTCTCTCGACAACAAGTTGCTTTGGGTCTATGCCAGTAGCTTCCGCTGCGCCAAATGATTTTTTTTATCGCATATCTCTTTCTTTCTCTCTTAAATATATTATATTTTTATTTTCTATCTCTCTCTTTCATTCCTCTCAACCCTCTAAACAAAAAATAATAATAAATATAAATGAGTTATTTATATATTTTTTTATATTATTAATATCATTAGTTTTAATAGCATTTTCATTCTATATAAAGCCTATATATATATGTGTGTGTGTATAAAGAGGGGTATAATAATATTATATTTTATAAAATATATATTATATAGGCTTTATTACTATTTAGGGAATAGACTTCATTTAGAGCCGTTATTGTTTTTAGCAGCATGGAGTCCTCACTAAATGTGTATGACTTACGACATTATCATGAGAGAGAGAGAGAGAGAGAGAGAGAGAGAGAGAGAGAGAGAGAGAGAGAGAGAGAGAGAGAGATCAAGGTTTACTTTAGACCATACTACTTCACTCTCGACTGATGGTTTTGTCGATGAAGTCATCTGTCAGAGACTAAATTCATAGAGTGACAGCTTTCATGACAGCAGGCGACCAGATATACACTCTATGCTTGAAGAAGACTTGCAAAAGAAGTAGAAAAAAAAATAAAGAAAAAGAAAAGAATGAAAGAAAAAAAACTAGTTGGGGTAAGAAAAGTCTAAAAATGGCCAAGGGTGGTGTCGAAAAAGTCTTTTCCTCCATTATCCTAAAGTCTATTTTTTCTCTCCGCCTCTTTCTCTTTTCTTCTTCTTTTTTATTTTTTATTTTACAAAAGCATACAGCTGAATGTTCCCAAGAAAGTATATTTTTTGTATATGTATTTGAGTTTGATCTGTATAGGGCGTGGCCTTATGTATAGATATAAAAAAAATAGTCGACTTTTTCACAGACATAAAGAAAAAAAATTCATCCGATTTATATATTTTCTCTTTTTATTTCCGATATCAACATTATAATATATTGTTAAAAAATATAGATGTTAAAGCAACCATTTATTATGTAAAGGCTTTTAAAAAGATTTTTTTTTTGAAATATTTTATTTTTCTTTTCAATATCTTTGTTATAAATTAATTACTAAAAGGAGATTAGTGGTTTTTCTTTTTATATTAAATTATTGGTGTACAAAAATAAAAGACAATGCCAAGTAAAAAAGAAAAAAAAGAGGATAATATATCTTAGTTGTTAAGTGTGGTACCCACAGAAGCGTCTGGTTATCTTTGTTGAGACGTTATCAGAGTAGAAGGGCTGCGGGCAGACTCAAAACTCCTTCAAGACCAAAATACTGCAAGACGAAGGAAGATGGAGGGGGGGGGGGGGCAAAACTTTGAAGCAAGACAAGAACATCTTCTAATACAATCTAAGCCGCCAGCTACAACGATACACTACATGAAGAACATCTGTTTAATAATGTGCTTTAAATCTCCTATTAAACTAGCTTATAGAATAATTGAATTATAATGTATTGTAATTCATAATTAATGATTATAAATTTCATGCTTAACTGAATTCAATAATTGTTTATTGTTTATGTGTGATATGTGACCAAAATACTTTACAAATTAAATTGTTGTGGTATTGTGTATAATAAATTAACCATTTTTTATTTTTCTGTTTTGATTTCCGTGTAATGCTTTATTAGCGATGAGATTAATATACACATTAAATTTTTATTTCTTTACGTTAAAGGGATGCTGTACTCAAAACAAGAGAATAAATCATGAGATGAGAGCATCATACATACATCTATTGAGTCCCTTAACTCAGTTGTACCTTCACAGACGGGGGTTTAAATTTTTTGTTTAAAAAAAGCAGGCAACTTTTGGAATTCATGACGTCATGAAAACCAGATCTATAATAGAAATTGTAAAACAGGTTGCCTACTTCACAAGTTTTCTCTGCCGTTTATATAAAGGTTACGAGTGTACAAGATAAAATATGTGCTTGTATAAAGGTCACATCTTGTGATTTCTTATTTGAGCTTTTTTTAAACAAGATCTCTTTAAATATAAAACTTACTTGTTTGTTGTCAATAGCTACGTTTTAATTATCTACTTTAACTTTTCTTATACTTACTTAGAAGTATAATTGTGCTAAAGACTAGTTTACACTAAACTATATTGCTCCGTTGACCTAAAAATTAATCATTAAGCCATGTTCAAATACTGCAATATTTCCAGCAAGTATTGCAATCCAATATATTGCATCTAATCAAAATGTTGTTTTGTTTTTGTTTGCGTCATAACAACAACAACAAAAAAAATGAAATTTTGATGATGATATAGTTTCATGATCTTGTGTGAACAAGCCTTTATTTCAAATACTATGAATCAAAATCCGTTACTTTGCTTGCCCATTACGTTGGCGGTATAGACTGGAAAAAAATCATTTCCGTAACTAATATTTTGAACATTTAAAATTTTAGTAATAATTTTTATTTACAATAAAAGTTTTGAAATAAATATAATTGGTAAAAAAAAATCTCCCTTTATCATCAAAACCATTTAGCAATAGCAAAAAATAATAATTTTGGCTTGGGGAAGAAAAAAAAAGCAAATATATTTACAATATTTATTATTAAAGAAAAATCATGGGTTCTGCTCTAAAAAAAAATTACAGCGTAATCTTCACTTAAAAATATAAAAAATTAATGTAATCTAAATAAAAACTCTTTTTTTTTTTCATGACGAATTTTTATATAAATATAATAATAAAAAGAAAAAGGAAAGAGCTAATGTTACTTATTACGAAAAGTTGGTGAAAAGGACGATAAAAATGATTCAGCATGTCTAGTAGCTTTTCTTGCAAACTTCTTTAGCATAGAAATGCTTGTAGGATAAAACTGGTCTTTATTTTTTAAGAGGAGTCGAAAAACCCATTAGGATTGAATAAAGAGGAGAGAGAGAGAGAGAGAGAGAGAGAGAGAGAGAGAGAGAGAGAGAGAGAGAGAGAGAGAGAGAGAAGAGGGCGTAGACAGAGCAAATCTTCTTACAGAGCAAAAATTCTAGTAAATGTTGTAACCGCCTTAAGGGTTAACAATGAAAGTGCACAAAAACCAAAATGCCCTCCCTCTCATCCCCACGTGGTGAGGAGAAAGCCTCAGGTTAACTCACATGATAGGAAATGACAATTCAATATATACAACTGTATGACAATCGAATTTCAAATATTTTTCTCACCCTTACTTGATGAGTATGTACTCTCACTTATACAAATCGTAAAATAAAATGTGATTTACTTCGGGGGTGTATTTTTTAGCAGTTGCTAATGACATTTCTTTACTATGTTATAATGTTACTTTTGTTCATCATTTTGAAAATAATTTGAGAGGAACACTCAATCTAGAAAAAGAAATTTGTAATTAATCTTTGTTTACAAAGAGATTTCAAATGTATAAAGTGTTCACAGGAGTAAAATTATAAATAAAAACATGTGTTTAGTTGCCATCAAAAATTAGTCAGAAGAAATGAAAGTATTATAAACTATTTTAGTAGTTAATCATTGCTTTAGTTTTTTAATTAAAATATAGATTTTTTTTGATTTTTTTCATTGAAAAATGGAAATTTTGAATACTAATGACAAGTGTAAATCTGTTTGTAAGATTTCTCTATTGTAACTTGTTTAAAACTTACGATATCATAAAAAAATATTAAATGTTTATGAATACATTTTAATTTTAACATTATATTAAGTCTATAATGTAATACTTTAATATTCATGTAACAGTAACAATTTATAGGCATATAACATAACAGAGTAATTTATATTCACTTTGAGTCTAAACAATAATTTCTCTCTAATAAACTAAGATAAGTCAAGTAAATTGAAATTATTTTAAGAACCTCCATTACATTATTCATATATTTCAAATTCCTCTATGTAAATTTGTAAAGTTTTTAAGTTAAGAAATATTTAATTTAATTAACATGAAAATATTTTTACATTATATATATAAAACTTTGAAAATCTTCTTCTTTAAAAAAAAAAAAAAAAAAAAAAAATATTTTCTTTCCCCTTTCTAAAGTCATATAGAAAAATGTATTTTTTTTAAAAGGTATAATAAAAAAATACGTGAACTTAATACTTTATAGTATGAACATAAAATCTTAATGAATGTTATTAAAATTTTAAATCATTCATTCAAAATTTATAAAAGAAAGGAAATGTATAAGATATGCATAGTCTTAGGTATTACTTTATGTAGATACTTTATATATATATTTTTTTTTTTTTTTTTTTTTGCGTGGTATTCATATATATGTTAAAGAAAGTAGGTCTATCAACTTTGTGTTCAGTACGAATTACGTTTTCCTTTGAGCCTCTTAATATGAACGAACGAAGTGGATGGAAAAAGGTTTTGGTCTGAGTCAGTTCGGAGCAAATATTGGCCCAGCTCTTGATGTAGGTTGAGAAGCCTCAAGTGTGCTTACTGCTCCTTGCTCTCTCTCTCTCTCTCTCTCTCTCTCTCTCTCTCTCTCTCTCTCTCTCTCTCTCTCTCTCTCTCTCTCTCTCTCTCTCTCGCTCTAATGTTATCAAGCCATCAATCACTTCAGATTTACTCATGTAAATGCATCCGTTCTAAAATCTGATTCGCAAATATTTAAAATACTCATATGATATTTTTATACGATTTTATATTATCATAAAAGAATATTTTTTTTTGTCATGTATACTTTTTTTTAAAGAAAGGTTAACAATTACAAAAAAAGAAAGCGTACGTTATTTCTATTTTTAAACATGTACCATGTATCTAAGTTTTCCATAGAGAGTAAAATTAAAAATAAATCATGTTGCTATATTCCAATTGTAGGATTCTTCAATGCAAAAACATTAATAGGAAAATAATGAAATGAATTGTAGATGGGTATTTTATTTATACATGTTGTAAATATTGAACATTTTTTTACTATCATTTTTAATTGTTTTCTTTCGAAACAAAAACCTGTAGGATTTGATTGTAGGTTAAGAGAAATGAATTAAAAAATAAAAATGAGTGAATTTTGAGATGAATCAAACGGTTTCATCATTTTCACAATTTTGTTTATTTTATAAAGTCTACAGATATCAAGAATGAAGAGAGAGAGAGAGAGAGAGAGAGAGAGAGAGAGAGAGAGAGAGAGAGAGTATAAAATAAATAGGCCTGTAGTTTAAATGCTACAGATTTACATTGACAGTATTACAATAAAATATACATGACTTGATGCACATAAGAAATAATTGAAGCAATAAAAGTACTAACATTATTATTTATGTATAAAATAAAGCTTACCTTACGTGACTTTCAAAATCATTGATTACTTAATTACTTATACATTTTTGAAGTACAAGTAACGTGAAAGTAGCAAATTAATATAGTTAAAAAAATTAATTAAAATAAATAATCCTTATAAATCATTTTATTTTATATAATTCTACTTAATACTTAAAATTATTTCTATAAAAGAGAGAGAAAGAGAGAGAGAGAAAGGGAAGAAAAAAATATATGATAAATTTAGCATCAATCTTTGCTCAAGAGCATTCTTAATGACTTCGACGACGTCAGATTAAAAAGTAGTATAAAAAGTCTGAACCACATAAAAGAAAGAAGTGAAAGATGAAAGTGTTCTTCTCTCTCTCTCTCTCTCGTTCTTACAGTACTAGTAAGGAAAGGGGGAGGCAGATTTAATTTGAGAAATTCAGCGTATTGAAGTTGGAATTAAGAAAGAATCGCGCGGCGGTCGGCCGTAGATCAAGAGCGAGCAGGCACAGATGGAGCTGAGTGCCCTCCCACCCATTCTACTCTTCTGGCATCACCCAACTTTTACTCGACTTGCAAACGCATTTTTGCTTGCTCTCGCCTTGCCTTTGCTTGGATACACTAAAAGCTTCAAATTCCTCTTTTACTTACTTAGTTGAGAAACGTGCAAGATTGTATGTAATTAGACTTTCAAATTTCCGCGCTTTTTTTTAAACCCTCTTTTCCATTAATGTTTGATTACATCTTTCAATAAATCAAGAAATATAATTGAAATTTAACTTATAAAGGCATAAATAATAGCTGACTTTAATATATATAAAAGTTTTAGTTTAAATGTAATTTATTTTTATAAAAATTAATAAATATGCAATGACAAAAACAATCACTCAAAGAAATTATTAAAAAAGTTGTGGTTTATTAACCGTTTATGTATTTTCAGATATTCGCAGCTTTTAAAAATTGTTTTTATTTTATTACAGCAATAAATTACATAACAAAATATGAAAAAAAAAAAAAAAAAAAAAAAAAAAAGAGGGAGGGAGGGAGGGAAGGAGGGGGGGGGGGAGTTCGATTATTTTTCTTTCGTAGTTAAAATGTTTTAGTGAGTAAAGTAGACTTTTTTATATTTCTGTTAGAAAGATAAATGCCTCAAGACGATAGCTATTGAAAGTTATGAACACGTTTTGTGTTTACAGTATAAAAAAGTACATTAAAAAAGAGGGAAAAGATTCAATTTAATTTGCTATACTGGTAGAATATATATTTATATAGAAACTGTATATCAACAATGACTAAAAAAAAGCATGAAATTCGGACATCTTATCACTTAGTTTTGTTTAAGAAAAAAAAAAAAAAAAAACTTGCAACTGGAACAAGAATAGAACAAGAAGAAAATTGGAAAAAATTCTTTTTGATCAAGATATCTTTATATTAACTCTAAAGAAAAAAAAAGAAGTAAAAAATATATATAAGTAAATGAAGAAGTTAAAATGAATATCATAAAAAAAAAAACAGTAAGATAGAGGGTCATTTTCAACAGACGAAACAGCTATATTGTTTGGGGTTGATGGAGATTTAGGAAGTTTGCCAAATTTTCACTTTCTTTTGCCTTCGTCTTGTTTTTTCTTTTGTCTTTCATCGTCTTCTTTTAAGTTTAACTAACATTGTTGTCGTCTTAGTTTGAGTAATCCGATCTCTCTCTCTCTCTCTCTCTCTATCACCACAATCTCACTAATTATATTTGCAAATTTGTAGAAGCATCAGCTATATGGTAAATAAAAGCTTTATAATATTATATAATATATTAAGCAAGTTAAGTTTATAGTATAGAGAGCATAATATATAACTTATAAAGATCATTATATAAATGATGATATTAATAAAAATATTATATATATATATATATATATATATATATATATATATATATATATATATATATATATATTTATGTATATATATATTATATATATATATATATATATATATATATATATATATATATATATATATATATATATATATATATATATATAACATAATACATATTTTATATATCATTGTTATGATAAACCACTTTAACAATTGAATTCTTATTTAATGTTTACATAATAATAAAATCGAGTTAAGATGTAAATGAAGGTGGACAACTTTTAGGTTATCCTTGTTTTAGAGTTGATGTTTTAATGTTTTAATTGAGTCTAAGAGAGAGAGAGAGAAAGACGAGGGTAAGCCTCTCTCTCTCTCTCTCTCTCTCTCTCTTTCTCTCTCTCTCTTTCTCCCTCTTGCTCCAGCACGTTATGTAGTGTCTTAATCTAATGTAGCTGTTACATGCTACACCATCATGTAATAATGATTACTTTAGGAAACCACAACGCACTTAACTTTAAATGTCATATCCGGTCAGATGTACCATATTTATAATTCATCATGTTGTTTTGTTTATATATACAACACTTTCTACTTTATAAACTCCCTTTTTCTTTTATAATAATATAATATTTACTAAATTAAAATAGCTTTAAAAAAGTTTTATTTTTATCCTTCCCATCCTATTTTTTCTTTTTACCTTAATATAATAATAATAATGTTTAATTGTTTTTAAACAAAATTTTTAGAATTGTTAACGGAAATAAGCTTTATTTATATAAATTTATTTTATTTTTGTTTTATTTAAATTTTTATTTTTAATATTGTTATTGTTCATGGTATCAGAATTTTTTATACAAAAAAACGAAAAACATATTTGATTTAATGAATTGCAAAGTTTTCACGTTTTATTGTTCATACTACTTTCACCTTTATTCTAAAAAAAGTAAACAATATTTGGAATTTACATAAATGGCTTCAACCATTATTATTTATTTATTTATGATTTTTTAACGTTAACGTAAATATGAAAAATTATTATTTTATTTTCTGAATTTTAGAAATCTGGTATTATATTAGCAATCTTACACAAAGGAAATTAATATTTTCATTATTTTATACACTACTGTTAATAAAATTTGTACATATTTTAAACAATTCATTTTAAACGCATACAAATTAAAGTTCATTTTTACATTTTGTTATGCTCTCTCTTTTGCTACTAAATATCTTACGCGCGAGTGAAAAAGGATCTCTCTCTCTTTCTCTTTCCCAGAGAACATGTTAGCTTTACGTGGTACTACCGCAGGGCATAAACTAACACTCAGTTATTCAATCACCTTCACCTGTTTGCTTCCCCCACCCCTAACTCACTCACGTAGATGTAAATTAACCCTTCATCCAACAATATCATGTTATGCAATGTAAGTTACCATGTTACCTTTTCAAACTTTAATTTGCCAGACAAGAAAATTTACGATAAAATTCCTTTTTGTTTTAATTAATATAACACTCTCAGTTTTTTCAAATAAAAATCTAGTGTAAAAATATAAACGAAATTTATTATAATTGTTCAAATATCCTAAAATCTTGCATTTGAGTCATGTAGAGTTAGTATTAGTATAAGTTATGGCAGTATTGCTGCATTTTTTTTTTTTTCAACAAAAGCAGTTAATATGAGCTTCAACCTGTCAATTTTTTTTACATGTTAATATTTTTTTATGTAAAAGCCCTTAAAACCGTCAATAATTTCAAAAAAGAAAAAAAAAAAAAAAAAAAAAAAAAAAAAGCTTATGAACCGATTTGTCTTTGAGCGATGTAAATTTATACGTATTTACATGTAGATAAACGAATGTACAAAAAGTTACCTAGAGGGAGTATACTATAGTACGATACACAACATAGTTCTCCACGATTGTGGCCGAGGATCCAAAATTTTGTATAAAAATTATTTCTACTAGATCGCATACTCAATCAGATTAAATTTTTACATTTATTACTAAAAATAAACATATCACAAAAAATTAGCAAAACTGTTTGATTTAGGAATATATCACAAGTTATAACTTTAATCTGCAGTTGGAAAAAATAAATACGAAAATGTAAATTATTATTACTAATACAAAATTGACTGGCTTGTCTTCAACAAATTGTGAATATAAATATTATTTTACTAGATAATTTAACGGATAATATTGAGAGTATTTGACAAATTTGTAGCGTATAGGGTGGTTTCATTCATGTTAAAGTCAACGCCATAAGTGAGCGCTATAATTAACATAATTAAGAAAGGAAAAAGACTCCTTTTGCCAGTTTAAAAATAATTCGCAATATTTTTGAGAGCATTGATGCTGTTAACAGGTTGAATGAGTTTTTCAAGTACACAAGAAAAATAATAATAACAAAAAAAAATAGCTAATTTCCCAAAGAAAATTGCCAAAAATTACGTTTGGCCTATACTGTGCAATATTATTCATTGCCCAAGAAGAGCATTGAAAAGCATTCAGAATGACGTTATGCGCACACACCCTTATAGTGGCTGTCAAGTAAAATAGTAAAACAAAACAATAACAAATTGTAATTGGTCACTTTCGATGAGTCAACCAATTAGAAGCAACGACACATTAGTTTCGTAGTTCTCTTGACTGTCATTAATGCTTAGCATTGGTCTAAAACTTTCATCTTAAGTATTAAAATTATTCTATATCTACTTAAAAACTTTTATTTGATATATTTTGATTTTTTTTAAACATATGCAACATTTATTTGAAAGACTATACTAATCATATTATTAGATGTATTTTTTTTAAATTTATAATTAAGTATTAAAATATATCTTAAGTATACTATGTCTGTCATTTATTTAACATTAAGTTACTAAATATATATAAAAAAACACATTTGGGTTATGTCAAATATTTTTTTTCCACTATAATCAGAACATAAAATTTTAATTAACTTTATTACTTTTTCCTGTAAGGTGAAAAGTTTTATAATTGAGTATAAAATTTAATTACATCATAATATTAATGAGTACCACTTTTACATTAAACTAATATACTTTCATTTTTTTTTTTCAATAGTATATACTTAATTTATAATATAAAATATATTTTTTCCTTCATATACTTTCATGATTCAAGTAATTTTATTTTCTCTTTTTTTTTTCCCGTTAGCTTTTTGATCTATCATATTAACTTGGGTATGAACAATAATATAAAATCATATAATATAAAAATCTGCCTGAAGCAAAGATAAAGATCATCTTGAAAGAAAGTTATCATAAAAAATATATATAACAGAGGGTAAGAAAAAAAAAGGCAAAGAAAGAAAAAAAAATAGAGAAGATATAGAAAGAAAGTAAATTGGGGTGAAATATATGAGTATAAAAACTTATAAAAACAGAAGCTGACGTAATATTGCGAATATTACAAGTTTATTTCATAAAAATGATGAAGTGTGTTGAAGCACTACATTTGATTTAGATATAAACAACAATATTAAAGTGTTGTTGTAAACACATCATAATTTTTTTTTGTAGCTTTTATCATTATATTTTTTTATGGTCTATACAACAACTTTATTAAATAAATATTATTTTCTTGGATAGATATTGACCCCCATGATAATATAAGTTATAATGATATTGTTCCAATATGATCAGTAACAGAAAAACGCCAATAACTTGATATAATATGCAAATATTGATGGAAATATGGACGTAAATTCATGTCTATTTTGTGTATTATAGTGTACGTCCATGTTACTTCAGGATATTAACTAAATTGAATATCTTCATTTTTACGAGATATTCAGATTGCATTTCTATTTAGGTCACTTGTTTGAAGAGGGGTGTTTTTTTTATTGCACCTAACGAGAGATAAAGTCCATTTCATCACCAAGGTTTTTATACTGTATTGGATTCTTATGTATACTTAAATAAGAAAGTCCTGGAAGCGGAAACTACTGTATATGAGACGGTAAAAAGTATGAGAGAAATTTGGTCCTTACAGCAAGTAAATTGGAAATAACTTTTATACTTGGTGTGACTTTCACCAACTTTTTTTAACCTCACGTAATTTCCGGTTCCGCCACTTTACACATACATAAAACAAATTACGTAATCTATGTTGCATTTACGTAAAACAGCAAAACAATTAATATTTTAGAATAGCATAGAAATTATGCTGTACAACATAGTTATTGTACTGTAAAGCATAGCTTTATTTTAAATATATAGCATCAATTTTGTCTTTTGTGGAACTTTTTTTTTTTTGTATTATAAGTAATGAATAATATATTTACGATATTTGAAGGGAAATAATAATAATGATGAATCGTTATTATTGCTATAATTGTTTGTTACTTTTTCTTTAACGAAAAGTGCATTACATGAATTAAAACGTTAAATGAAAAATATTATTAACGAATGCGATGAAGATGCAACAGAGAAAAAAAAAGAAACAAAGAAGAGTGACATAGACAGGAAATTTTTTTTACGTAAAAAAAAGTACAGTAAAAATATTGAAAAGAATTTCACGATTAACTGAGCACTGTCACAATACACTACGAGTCTTTTGTCACCCCACATCGCTCACAAAAAACAATAACGTTTTCATGTTACGCAGTTCAAAACCTTTCACAACAAACAACTTTTTGGTTTTTATTTGAAGCATGAAACATTTTACGTATACGTGAACAGTTAATTTATGAAATGATTTTATATTATATTGAAATGCTCTTGATATGAAATATATTATATATTTATATTTTCTGACCATGTATTGAAAGCAATTTATGATATTAAAATTTGTTCCTGTAGAGATGTGAAATGATATCGTTATTATTTTTAATAATAATATTTTTCATTTTTATGATAGAAACAAAAGAATATGGTATGTTTAAATGTACGTATGGAACATTACTATAACACTCTCTCCATTGAGCACCAGTTTAGTACCTCTAGTAGCGTTCGCTATAACACACAAGCAAGACCCGGGGGCACATTTCACGCACCATCAAATGATACATAAAAGTGTGCTTTCAACAGAGAGAGAGAGAGAGAGAGAGAGAGAGAGAGAGAGAGAGAGAGAGAGAGAATGGATAAAAAAAACTAGACGCACTTTGGCTCAATCCTATTTTTATTAGCAAGAGTGGGTAATGAAATTCCTTCTTAATCGCACTCTCAATGCTTTCATAAAAGACAAACAAAAATACAAAAAAAAAGTAGAGTATATATGATGATATATTATATTGATAAAATGGTAACTCTACAATAAATATTTGTCTTTTGTATATAACTCCATTACTTTTATATCAACATTAAATGTTGCTATATTATAGAATGAGATAAATTTCAATTATCTTTGATTGATCATGAAATCAGCCTTTAAGCTCTTCATAAAACAATTTTATTATTCTCTAACCAAATTTAATTAAAAGTTGTATTCTTTTATTGTAATTTACCATGAAATAGCTATACTGTAAATGCAAGTATTTTTGTTGTTGTTTCTACTGAAAATCTTTTATTTAATAATATTAAAACAAATTGAATTAAGATTCTACTACTTTGGAAATTAGCATTTCCTACAAGATACATTTAATTTGTTGCATTCAAAAGCTCCTATGACGTAATGAAACAAGTGAATTTTTATCACGATATACAGTAGCTTGCGATATGCCAAGAATACAAGATCAAATTAAACACTCATTTCTTTATCTTTACTAACCGATTTGTAAATTAATATGAAATTCAAGTAATCTGTAAGATACAATGATAAAAATTAATGAATTGACCTTTTTTTATAAGAGGATAGACAAAGATTTTTATAAATTTTATGTAAACTTTATTACTGAAGAGAATGTTTCTGCTTACAGACTACCTACTTAACAAATAAAATAATGAAAAACATTTCTGTACTTGTGTATTTTTATCACAATGGTGGCGCCACACGTTTAGCTTTTTTAGACCATAGAATTGACTTCCTTATGTTTGTGAAGAAAGATGAGAGAGAGAGAGAGAGAGAGAGAGAGAGAGAGAGAGAGAGAGAGAGAGAGAGAGAGAGAGGACAAGTAGTAAAGTCGTCCAGTAGTTTTTGAGAGGGAACGTGATCTCTAGCATTGCTGAGTCGAGACTTGGGCTTTTATGTCATAATGTAGCAGAGATAAAAACGTTTGGGTGACACACTCACGAGGGAAATATAACACCTCTTTCTGCTCTCTCTCTCTCTCTCTCTCTCTCTCTCTCTCTCTCTCTCTCTCTCTCTCTCTCTCTCTCTCTCTCTCTCTCTCTCTCTCTCTCTCTCTCTCTCTCTCTTTCTACAATAACACCCGAAACACATCTAACAAAAATTACACAACTCACAAACACACATCATAAACATACATTTTTATTTTATTTATTTATTTTTATTGCCAATGAATATTTTATGTTTTACTTTAATAAAATATATAATAATAATAATAAAAAAGAGTAGGGGGGGGGGGAGGAAGTAGAAGAATTTTATTGTTCAATAAAATTTACTAGATGTCATAAGAGGGTAAGAAAAAAATATAAAATAATGATAAGAATAGTAAAATAGTGTTATTTTTTATTATCAGATTGTCCTAATTTTAAACTGAACTCAATGTAAAATTGTAAATATGTTTTTATTTTAATGATATTTTTAGTATAATTTACAATTATAATGCATGAAAACAAATGAAAAAAAGGGATAATTTAACGTACTTTGAATAGAAAGTTATTATTCAGTGCACAAGAAAAAAGAAAGTTTTAACAACTTTGCAATGTTTGCAATATTTTATGTGTGTATTGTGTACTATATATTTATATATATATATATATATATATATATATATATATATATATATATATATATATATATATATATATATATATACATAATATATAATATTATATACTTACATACATATATACTTTTTTAATGAGGATAAGTGCATACCATATATGATTATGCATACTTGAGAAGAGGATCATATCACATAAATTATATAAAATGTATCATTTAAATGTAAGATTTTTCTTTTGATCATTGCAACAGAAGTTCATTGCAATTAAATCTTGTAGGCTGGGAAAAAAAATTTAATAGACAGACTGTTTAGTGTTTATGAGTGTGATTGCGACTTTCTAATATACATATAATGTTATCTCTACAAATAATAAAATTTAAATCTAATTTATTCAGTAATATACAGTTACAAGCTCTATAAATTCAATATAAGAAGTTTCATTAGTTTGAAAACTGCAAATCTACAGAGTTAAAATAAATATTCAAATACAAGACTATAACAACGTAATATAACTCTAATTCAATCATGCGATCAACTGGTTTGTTTAACTTTTGTATACCATCGTACAAATACTTATATTATTATGCAAGGATTCTCATTACATGTTGTACAGTACATACACATAATATATACTGACATTACTAACTGACAAAGGCATTATCTTACTGCATGACATGATATTTCTCTATGTTAAAATGAAAGTTACTGATCACTGACATAAATATTCTCACAATAGCTATAGAGATTTGACAATAAAAAATATTTGATTTCGTATTTATATTTGATTGACTGTCTAAATTTGTCAGATTATCTAAATGTAAACTTTAGGAACAATAGGAGTCAAATTTTGATAGTAAAACAATCCATTCACTGACTTTTGAGTTAAATATCGTTAATATGATTGGAATAAATGTAAAATTTCAGCATTGATTTATTACAGTAAAGAAGCTTGCTTTATAGTTTTCAAAAATTACAATAATACTATAATGTGGAAAAAAAAATGAAAAATTCATATTTCCCTTATATACATTTTTTCTTACAAATATAAAACTATTTATTATATTAGTTATTTTCATAATATTCTTTTATATCTTTATTCAAATCTGACACCTCATTTGTAATCATAAGCAACATTAAGTGTAGAAAACATTCATCAAAAATTTACATTACAAAGAGGAAGAAAGAACTAAAGACGAAGACGCATTCTTTGTCATCTTTTTTGACGATGATTCTTAATATTTTTTGTCTCCCAGGGATTTTTTTCTCTCTTATTGTAGAATGACAATGGGCAGGGATTAATAGCCGGTCACTGGACCCAGGGGCTCATCATCATCCCTTCACCCCCTCCCACCCTCTCCCTCTAATCTTGACATAGAAATCTCCCCTTATTTCTCCTTGAGCGTTCTTGAATCACAATCCCCAAACCCCAAGATATCGTATTTCGATAACTGCATTATTAAGTCTACAAATATTAATGTAGTGCAATGAAAATATATGATTACAGTGTAATGGCTAGAGTAAAAGTACGAGACTAATCGAAGCAACCATTTGGAATCTTATTTTTAGTAAATGAAAGTATAATTTTATAAATTTTCAAGCTAAAATCAATTCAGAATCAATTTTTATCTTACATTGGTAGTAGCTAACTTTTTTTCTAATATACATGGAAGCATAGAAATATTTTCAGTATGAATTTTATGTATAATAATATTAAGAAAACATATGTTAATTAAATTTAAGCAATATATAAATATTAATTTAAGTAACTCTTAAAAAAAGTACATTTTTGAAAGCCCGAGTATTAGACCTAACTACGTCCACCCCACTCTTACTCCAATAATAAATAAAACATACGATATATCAGCAAAACAAATAAAAATAGCAGTAAATTAATTTGTGTACAACCAGGGTACTAATCCTGGTGTACAACAACAAAAATATAATATGCTATACTAAAAAAGAGTAATAAATGCAACCTAAAAGCAGGGTAAGAAAAGTGGAAAATAAATTTAAATAATTAGTAAAAAGTTATAATTTTGATACATTTAGTTTGGGTAGGTTGAACTTTATATAAATATGATGGTTTGTTTACTCTTTTAATAATTAAGAAAATTGCTTATTTAATATTTATAATACTGAAAGGTAAATAATTACAAAATTGTATATATATTCATATGGACATTTATGTTACAAAGTTTTTTGTTAGGTTTGTAAATGACAGGTCTGAATAAGATTTTAAATTGCATCTACACCATGAATTATGCATTTAATAACCAATACGCTTTAGTTGTTACTTAGAGGTTAGTGGCATGATCCTCTGACATTCCATAACATTACTTAGTTTAGTTGTCAGTAAATAATTAATTAATTTTTAATAAAAAAAGTTATATATTCATATACTTAATTAACAAATATTTCATAATTTAGTACTCTTGCTTTGTATCTTTATGATTTCAGTGTTGTTGTTTTTAATTTTGTTGATTTTACTTACAAAATAAATAAAAATATATATTATGTATATATTTACTGCTATAATAATAATTTTAAGAATGAATAATTTTTATAACAGGCCTCCCACATACCCACTTATATGATCCTCTGATATTTACAAAATTAATTTCTCAGAGTTTATATAGTTTTTAGGCGACTTTCAATTACATACAATACATACGCATGAATTTAAAAACTACAAATATAAACTTGCCTTAAGCAAAAAGTCTAAGCAAAATTTTATTTCGAAATTTTAATTGGCTTGAGATGTGTAAAGGTGTGTGTTTTATAGTAATACTAATTTAAAAAAATATGGCTTTGGTACATTATATAAAAAAAAAAAGGTATTATGCTTCTGCATAGGAAAGTGCGTATTTTTCACACCGCTTGTGATTGGTTGGCGCACTTTTCCGGTAACTTCCATTATTCAATAACATAATCTATTAAATTGAATGTATACTGTATCATTAGCATAATTATTCATGAAGGTAATAAGTAATATTAATTACTTATATATATGTACGCAAACATTAAAATTATTTGGAGAATGATTAGCTACGTATTAATTATTAAACAGCGTAAGAGTCAGCATTTAATCTCGATTTTCAGTTAACAGAATTATATTATATTTAGTACTACAATTATTTTATAAAGTTACAATTTCTGCTAAAAACTAAAAATTAATTAATTTATTATTATTTGTTTATTAGCCATTAATATAAATAATTTCTGAATTTAAGTTTTGATTATATGTATTTATTTATTAATTTTGATATTAATTAATTTTAGGTAGGTTGGTTTGTTTTTCTATAGAGCTGTTAGCAGCAAATAAATTATTATATAAAACAACTAGATTTAGATGGCAATAGGAAAAACTTAAATGCAATATTATATCACCTTTGAAGAAATCTTTTTAATGGAGTTAATCTTTTTTAGTTAATTTGTTATTTCTTTTGGTTAAGTTCAGTAAGTATTTTGTGATATTTTAAAACTTTCAACCTCAGAAGTTTCAATTATTATTTTGTTGTTGTTGTTGTATTAGTGACTATAGGTTACTGATAAGTTTCATGAATAGTGTGGCTGAAAAAGCCCTGTATCGTCCTTGTTAAGGGTTATTATTATATTTATTATATAGATATTAATACAAAGTGCTGGCGGAGTGCACTTGTGATCTTTGCATATGAGGTTGATGCGTGTGCTATTGTGTCATGAGTCATCGGTAGGAGAGGTGTGTATGCATGTCTCCGATCGTCCTGATGTAGGCAGTAGTGACCCTACATCACGCAATAGAGAGAATCTCGGGACGGTTCACCATTTCACTCATATTTCCTGCCTATACATTCATCATCACCTATAACCAAACTTGCTGTAGACTAGGTAAATATAAGAGCCCTAGATAACACAAGAACAATTTGCAACCAAGGTTGACTGGACACAAAATGTGTATGGATTCTCAGAGTCTTTTCCAGTAACCTCATGGGGTATTAGCTTCTCTTCTGTATACCCCATGAAAGATTGTATAATTACAATCACAATATTAATATTATTATTAAATAATACGTTTACTTAAGATTAAACAACTATTAAATAACATAAGATGTAAATTATATATTATGTGTATATATTACGATTATTAAAAGTTAGAAAACTCTATAAAATTTTATTGACCATTGGCAGTTATCTTCAACCAACCTCGTTTTTTTATTATTATTATTTTTTAAATAATATTGACTAATTGATCCATTTCTTTGATATTAAAAATATATATGTATATATTATTCATATAACTAATTTAATATTTTTTATTCTTTCTTTATAAAGTATAGTTGGACCAATGAACTAAATCTACTGCAAATTTGAGTGACTGAAAATACCCTGAAAGTGGTATAGACTAGAGGAAGCTAGACAAGATATAATATATAATTAGGTGTATATCATCTCACTCAAAGCAGGTGGTACCCTTTTTGTTTTTAACAATAAGTTTACATTTGATACGTGTCAAATTAAAAAAGTATACAGTAGTTTCATGCGGTGTCACTAGCCATCAATGCAAAAGTTAGATATAGAAGTAATAATTAGGAAAATACAAAACTTACAGACTAAATTCTCACAGAAATTTATTATAATGTATAAAATTTGATACAAATTTAATGTGTTAAATTTTATCATAAAATGCAAAATTTGCAAACCAAGAAGAAAAGAGGTTTCTTTGTTCCTCTCTTTGTTTTGCCGCATGTTAAAATTAGAATTTTGTACCTGCACTTTAGTTCGTTGTTAAAACTATATCATAAAAATATGTAACTTTCCTAGGCAGTATAATATGTTGTAAGGGTTAAAGTCTTTATTTGAACCAAAAACGTACGTACGTAGCAAATAATAGATAAAACTATTTTCAATATTTAAATACATAGAGTATCATATTAAGTTATAAACATTAATTTGTACCATTAGATTTTAAACAGGGGAACAAGGAAAAAACTTACCAAAGAATTTATGAAAAAATTATGCTTTTGTTATAAATTTTTAAAAATCCTCAAATAATGATACCTATTCAATGTCTGTTTTTTGTTTTGTTATAGCAAGAACTACTTAAAAATAACAATAAAAGTGACTCATATAAATTTGAAGAATAAAATAGTGGAAAATAAAATTGGAAAACCTTTAATAGAATACACCGTTAAATCATCAACCTTTAAATCATTATACAAAAATCATCATTAAAAAAAGCTCAGTAAAATTCTGACAAATAAATACTAACGTTGAATTTCTTTTACATATTTTTTTTATTATATTAATTTTGTATTACTGTATTTATAAATAATTTCATGACAAATATTGAACTATACAATACATCTTATCTGAAAGTGACGTAATAGTAACATTTTTACTTAATATTACAATGACAAGAGAAGTTGAAGGAGAAAAACTTTATATATATATATATGTATATATATATATATATATATATATATATATATATATATATATATATATATATATATATATATATATATATATATATATATATATATAGAATATATAAAGATAATAATAAAAAAATGGTGTGTTCTTTTCTTAACAAAAGGCAAATCCTCATTCATTCCAGCAGAATGGAAAACTGACGAGGCAGCTAGATTTTCCAATGAGAGAGAGAGAGGGAGAGAACGTCCCGACTGATGACGTGCAATACTGCTTGCGTACCTCTCAGGAGCTCATCATAATAGGGGGTTGGAACAAAAAAAAAAAAAAAAAAAAAAAAAAAAAAGCAGGAGGGAAAAAAACTCGATCATTTAAAAAATGAAAAAGTTTGATTATCCAGCTTATGACATGTGGCTTCCTACGACTTATCTCCAAACCTGCCTTTCAAAAAAAAAAAAAAAAAAAAAAAAAGTAGATTTTTTTTTGAGTAGAAAAGTTTAAGACTTTGTGATAATATTTAGTAATATGACATCACATAAAAATTTCAAAGAAAAAAATTTCTATAAACGTCATTTTTTATTACATATTTATATTATATATCTTATAAAAATTATTTACTGTGGTTATGATATAAAATAAAATATTAAAGTGGTTATTTCAGCGAAAAAAAAATGAACAACATTCTTTTTATATACATAAATTTTCATTTCTAAAGTTATCCACCTCGTGCATTTGAAATAAGTAAAAATAAATAAAAATAATAACAAAAACTGTTGAGTATGTTTGTAAATTACGTAAATGATAACCAGGAAGTGGCAGAGAAGTGGATTTCATGTTTACCATATATCTCTACTTGTAACGTATCATATCTTATACATGTGGGGAGAGAGAGAGAGAGAGAGAGAGAGAGAGAGAGAGAGAGAGAGAGAGAACATGAGTCCGCGGTAAGAGAGCTAATTACCATGTATTTCCGCGGGCCGTGCTGAGGTTTTGTATCATACCGGGAAACTTAGCAGGGGAGAGAGAGAGAGAGAGAGAGAGAGAGAGAGAGAGAGAGAGAGAGAGAGTTAAAGAAAGAAAGAAAAAGGAGAGCAGACTCATCAGTAAGGAAAAAAGAGAACGCATCTGCCGTCTCATCCATACTGATCAAGCTAAATCACTCAATCGAAAGACAAGTAACTAACCAATAGTATTTTTTTCACATGCTATCCACATTTCTATAAATATTATTTCCTTTTTCATAAAAAATAAAATCAATGAAAGAAAATACTTAAATTTTTTATAAACCGAGATTTGAAAAATAATTGCATTCATTGATTAAAAAAAATCAAATCAAATAAATGAAGCCAAGCTTTATCGACACGTTTTGCTTGCTGTATGTATATGTGTGTAAGGAAATTAACAAAGTTAGTTAAAACAATGTAAATTATACAATATTGGGTTTATATATGTGTTGAATTTACATTTTTTTATTGTTAACTCATTTTTAAAGAAGATAGAACTTCATGTTTCAATATATAAAAGTGTAGCTATAAAGTGGAATATAATTTAGTTTAAAAAGATGTATACAAATATATGATTTTTTTTTTTAATTTTTTTTTTTACCTCTCTTGGTAAATAATTTGTTGGGTTTTCATTAAACTGCAAATAAGCGTTTTTTTATTATAAAGTAAAATAATTGAAATTTTTAATAATTTTTAAGTCTATCAAATAAATAAATAAAAGTCAACATTATAACTTATAGATGTTAAAAGTTACATTTAAGCGGAAATATTTATCGTAATTTTAGATCTACTTAGAGATATCTAATAGCTGTTTATTGAGATGAAAGTCAAGCTAGTGCAAATATGCTCAGATAAACTTTTGGTTTACACATACTACTCTATTACAAAGTTTATACTATTTTTTATTACAATCTTTTTGAAATGTAGTTACTAAATAGTAAAAGTTAAAATTCATACAATTTGTATACGAATTGACACAAAAATAAACAGTTTTTATACTTTGTGCTAAAAGGGAATTTTATAGAATTTGTTTTTCTGTAATAAAATAAATATCCATAGGTTATTATAAAAATACTAGAGGTGAGACTCTAACTTTATTAAAAAAATAATATATATGCTTTAAATTTAGTGGTAAAACTTCTGTATTAAATTTCAATGGTCAATGCATAAAAAAATATGGATTTTTGCCTTATTTCTTAGTAACATTTTAATGTTGTTATTAATGGTAATAATGTTCAGTTTTTTTTTTTTTTTTTTTTGTTTGTTTTTTGTTTTTTTCGTTTTTTTTTTTATTTAAAACTGTAAAATCATTTTACATAATGAAATTGTTTTTATAAATATTTTTATACGTTTTCATGCTTTAGTTGAAATGAATCGTAAACAATCTCTCTCTCTCTCTCTCTCTCTCTCTCTCTCTCTCTCTCTCTCTCTCTCTCTCTCTCTCTCTCTCTCTCTCTCTCTATCAATTCATATTGTAAATTGATTTCCATGACGATATTGTTGTATATAAATATTATTGCCACAATGTACCACTAAAAATACGATTACAAAAACAATATATTATTAAATTTTGACAATTTAAAACGTTGACGCAGAGTATATTATTATTTTTGCTGCGCCAATATTTTGGGTCGCGCCACAAGTCGGACAGAGTAAGACGGAACTGAATATGTCGACGGAAGTTGTAAATCACGCTATGTTCAACTGACTGTCATCTCAATGTTTGACTGTAACCATGGTAACCATAGAGACGAACATAAACAATTACTTTCTTTCTAGTATACTTTTTTTTTATGTTTTGAAAAAATAAACTTACTTGTCTTTTTCATTTATTGAGATGATTTTTTTCGTGCTCAATGCATTTCTAAAAGTATCTAAATAAATTTTACATTACTGAATGTTACACATTATAACAAAGTATCCAGTGCATACTTTAGTAAATACGCCTCCACTGACAATTTTGATGTAGGTTAACGAACATGACTGTGCAAGAGCTTATAAGATGTTGAACTATACTCAAGAAAGAAAAAACCTCTTACAATAAGAAAATACTACCTCATAAAAAAAAAATATATAAAAATAATATAAACGATAATATTACCAGTCTTGTAGTCGTTACCTAAATTTTCTATAACGTTAACGTTAGGTTAATTTCATTATAGGGACAGGGACTATAACTTTAACGTTAACTCTAATTTGCCCCAACTATAACGTTAACTTTAATTATCATTAACTATAACGTTAGAAGATTTTTTATGCGCTATGTATTTTCATGACTCATTCGTAAATTTAATTATTTATGAAGGAAGTTAATATTTTACTTATATTTACTTATTTGTAAATAAACAGCTATTTGTTTAGGTATTATTTTTTTGCTCAGTATAAAGTAAAAATTACTTTCAAAAAGTAACGTTTATAGTTATCGGAATGTTAACATAAATTTTTGTCAATCTACTGTACTGTATAACTATAACGTTACTTTTTTCAATGTCGTTAATCTATATTATAGAAATAACCAGTTAACTTAACGTTAACGACTTGCATTAAACGACTACAAGACTAAATATTACATCCAGGTTAGGCACCACTAGTGCTGCAAATGTTTAAATTCTATATTTTAATTTACGTAGTGATACAATATAGATATGACGTCACTTCATTTTTTTCTGTCCACTAAAAACGCAGTATGAAACAATTAAGCAATGACGTTACTACGAGTCTTATTTGCAGGTAAAGTATTATTCACATGACGCGTAAATTTGATAAACAAAGTAAGAACAATGTAAACAAATGGAGCCGTTCATATTGTTTCAGAAAAAAACATAATGAACGGCTCCATCTGTTTACATTGTTCCAACTTTGTTTATCCGTTGAAGCGCGACAAATTTACGCGTCATGCGAATAATATTGAAATGTTTCCCACTTTTACCTGAATTGGTTATTTAATGTTTAAAATAGGTTTGACCTAAAAGATAGACGTATACTGTACTCTAAACTGTCATATAAAACCTTTATTTTGTAATTAGGTACAAATTTACCTGGATGAGGTATATCATTATACTATAGCCCCGCGTATATCTGTTGTTAGAAGATATAGATGGAAGTTGAGAAGGAATGTTAACCTCATCAAAGATATTATACAGACATAATATTTTAACAGTTTAGAGCATTTAAGTCTCCACATGAATGTAATGTATTGCCTTAAGACAAAACACTAAAAGTTCATGTCATGGCGTATGCACACGATCCAAATCAAGACCATTGATGTTGTACATCTTTAGCTTAAGGTAGGCTGTGTACCAAACTTTCCTTACCTTCCTAAGACTTCCTTAATTAGTATGGCTGCCGTAGGGTGATCTGGATAAAGAAAGTCTTAAGGAACTGATAAGAGAGACCATTAACAGAGAAGCGACAATCTCCTGACCCGCAATACAAATTATTAGGTACGCTACACGGAAAACATAAATTTGACAAATTGTTCAGTTACATAGATGTAACTCTTAAGTAAAAATCAATAACTGAATTGAAAAACGTCCAAACAGTAACTTGTTATAATATAATAAACGTTATTTCTTCAGCGGAAAACAGTTAGCTCTTTACATTTTAAAAAAACATTGTATATATATATTTAGCCAATTTATTCTAAAATAACAATACGTCTAAATAGAACTTTTTTTCCGTGCAAGCCAGGGTTTTAAACACATGAAATGAGGAGCAGCGTAAAATATGAGGATCACCGTTCAGGGTAGCTACCCTACAAGACGCGCGCGGCTGTATGGAGTATTTTAGGGAAACAGTACCTGACTCAAAATGGTTTACCCTACTAGGGAGTAGGGAAGTGATTTGGGTTGGGGCACAGCCCTATATAGTTTAAAATATCATGGACTATTTGTTTGGCAAAATGAATTTAAGGAATTTTATTTCAATTTGCAATCGCATCTCAAACTCAATGCTTTCATATGACATTACGTTAATATATCACAGGATGAACTTAACATGATTTTTTTCACCTCTGATTACTACACTAGTTTTCAAAACTCTATTTTTCTTCTTTTCTATGGTTTCTTTTAGTGCAATAAAATGCACTGTATTTTGTATTAGTATAGTGAATTTTGAAATGTATTAATAATAAAATATACCACTGAATTTTGTCTTAAGTTTTACTTAAAAACTTGGTGTCTATTATCTAAAAACACTTACTATTAGTAAAATAACTGTGATGTTTTTATAGCATTTTAATCGGTGCATATACTTGAGCAAAGTAAAATGAGTATAAAATCTTGCAAGAGTAAACTTTACTTGATAAAATTTGATCTAAAACTTTTAGCTAAAAACATATTAAAATTTTCAAAAGGTAAAAATCTGCAATAAAAATAAACAACAAAATTTCGATGTTTTTATAATATATATATATAGTAAGTAAATGTATACACAAGGAAATTTAGAAACATAAAACTTACTCCATGTTACTAAATATAAATAAATAGAAATAGTTTATAACATAAAAACCATCGTTACATCTTACTTATTTCGGAAAAAGTTTTTGAATTCAAATAAACATAATTTTTGTTTTTCTTTTTATATAAGCTAAGCGTAGGCGTGATCTCAATTTCACATAAAAGTGTATATCGAGCTGCGGCTTGTTATATTATAATACCAAGTTACAGCGGTATTGTTACGCACATCTGCCTGCTGCTGCTGCTGCCGTTTTTTTTTTTTTTCCTACCTTTACGATGTATTTCAGATTTAATAAAGCGATTAAAAAGCATGCTCATGTTTAGTATACGAAATCTGATGTTAGTGTATTTGCTATATATTTATACAACATTTCGTACAGAGTTGTGTATATTATTATTATATTTTCATAGCTTCATTTCGGAGAAAGAAAAAAAGAAGAAGATATATACATAATAAGTAGCACGCGTAAAATATTTTTTAATAAAAAAAAAAAATAATTTTCATGAAGAGAGAAAGAGTGAAAGAAAAATTTGTATAATAAAAGAAGATAAAAAAATAATTTTAATAATACGTTATTTTTGATCAAGAGAAAATTCTTTAAAATTAATTAACTTTTGTATTTAATATTGACAGACATATATTTTATTTTTATTATAAAAAAAATCAAATAAAAAATATGTTTTCACCTATTGTGTAATATTTTTTAATAAAATCACACACAAAATAAGATTTTACTAAAGAAATGAAATAAAATAAAATATATCATCTTCCTTCTTTTTTTAATTTTTTATTCTCATGGGAAGAGTTTTTTTTTTTTATTATTATTATTATTATTAGAAAAGTCAGCAACTTTTCATTTCGTTATTAACTATTCAATCCTCAGTCTCCCTCTTTTTTTTCTTTGTTGACAACGTGAGCTCAAGTATTTGGTTGATAGTGACCTGCTCATGAGGCACAAGAATGAGAGACAGAGAGAGACAGAATTTACTTCTTGATTCAATAATTTTGCAGGCAGAGAAAAAAAACTCATTTAACACAAAGAGAAAGAGAGAAATGTCAGTTTCCTTTCTCTCGCGTTTCTTACACTTGCCAAGGGTTGCCACCCCAACACAAAACACTCGTCTCTTCTCCATTAATTTATCATAAATCTAATGTCACAACAAAGACGCATTATAAATGTCCTAAATAAACCCTCAAGAAACTTTTATGCTCGCTCTTTATTTGTGTTGAAACTTCTACTTCTTACTATACTTATTCTGGTAAAAATAAAATTAATTCATAATTTTTTGGAATATTTAAGATTTTCTTTTGTGTTCTATTTTTTGTAGTATTATCAACAAAATTTATCATTTACTGTTATTGTTGATAGATTTTGAAAACGGCCATAAATTTACAAAGTTTTGCTATATTTGATACATTATATCAATTATATAAAAATCATTTTTTCTGACATTGATTTTGATTTAATGATTTGATATATATGCAAAAAACATATGCATAAATCAAGTGTCTCTTTCAAAGTAGAACACTATACCTTGGGTAATTTATTTTACACATGTTTGAAATATATTTCATCAAATATTGTTTAAGTTTAACCACAAAACATAATTTCAATTATTATAAAGTGGAAAATATTAAAATGTCAAATAATAATAATCGTATATTAAGTTCCTATACGTTGACAATAACTACAATTTTCTCTTCATTTAATATGCACTAAAATCAAATCAATATTTGTAATAAATATTCTTTTGTTTGATTTTTCAATATCTCTAAAGATTTTTCATATATTTAAAATATATATCTAATAATTCTGCAACTAGGGTATATAATGAAAGAAGTTAATGCTCGCAAAATATTTGTTATTAATTATAAATAAACTGAATGTATAAATAATATAAAATTTGAATTATATTAAAAAAATAAATAAACAAAGACGTCATTAATTAAGTAAAATAATTGTGATATCGCAATGAGACAAAGACCTACTTTTTATACAATTAAAAACAATCGCGTTGAAAAGAAAGATGTTTGTAATGAGAACTTGAACGTACAAACAACGTTTCTTGTACAATTAATTACGTTTACTCTTTAGATTATAAATAAAAATGTAATAATGAAAATATATTTCATAATAATGAGTACTTAAAATAGGAAAGTAGTGAAACGTTTTATTACATTATAAAATCCTCTTGAAAGTTAAGAGACAGAGACACAGAGAGAGAGAGACAGAGAGACGGAGTTTGAATATTAGTTTATATATATGAGATAGCAAATTAATTATCTCATTATCCCTCCGTTCACAATACATGTGTTAAGGTTTTGCTTCAGACAAACCAAACTCGATGCATATATGTACTATGTGATTGTTTTCACCGCCGTGAGAAAGCTACATACAACATACCATGTACATACTGCGTCTAACAAACAACATATCATCTCGATAGAAGCAGTGTATTCTACTGCAAAGTTAAACAAAGTACTTAAGTAAACTATAATTAATTAAGATAACTTTTATAATATGTATTTATATTTTTAATAATTATAATAACAGTTTTTATTTAAAACGTTTGGATATGACAGCTTCATTAATTGTATTATATATTAATTATGTTTATGATAAATAATTTAATATATTTTTACTTATTTTAGATATTGATTTTATTTTGTATGTGTATTTTATTATCAAATAAGTTCAACCATATGTAATAAAGAATAAAGTTCAATAACGCATGCCCCCATCCCTGTGTTAAGTGTGTCAGTTTGCATGCATTTAATACAAAAAATATATATATTACATTTTTTTTTTATTACAATGAAAGAAATATAAATTATGACTTTCATAAATAAAGTGCACTTAAGTTGGTACATGAAATGTGGTATTTTGTGAGATTAAAAACATTTTTATTTCTCTCTCTCTCTCTCTCTCTCTCTCTCTCTCTCTCTCTCTCTCTCTCTCTCTCTCTCTCTCTCTCTCTCTCTCTCTCTCTCTCTCTCTCTCTCTCTCTCTCTCTCTCTCTCTCTCTCTCTCTATCTCTTGGATCAATTTGAATATCAGGTCACATAAAACATAACTGGATAAAACGTAGCTCTGGAATTTAAATGCCACACTCACAGTACTATATGAACTAAAGTGCTGTCAAATCAAATCCATTTTTTGTTATTCATTATCTAAATTTTCTTCCGTTTTACATCCGGATTAAAGGAATCCGGAAGAGTACGAAAATGCTGACCGGATCCAATGCGATTTTTGGAACTCTTCCTCTAGTTTTTTTTTTTTTTTTTTTTAAATTTTGTAGCTTTTTTTGAAATTTTGCTACTATGGATCTGGAATTTGGTGATCCTGGTTTTGTTAATCCTTGTTTGCAATCCAGATAATGAAAACCTGGATTAGAAATAAAAATGTATCCATGTAATTCATTGATAGACCCGGGTTAGCTTTTATTCGTAATCCAAACAATAAGATTATCCGGATTTTTAAAGCACAGGTATATAATATTAATATACAATGTACAATTTTAAAGAGAAGTAATGTACAATCACTGTGATGTCAAATTTTACTATATTGTTTTATTAAATACCACATTATATAAAATCAAAATTAAATATATGTATATATATTATTTATACATAAATTAATAATAATAATCCTGTATTATTACCTTAAGTGAACAAGCCGATAAGGTTTATACCTTGGCTTGTAAATTGTAAATAATTTTTTGATCAATAAAAAAAAAATTTCAGTAATTAAAAAAAAAAAAAGAATACCCATTTACATAGTCCTGCGTAAAACAAGTATACACTAAGTAAGGTCTAAAAACCGCATTATCAACATCAAATCACATTTGTACTATTTTATCAAATAACATTTTTGTAAGCAGTAAACTTGCATTGTAAGTGAAAAAATATTAAACTATAAAAGGCACTTCAAGTTCAAGCATCGAATTTATTTATATATATACTTTGTGGTGAAAAATAAATATGTAATATTTATGATTGCTAAGTTTCAGCAACATACATTTATTCATAAAGACAAAATTCATATCATGGTGTTTAGTGACTTTATCTTATAGCATAATAATTATGTTGCAAAGAAATAAAAACTATGCAGATGTTTCAGGAGCTGCCAACATAGTACATGTTATCTCAACCCAACTTTCAGCTTCTTTCTTTTCAAACTGGCATCTACTTTGATGCTAAGAGTAAGTTTACATCGGCCAATGTGCATAAAGTATCAAAATAAAATTGTTCAGCACAGTATCTGTACTTCAAATGTATATTTGAATAATTTGGTATGTGCATAGAACTGCAAAATTCCTTGCATGGAAAACACTTAATATTTGGGGGTAGGGGGATTTGAGTTATTACATTAATACAGATTGTAGCGTGTATGTTTTTTCATTCATTAAAGGAAAAAAATAACAAATTTTATACTTCAATCTAATTTGCGCATGATTTGATTTTCTGTATAAAAAGTTGAGACAATATGTCACATTAGCAATTATAGAGTTACTGACTGCAATATGCCGCATCGTTTTATGAAAGCTTTCAATTTTAAGTACTTTTTGATTGATACATCCCTGCATATATTATGTTGACTTCATTATATGCACATCCCACAATCACTAATGATAAAATCAATGTTCAATATGAATGAATAATGGTCTTTGTAATAACGTTTAAGAGATTTTAATAGTCTGTTCATCTAGCTTACATAAAAACTTGCAATATTGTTATATGACATTTTGATGTATTAATATTTTTTGGTCATTTTATTAATTATATGTGAAGATAATCGAATAGTTTAATAGTTAATTTAAACAATAGTGTTGTTTTACTAAATAATAAAATTTAAAGGCTTGAATTTATTCCAACATCCAAAATATTTTCTTTCCGGTTTTAAACAGAAAATAATGAAATGTAAAACATATTTACACAAGTTCAACCTTTTTTTATTTATTTATTAATAATTAGCTCATGATTATTAAAGTCAGTATTGTTATTTAAAAAATATCTATTTTTAATACTTTTTATGTGTTAAATCGATTAGCATAAAAACGAAATATTTACAAACATATAATAATAAAATAAGCCTTTGAATGGATAAGTAACGGTTAAAGTGTTATGCAAAATATGCTCATACTTTTGAGTTATTTTGCGTGATGGAGCAGTTATAAGAGCTAAACATTATTCTGTGCTTCGAGAATAGTATACGAGTTATAGTTCACTTGTTAGCACACAATACAATTAATTGTCTTATTTTTGTACACTCTTTAATAAGTATTATATATAGATATTATATATATATATATATATATATATATATATATATATAGATATTATATATATATATATATATATATATATATATATATATATATATATATATATATATATATATAATATATATATTATAGAAAAAAGTAAAATAACAACATTTCATATTACTTCTAAGAAAATTTGTAATTAGTCTTTTCGTTAAAATTTAATAACCTACAGAGAGTGTTTTTTTTTCCGTCTCGTACAGCGAGTTATGTTAAAATTATCCAGATTGAAACACGTGCTGATTAACAAAGAATGTGCTGAGAAGAAATTGGAAAGGACGCAACGTGCAAGGAGCTTGTCAAAACTCAACTTGAAGAATTTTATTAAGAAATCTTAGTAACTCACAAAGAAATTTTCTAATCTGATTAAAATCTGAATTAGTAGATTAAAAATTATCAAAGATGAAGTTTGTTAATAAATTTAGTTATATAGTATTTTAGTTATTTAAAATTCTTTAGATTCTTAAAGATTTTATTACATTTAATTAGCTCGTGTTATCTTGTAATGATATTTTTTTATAAATAAAATATATCAATATGTACTATAAAAAAATAACCTGCATGAATTAAAACAAAAATCAATTTAAAACATTTTTATTTCAATTATTTATTTGTCCTACAATTTAAATACGTTAAAGAATAGACAGCGAAATGAGAATTGAAATTGATACGATTCTGAACGTACATATTATAAAGAACTTGAATGGTACACTTTAAGTGATTTAAAATTATGAAACACAAAAATTGGACTTTCAAATTTGATGCTAATTTTTAACCGAGACTCAAATGTACCCACCCATGTAAGAAAACGCTAAATAACTGTACGCAATTTTTTTTTAAATCTCGACGCCAGTTTCATCCAGTAAAAAAAAAAGTTGTGATGTTTGCATAAGTTACATTTATCCATACTTGTCTACGGCGACAAATTTATGTAATTTTTGCAAGAACCATCTCTTGATTTGTAAAATAAAGCGTACTCTTGTTCAGCTTAAAGAAGGGTGTCTTTAAAATACATATTTGATATTGAACTCATAATTTATAGTGGATATTAATATTAATGGTTCCTACTTTTGGTCTTACTTGTCAGTGATTAAAAAAGTCCTGAATTTTTTTACAGACAATAATTTGATAGACTTACTTTTAAAAAATTGCGATTTTTTTTTTTTTTTAACTAAATTTTAACAATAAACAAAATTTTTAGTGCAACAATTTTAATGCATGTACGTACAAGTCATTAAAAGTTTCACTATAATAAAACTTTTATTTCATGTTGGCTTCCATACTTTGATGAAATTACGTACAGCTGGTGTGATTGAAGTAATTTCTATTGCAGATGTTTTTGAAACAAGTTAACATCGCAATTTAAACGCAAACACTCATACTGTTTTGTATATTATTATATTGTGAAGAGAGAGAGAGAGAAAGAGAGAGAGAGAGAGAGAGAGAGAGAGAGAGAGAGAGAGAGAGAGAGAGAGAGAGAGAGAGCAAGTTGGTTATATGTTTTTGTTTTGTTACAAAATTCTCAAATCACAAGAAAATTTTAATTAACGAGTTTAACATAAAAGATAAAACGCTTTTAATTCTATTTTCATAATATACAAATCTCCTTTAAGATGAAAATGTTCTCTTTTATTTATTTATTTTTTGTTGATGAAAAAGTTTAATTGTTTTATGTTGATTTTCAAATTAATCTAATTATAAATAAACATATATATAAATATATAAGTTGAAAGACAAACAAACAAAAGATTTTGAGAAGTAATGTAAGTGACGTATAAGCTTTCAACTTAGATGATTTACGAACATGGAAATATTATAAATGTTTATTTGTAGGAAATAAATTTTGAAAATATTAACGTTCTAAACTTTCTTGACACAGTTTTTTTTTAATCACAATATTAAATAATTTAACAAAATACCTGTGGTCACGAATTACGTAATCATTCTAATTAATTTGTTGGTATAAATATTTCACAATTTAAAGTTTTACTCACGGGAGTTTTATTATAAACTGAAATATCTAGAAATAGAAATATATATATTTATTGAAACTTTAATATTTCAAATACATGATTTACTTTTATATGAGTGAAAAAAACTTTGTAATTTATCATTATGTTTATATTTGTAAGTATTAATATTTATTTTTTCTTTGTATAAATATTGTGTAGTTCTTTGTGCTTATTTTGTGCGTAAAAGAGTGTAATACACTTAACATAAAATCTTTATTACAGTATTGTATGGAAATGCCACGTATTGGAATGTCTGATACAAAACCAGCAAACAATAAAACCCTCAGATAGAAGACCCTACCTGTGCGCAAAATTATAAAGAGACTTATTTGAAATTCAACTCTCTGTTTAAATATATATCATTTCTATAAATAAAGCAATAAAATAAATATTTTAACACTATAGTACAAATAAAATAATATGAATTAAGGATTGCTATAAGCACTCTAGCTAAATATTTATAACCATTTCCCCCTCATTTATGTAACTGTGAACAACACACCATACTAGTTATTAGAGACTTGTTGTTACAGTCCTCTTGAGCTGCGACAAAAAACTGACTCGCATTTATCTTATCTTACTTTAATCCTCGGAGGAATATGTTAAGGGAATTTAGAGATGTTTTTTTTGTATCATAGCGATTATTAATTTGTTATAAAAGTATAGCAAAAAATTGGGATGAACAAAATGACGGAAACGGAAACTACAGTAAATTTCACAAGACAAAATTCATTATTATATATATCTCCTTTTTTTGTTTCGACTTTATCATATTATTTTATGTTATGTTTTGTCTATTCTAAATTGTCTTGTTTATTAGGATAAAATATAGAAGTTTTTATTGTTTGTTATTGTTGTTAGTTTTGATATAAATTCCATGTTGCAAGTTACTTGACTAATGCTCTTCTCATATTAATATTTAATTTACACTTAATGTAAATGAGAAAGCTTTATAAAAAATTTAAATAGATTTTTTTTGAATATTTAATATTAAAGAGCTAAAAGAAAAAATTATAATAATAAAAAGCATAAATTACAGTTTTTTATTGTATTTTTTTTAATGTTTTTCAAAGTTTATTTTTTTCCTGTTGCTGTTTGGAATTTGTAGTTGATTCGTGCATGCTTGTGTGTGAGTATGTCTTCTTTAAATAGAAAATCCATCCGGAAAAATTTGGATATTTTAATTTTTGGCTTGACAGAAAATATATAACAAAGTCAAAGTTGGGAAATGTCAAGTAAATTTTTTAATGTGACGTCAGAAACAAGAATGGCGTTTTTTGAGACTATAAATGTCTTGGCGGTCGCAGCTGTGCGAGCGAGATTAGCGCTCTGACCGCCCGACATCACACCCCCCCCTCTCTCATCACAAAAAGATGCGCCGCATGGAAATTAAAGTTTGAAAAAAATTGGACTTGATTTTTGTGTAATAAACTTCTGCGCTGAATAAGGGGTAAAAACTGGAAAAAAAAAAGTTTTAAAAGAAGCATATGGTACTGACCATAAAATATTATTTTTCAGAGAGGTGAAGAAACCGAACATTAAAATGTTCTCGAAATGAACGAGAGAGAGAGAGAGAGAGAGAGAGAGAGAGAGAGAGAGAGAGAGAGAGAGAGAGAGAGAGAGAGAGAGAGAGAGAGAGAGAGAGAGAGAGAGAGAGAGAGAGAGAGAGAGAGATTAGAAAGAAAAGTAGAAATAAAGAAGTCAAGAAAAGAAAAGGCAGAATAAAAAAAAGGTTATTTAAGTCTATACAAGCGCATGCAAGAAAACGACTATTTAATTCAACTTTCATATAATGGCTATAGTTAAAAGAAAAGATGAGTTTAAAACTCACCAGCTGTTTTTAAGAGTCAAGAAAAGACGAAGAAGCTTTATATTCTTTTTCTCTACATATAAGATATCCAACTTGATGAGCGAACTGTGGCTATATTAGCAACGAGGATATTATGCCATATAATATTGGATTTTCATACTCATTATACTAAAAGCCACATAGAACAAGGAGGGAAAAAAAAAGTATACCCCTTGAAACTTTTCATTATATTTACTTTTATTTATTTCATTTTTTTTTTTACAATAATAAAATTTAATTAAAAAAATTAAAAGCTATAAAGATATAATATATTTATTATAAATTTGATTTATGGAAAAAAAAACTTTTAAGTAGGTAATTGTACTTTATATTGTTTAATTTTTATAAAATGTTAAATACTTGTTTTTAATATTTCATAATGAAATTAATTTATATGTTAACGTAATGTTTTTATTATTATAAGTTATTTTATGTTATGCTTTTATAGTAAAAAAAATGTTTACAAAACTACTTTATATAGAAAGTATTAGCAAAGTTTCAAATAATGCAATGTTTATAAAATTCTATTAAGTACTTGGCTAGAACAAGGTTGAATAAACTAAAAAATGTATATGATTGCAAGAAATTAGTTCTGTTTACAGTGTTGAAAAATCTCACCAAAAATCAGAAAAATTTAAAAATAATTAAAATATTAAGAGAAAATTTTTATTTCTCTGAGTAATTAAGACTCATTCCATGCAATCAGATTAATTGACATTACAAATATGGCCAAATGAGTACAGGCAATAAGAGGTAAAAAAAATATTTATATAACATTCCTATATATTTCATTCTAAAATTAAAACTTTCAGTAAAATGAAACTTTATAAAATTTGTTGTTACATAACAAGATTTAAGCTTAAATTCACAATTTAATAATATTAACCAAAAATAGAAATATTATAAAAAAAGAGAGAGAGAGTGAAATTTCACATTGAATATAACATAAATAATACAAAATTTAGCTAGATTTATTTCTATAAATATCAATTGTGTCTGGAGAGCTTAAAATTATATGTCTGCCAACCCCACCCCAACCCACCCCACACATATACACAAACAAACAAAATAAAAAAACTTGTAAAAAATGACTTTCGATTGTACTTGACAATTTATTACGCAACAAAAGTATTGAGTTAATGTAATCAAATGATGGTTTATGTTTTAAAATCGACAATTTTTTTTATATGTGTTGCAAGCTTAAGTTAAAAATACTGCGCGTAGTTAACGTTATTATAATTTATTGCAGTTTTTAAAATATTCATTCTATAATTTAAATTGATAGAATAATCTTCTTTTTTTTCTCTCTCTTGCTGTTTTTATTTTGTAACATATAAAGTATCTCGATAAATTTTTAATCTAAATATTCTAATTATTCTAATTAAAAAAGATGTTAATAAATAAGTCATCAAAACACATATAAAATTGTAATAAAAATTTTGTTACAAACTTCTCTTGGACAAAAGGAGGCAATCTTGAGCAAAATCTTCTCAATGTAACCCAACACCCAACTGTTTCACATTCGCGCGGTTACAATTTTATTACAATAACAAAGACACATAACTTTTTTATTGCAGATTCTGAAAGAAGAAATCATTCTAAATCGATTCATGTGTGATTTTGTAGTTGTTTTTTAGTTCTTTAAGTATTTTTAATTAATTTTTGAAAATCGTGACATCACACGGTGTGTAATTTCTGAATGAGCATGCATTCAAAAGTTACTGACCGTGACGAAATACTGTGATTTTTAAAAATCAATCATAAACAATCAATTAACTCAAAAATCACAAAATCACATATCAAAAGATTCAAGTTGTTATGATAACTTTAAAAATATGCAATAAAAGCACCCCCAAAAATTTGGTCTTCTCATTCAAGTATTCTATATATAATTTTTTATATATTTATTAATAATAACAAATGTTTGTTTAATTAATAAAATTTTTATTGATTTTTATATTTTAATTGATAAATACTATGATAAATGATAATTTCTACTACGCTGTGTAAATGAAAAAGGTTATGTCATATTATTAATAAATGCTAAAAAGATGTAAAAATCATAATTTAGACATATCATGTACATAGTATGTCCAGCTTATTTGTATTATACATGCATGTACAATATTTAGCTTCAAAACGTCAAGCGTTCAAATATTTTGACAGCAAATAGAAATATTTACCCATCATTGATGTGGTCAGTAATGTACATTTATGTATGAAATATATTAGTTATTTGTGTATTGCTTTGCTTTTATTTATACACAGTACGGAAGCGTGTCCTACTAAATCATATTGAGTTTAATATTATATTTACGAGTCATAACTTATGTCAGATAGGTACAAAAATTATAGTAATTAACACAAACACATGTTAATAAATTTTTTTCATTTTTTTTTTATCTATATATATTTAAAACTATTGCAAGTGTTTTTAAACGGCAAGATGGATCGAATATTATTCAATTTCAAACAGTTTTAAAATAAACGTTAAAACAAGTACTACCTTTTGTTCCCCATGACTTGAGTACAAAAGTTTTAATAGATTCAATATTATTTAACTATTTATAATTATATAAAACTGGTTTCATTTTGGATGTAAGATTCGACGTGTAGTGACGTCTATTCATTGAAATAGGTAAATTTGCTTAGTATTTTACGTCTATTTTGAAATATACTGCAGTTTACAAGAGTTCAATTGCGGCCAAAAATAAGTGCGTAATAACTATGTTAGCTAAAATCTAAGCAACATTAATTTACAACAACGTAAATGATAATATTCTATGTACTGCAGAATAACTATGTAACATATGACATGAATATTATGCTCTATAGCATAAATAATCTTTTTCAATGTATCTCAAAAACATATAACATAACAGCAACTATACAGCATTTATATAACATAAATGCAGCATAAATTACGTAAATTTTCCTTTTTCGTAAAATACGTAAATTTATGCATTCTAACGTCAATTGGGAAACTTAGTTAATATTCTTTTTTATTATTATCAAAACGTTATTATATCTATTTAGAGAAAACGGCTAAGAATATATAAAAGTAAATATTTTTAAATATCATTTAAAATTTTATATGTGAGGATAAATTAAAATAAGTAGCATTGGAAAAATAGCTATATAATAAATAAATAATGAAAAAAAGTCCAAGTCGTAAACGTTGAGAATTCTGAAATAGTAATTTCTTTCCAATTTGAAAATGGTCTTTACTAACTAGGGAGTCACAAGCACTGCTTTAGTTCACGTATTGTCACGTGAGAGGTCAAGTTGATAAGAACTGATATCAAGGGGCGTGTCCCAGTATTGACATAGTATTACATAAAGATAACAATTATTAGAGGCTTTCAGTATTAGCCTCATTTTAACCCATAACACGTCAAAATTATATCGAGAAAAGTGTTAATTAAAATTACATGCTTGTATTATCCACTAATATTAAAATCAATAACTTTAATTAATTTTTAATCTATATACATAAATACAAAAATGTGATTTTTGTTTGATACGCTAATTATTATAACATAATGAAAATTTTTAATAATAGCATTTCATAGTAGCATTTTTTTATTCTTTTTTTTTTTTTTTTTTTTTACATATTTTTGTTAAAATAAATGAAAGATTATATTTCAATATCATAATACAGATTTTTGTTTAATAATTTTGAAAGTTAACAAAAGTTTAAAAAAAAAAAAAAAAAAACTGGAATGGTGATATTTAATATGGACATGAAATATTATTATTAACTGTGGTATTAGCTTTTATAAAACGTTACAATGCTATTTTAATGTAGAATGTAAGAATGGGGTTTATTGGCGTAGCGCTCTAGCTACAAATATACATTTTAAACATTTAAAATAAATGTAACCACAGGCAGCTAGGAAAAAGGCACGCTCCTACTAATTTTCTATACCTTAGTATTGTGGAACCACAATCGTATAGAGCTTTATTTTTAAAGAAAACTACCTAGCTAGAATAGAATTTTTTTTACTGACAAATATTATACACAATTTTACGTGTTGGAAGCTAATAAACAACTTTGAGTAAATTGTTTCATAGTGTTAACGTTAACACCTATTAACGTAGCTTAATTTAAGACTACTGAGTTAACTTTATTGTTTCAACTATTTTTCATTGTGTTTTTAAAATATTATAATGTCTCATTATTTGTCCTTTATAAATTGATCATACTATATTTAGCAGTATAATTGTATTTAATACATAAATATTATAAAAAATATCTTTATATTACATACATACATATCATGACGCTATAATCCCTTTTGGAGTAAGCCAACAACACAGATGTTTTATCCTGACCCAGTGATAGACCTCCACAACTTTTACTGACATACTTCACTTGCCTCCTCCAGTCTCATACCTTGTTTCATACTGTACATTTCCTTTGGCATCTCATACTGCGTACATTCTTATTTTTCAAACATCTTCCAACCACCTCAGACCATGGTGTTTTAGGCCTGCCTCTATCTTTCCTTCCATCCACTCTGTATATTATATTAAATTAATATTAATGCTATTATCTGTAAATTATAAATTGTATGACACTTGTATTGAAACATATATGGATTTTTGTAAAAGATATGTTAATAATAATAATGATAATAATAAATGGTTTTCATTAGAGGCCATTACTTATTAGAGGTATTACCGTGTTAAGTTGTTGTATAAATTACATGTCTGGTCAAGGTTTTGTAAAATAGGACTGTCATGCCCTCACACTCACAACGCCTTAATAAAGTTTATTATAATTATTACTGTAAAGAAAAGTTAATTTTCACTTCTATAAAGCTCTAATGTAGCGACACTCTATTGGGTTCAATTTTAGCAACGTGGTTGACGTTCATTAACAAAATATTATGGTGTCAAAGCGTATCACTATATTGAAGAGCATGAGTTGTGAGTTTTATTTTTTTCTGTGTTTTTCAGAACTATATTATTAATATAACTTTATTTTCAACAATTTCAGCCAGCTTACTTTAGTTTATGACTTCAAATTTGCGGTGAATTCAATGATACTAATTAGTTATTCTTCAATACATGTTAATACTTTGTTGATGTATTAAATGAGTAAAAATATCAGAGCTATATCATATCAAAGCAAAATAACTAAAAAGATAAACACTTAAAGTTAATTCGATATTTTCCTCGTTTCCTTCTCGTAAAAATCATCCTGCTACTAAAATTTACTTTTACAAACCCCATTGAGCATAATTTCATTAATAAAATGTGTCTAAAAACGTGCTTGTGTAAGGAAATAAAAATAAATTGTTACAATAATAACCATTGTTTTTGAAAATAATTACTCTAAAGTAATTTAGATTAAAACGTATAACGTACACTGTATATAAAAGATTATCTTAAATTTAAAATTGCAATTAAATTATAAAAAATATTTTTGTGGTTTAATGTCAATTGTGTTTTAAGTAATCTTATAAGAGAGATCTGTTGAGTTGTTTAGCAAAATATGACGAGTAAAAGAGAGAAAAAAAAAGAAGCAGGGTTTTTGTTCTCCCTTGTGCATTCGTGTTTCGTATATAGGAGAGCGCGCGCCGGCTGCTTGTTCTGGCCACAAGCATGCACTCTCTCTCTCTCTCTCTCTCTCTCTCTCTCTCTCTCTCTCTCTCTCTCTCTCTCTCTCTCTCTCTCTCTCTCTCTCTCTCTCTCTCAAAGCTTTTCAATTATCTGCGGCGGAAAAGTTTCAATTAAGGTCTTACGATAGCGTGGAGAAAGAGAGAAAGATATGAAGGGAATAAGGAAAAGGGTGGGGTTAATTATTAGCCCGAGAAAACTAGCTGCCTTTCTTTCTCTCTCTCTCTCTCTCTCTCTCTTCCTTAACGCCAGATTTTAACGTTGCTTGTTTAGTGATTAAAATCATTTTTAAAAGAAAAGAGATGACGGAATTTATTAAGATTTTAAATATATATTCATGAAAATTCATCGTTAATTGTTTTTTCATAAAGTTTTTTTTTTTTAACGCTGATGTAATTTCAAATTTCTTTTCTTAAAACTTTGATTGATTAAATAGAAAATTATTCGACATGATTTGAATTTAACATGTACGGAAATATTTTATGAATTTATGCTAAAAATTATGCATACAATATATATATATATATATATATATATATATATATATATATATATATATATATATATATATATATATATATATATATATATATATAATATATATATATATATATATATATATTGATTAATTTTAAAAAAAATTTATATAATTTTCTTTCATTGAATTATTTCTCTACTTCAGATTATTTTGCCGAATACAAACATTCCCTTGCTTCCATAAATTTTAGCAATTCCATAGAACATTTTCCTAATTAGAAAAAATAAAATAAAATACAAAATAAGAACTCAGATTGCAATTTATAAAATGCTTATAAATTTATTGTAAAGGAATTAAAAGCTTAAGTAAAAAATTGTTATTTTAAAATACCAAATCTATTTTTCTTCTTCTTTGTATTTTTTAATTCTAAAAATAACGAGAGAAAAAATGGAAGTAATTATCTCTCTCTCTGTCTCTCTCTCTCTCTCTCTCTCTCTCTCTCTCTCTCTCTCTCTCTCTCTCTCTCTCTCTCTCTCTCTCTCTCTCTCTCTCTCTCTCTCTCTCTCTCTCTCTCTCTCTCTCTCTCTGTATATAATACTGAAAAGACGTTTGAATGAGTTCACTACTTATTCTATATTATATAGCAAGCAATTGTGTTACTGTACTTAAGCCATGATGATGTAAAATGAAATTGTTTTGTACAGCGGGCTGGAGAAGTAATTTTATTATTTTATACATTTTACTAATGCAAATTTGTGTTTTAATCCTACTTTGCAATTTGAAACATAGTTTTCATTTTCATGAATGTTCGTGTTAAAATTACAATCTACATGTTCTTGTCATTTAAATTTTCTATACCATGAGATTACATGAACATTATTTTTTCTTTCTTTCTTTCTCTCTCTCTCTCTCTCTCTCTCTCTCTCTCTCTCTCTCTCTCTCTCTCTCTCTCTCTTTTTTTTTTAATACCTTTTCTCCAATTTACTTTTGAGCTGGCAACGCGCAGTGCGGAGGAGAATTAACACTTTCAGTGACAACAATCCTCCTCCAATTAACCACACAAAAAGTGCTGATTTTTATCTCTAATACAATTCACGATCACTGTTGAAACTAGGTTTAGAGAAAAAAAGAAATTTACTTATTTTAATATTATAAATTTTGTCGGTGCTCTTTTTTCTACAATTTTTTTATATATTTTTTTATAGAACTTGAACTTGTTTAGAGAATTTTTTTACAATACAGAAATGTCTACCATATCCAATAACAGTATATAGTAATCTTAATGGATTATAAAGTAAATATATTTTCATGTTTGTTTTATATATATATATATATATATATATATATATATATATATATATATATATATATATATATATATATATATATATATATATATATATATATATATATATATATATATATATATATATATATATATATATATATATATATATATATATATATATATATATAAAAATTATGTAAAGTTGTTTTAATTTTTTTATTTTTTTAATTTTCTTCTCGGTCAACAATCAACAATTCGCAATACTGTTTTATCATTGTATAACATTGCAAAATGTCCAACTACAATTCGCAAATATGTTATATAACTGGTTTGAAAACCATTGTTTAACTTTGAAATTATGGACATTTTTTCATTACATTTTTTCCCTTGAGAGAAAAAGACGCTATTTTTAACAATACTTAATTATTGATTTATTTTTCAAAAATCATTAAAAATAATCACAATTTAAGTTGAACCTACATTAAAAGGTATAAAAAAATGTGACATTAAAAGATACATTGAGATCATAAAATGGTATACTAGAGTGTTTGAGCTTTACATTTTAATTCAAGCGTAAAGTATAATAAGAAAGTCAGAGCTTTGCTTGCAAAATGAGATTATTGGGGTAATAAAAAAATCTCTTTTCAAAGAACTCAAGATATTAATAATCTTATAAAAATATTTAAACTGTTATGCAAAGATGAAATTTCTATATACAATTTTCTTTCTTCATCAGTTTTGCGTCAATTATTGATTATGAGGAAATTTAAAGTAGATAAACAAGATATAAATTATATTGAAGGTGAAATGTATAATGGTTTGAAATTATTTTGTCGCTATTTTTATACGTTAGTGTTATTCTTAGTTATTAGCGTAGTAGAATCAATTTTTAAGGTTGATGTTTGTTGAATTTTTTTTATAATAAACTTATGTATAGTATTCATAAGTAAGGATATTTATTAGATTAAAAGTTAGCAATACCAATAAAACAGGTACGCAGCATAATAACAATGCTATTAATAACTGAATGATAATGCTAAAAAAACAATTAACATCGAATAAATATTAAAAATTCAACATGTATAATGGTATAATCAATTTTTTTGTGCTTATAAATTTGGATCCAGCTGCCAACACAAAGATTAAATTTTAACTTTAGTGTATGCTTCCATTGTATTCCAAATTATTCAGTAAGTCATAGTTGAGAACAAAAAAACATTTCGTCCTAAAAGCATATTATAATCATGATTTCATTTTACAAGTGTTAGTGAACTTAAATCATCACCAGTGTGCTGAGTATGTGCGGCAACACGCCAGCACGTAAGTAAAAAATCTTAGTAAATCCAAAGCCAAAAAGATACAACTATTTAAATCAAACAAAGCTCATATTCTCATCTATTTAACATAAAACTTTGACCTTTTGGTAGTATATCCATTTTTTTTTACATTGACATAGATTTACAAAGACTATGAAAAGTGTAACAATTTTGAATGATTCATAAGGCTTAAATTTTCATTATATTCAAATAGGAAAATAGGCTATATAGATGAGTGAGTTTTTGTCTTCATATAAAGAACATTAACGCTCTTGGATGTTGTATGTGATGTATGGACCAACGCTAGGTTAAGAGATACTTGAGAATGGTAAAGATAGACTAGCAATCTCTCTCTTTTTTATATACGTTATATATATTATGAATAGATAATAAAGAAATTTACATTTATACCTGTTGAACTTGGAACAAATTTTACTTACACATTTATGTTAATATTTTATAATCATCATGAAAGTTTTATCTGTATATATGGTACGTAACATTTTTCAATATTGAATGTTTGAAAGAGATAATTATTTTTTAGTTTTTTATTATAAAATGCTACAGTATAATATGGTACGTTTTTATGTATGGTTCTCTCTCTCTCTCTCTCTCTCTCTCTCTCTCTCTCTCGATGCTTGTATAAAATGGGTCTAAAGTTAACATGAATACATTAATATAAATTTTAAAAAATGCAACATTTCTACATAAAATTTTGACTAAAAAAAATTATTATTTTTTAATATATATATATTAGTATATTACTATTAAAAAATTAAGTAATTAGTAAGAAAATATAGGTCATAAATACTTTTGTTATATAAATAATATAAAGCTTATTATATTATAGAATAATGAACAATAAAAAGATAGTGGTTGATCATTAAATAACTTCAACAATAGGAAGGAAAAAAAAGTTGTCAGAAGTAATAAAATCAAACGTCTGTTATTGACATTTATTATTTTTTTGTGACTCATTCATTGAAAGTTTTAATGAAGGTGTCGCTAAGATTACAAGAAAATTCCTCCACGGAAGTTTGTCTCGCTCACCGCAGACGACAAGGGAACTTGTTTTGATGACTCTAATTAATTGATTTATACGTCTTCTCTTTGCAACTACAAACTTCAAAATTGTGAATACTTAAGTATCATGTCTGCACAATGTTAATGTCATTAGACTTTCTTGATACGACAAGAGATTATCTTAAAGACAAATTCCTGACCTAAAAACATGCACATTTAATTCATTAAACACAAAATGGGACCTCCGAAATCGCTGCTAATTTTCACTAACTGTAAGACATAAATTTAACCACGCAAGAGATGCTAGAGAATTATCATAAAATATACAATTCTTCTTCTTCTTCTTCCTCCAATTATGATGTAAATAAGTTTAGATGAAATTGAACAGAAAATGTTGTGCTGGCATCATAAGTAAAAATTTTGCACGCCCTTATACGGATCTCAGGACAAATATTGCAAGTCTCATCCTGTGATTTTTAAATCAAAAAGAAATATTCTTAAACCGGATAAATATCTTGTAAGTTTCATGTTTCTTCTTACGAGAAATTTAAATATCCACTATTGAAAATTTTCTTAATATTAATTGCTATTGTCTACAATAGTATATCAAAGAAAAATATAATGAGAAATTTTATATCGTTACATTGAGTTCAAAAGTAATTTTAAACCTTAGAGTAAAAAAAATAAAAATAAAAGTTCTGAAGTATCAACGGTCACTTTTCAAATTTAAATTTACATTTCATTCACCTATTTTGTACATTTTAAGTTTAGTACTAAAAAATATTGTGCACATATATAGTACTTTAAATTCACATCAAAATTATGTAAAATATTTATAGCATAATAAATATTCATAAAAATATATTATGCAAAATAAGGCAGTATTTATTATTTAAATTTTTAGAAAAAAAAATATATAGTGAGTTATTTATAAAATAAAATCGTGAGTATAAAAATTAAACAATATTTTGAGTCAAACATTATTAAATCTGACACTGGTTAGATGTAAATGCAAAGGCACGCATCAAAACATAGTGAGAGTGAGAGTGAGAGAGAGAGAGAGAGAGAGAGAGAGAGAGAGAGAGAGAGAGAGAGAAACCGACCACGCATGCGGTTTTCCTATGTAATAATACTGTGTGTGAAACCCTTCAATCGAATAAACTTCTGACCGCTCATGGACATACGTATCCCACATGCACTACATACATATAACATCACATCACATATCAAGTCAAATCCTCTTTATTATTTACTATATATATATATGAACCAACCGACAACAAAAATCTTTCTATGTATATATGTGCATGTGTATATGAATAAATATTATATAAATTTTTTTTTATCAGTATGTTAAATATTATCTCATTTTTTTTATGTTCGAGCAGCGTATTATAATACTCACCATATTTTAATATTCAAATATTTATGATTTTTAACACTTTAGTGGCATCAATAGGAATATATTATCAGAAACTTAAATTTGTTGTTCATTTTTAGTTTATAAATAATATAAAATATGTAACAATTTTCATTCAAAACTTATACACATTTATTGCCTTTTTCCTTTTAATCTCAAAGATAACTTCATACGAAATATTTTTTTAGCTCGAATTAAATTATTATTATTTTTTTTTTTTACATGGCGTTACGTATTATTTTACAGGCTACTCGTATAATTATTTTCATTGTTTTTTTTACAGTATTGAGGGCATTTACCCTACGCTAATTATATATTTGAATAAACCTAAAAAAAGTGTATCTCAACAACCCCTAAGCGTGGTATTTTTCAAACAAAATAACATGTGTAAATTTTTTTTCATTACAAAGCCATAAAGCAAACAAAACAAAAAGGTATTTTAACATTTTTATTTGGTAAACCACAGATTTTTTTAAACTTATATTTATGAAATTAAAGCATGATATAAATTTAATAAAATTAAACCAAAATATAATTTTATTATAACATATATATTTCAATCATTAGTTTATTAAATAATTAGTTATTATTACGTATTATACTTCTATGATAATAAGCGAGAACATAATACTTTCATTTTTTCCCCATGATTTTGAATGTCTAAAATACATTTTAACGGTGATTGAAACTAATAATCTTTAGCTCATTTTATCCCATTGTAAGTTAATGTAATTAATTAAATTGCCAGTAGAAATTTTTGCTTGAGACTTGAGACGTTCGTTGTTTGTGTGTTTACTTATGGAAAAAATTACTACCAGTATCAGGTACAGTACAGGTATATTTGATATAATTAATTATACAGGTACAAATTAGTACAGGTATTGTAAATTGCAATAGGTAAATAATTAAATATTAATCTGTAACAAGTTTTGATAACTACAAGATTACTTAATCTGGTTGAAATGTCATCTAATCTAGGTGAGTAATATCTTTATTGTGGTAAGTTTTACCTGCATTATATATCATTGTAGTCTATTAGCACATGTTACAGGATAATTATTACCTATTGCAATTTACAGGATTAATATACTTGCCAATAGTAGTATTTTTACCCCGTTTTCAACATCAAATAGACCACCCTAATTCACATATTTTGTTTTTACTAATAACGTCATTACACAACCCACATTAGAGATGGTTTACCTATACTCGTTAGCTTATTAGTTTATAGTTCAAATATTATATCGGGGTATGGAGAAAAAAAAATTAAATGTAAAAAAGATTAAGATATTTAAACTCTTATCGTGAATAGTTCTCTATATAACACATTATGTACTTTATTTAAAAGTAATCCCAATATATATATAAAAACATTAATACTTGCGCTGTATAATACCCGCAACTAATATCAGTGCGATGCGAATACATAAATCTAAATTATTTGAAAGGATTTCATACTACTTCATAACAAAAATGTAATAGTTTTGACTTCGATACTGAGTGATGTAAATAATAATAGTTTATATCGGGAACTTCTTAAAATAAGTTTTTAATTTTAAAAAATATTTCAATCTATTTTTGAGTTCCTATTAAAAAAAAGGGCTGATGATATTGATGCATACTAAAAGTTTAAATGTGTTAATTACTCTGACTAAATATTATTCATTACACTTGATTATCATTGCACTTGTTATTTAACTTGTGCATTATTACTCCATATTGTTTTTATCTGCCTACCAAAACTGTTTTTCAATTTGTTGATTGTATGTTTATTATAGTTTATATTCATGTAAATAATATTAACAAGAGCAGCTTTTGTTGTAACTCTATGTTATACTATCAACGGCCTGCGTCAATAAATCTTCTTATTTTGACGACTTACAACAATCAACAACGATTAGTTACGTTCAAGTATGGTAATTTGAAACTTGCAAACTAATATTGGATAGGTCATACGATAAAATAAAACTAGTCTGAGAAACAGAAAATTGTGGAGTGCGCTAGTAATTGATAGGTGTTGCGGGGAAATGGACCCCTAATAGCAATTTGGTGCCCTGTCATTAGTTTTTAAGAATACTGCTAATTATAAATATGCATCAATACTGGCCAAATTTCAATGCTATAAATACTAGGCACATTTTTTTTTTTTTTTTTTTTTTTTTACGTTTTTTGAGGTACTAAAAAAGAGTCATTTTTATTTGATTTCTTTTGTTATCTTATTTATAAGCTGAAATTTAGAAATCAATATCCCCATTGAAATATCCCATAAAATATTTTTGCAGTGTTAAAATTTTATATTAAATATAGTTTTATTTCATAGTTTGATCTATCTTTAAGCTTACTACTTCTAGGCATGCTTAGGAGAGGACTCACCGACGTGCTGACCTGGTAAGGCGAAGGGTAGAAGGGCACAAACGATGAGAAATCGACTCATGATGTATGGGCTTAGCTTCACAGATCAGTTGTACAATCAAGAAGCTTACTCAAGCGCTCTCGCATACCAACAAACCTGAAACATTTTACATAAAATTTAATTAAGATAAACAAGAGAAAGTCAGAAAACAATAACATGGAAAGGTTAGACAATTATATAATTTTTAGTAAGATACAAGTGGTATATTAGCGCAATATTTTATATTTTAAATCCAGTTTTTAAATGGAAACAATAAGTAATAATAAAATAATTTTTCCTCAAATTATCTATAAAAAATAAAACACATTGATAATATTTTATTTTAATAATTTTAATAAAACAAAGAGTTTTTATTGTTATAATAAAACATAAACATAAAAGAACATTTTGATACCATATACCAGCTCTCAATTATAATTAATTTCACAATTTTATTTTTTAATAATACGTTATATTATTTACAAATTGTATTGAATATTGAAAATCAAAGCTTAAGAATAAACATTTTGTATAGCTTCTCATATTTTAATATTATTTGCAAATAATAGTAATGAACTTTAAATCAATTTCTTTATATAGCAAATGTGCTTCTAATTTTATTTGAAATACACAACGCGCCTGTATACACAGACATTTTTTGTTGTTGCTATAATGTTCTTTTGAAATTACTTTTTCAATCAAACAAAAACATAAAATATATAATTATTTAATATACGTATAGTATATTTTATGTCTTCTAAAAGTTCATATTGAAATAATAATAATTTTAATTAATTAAACTAAGTATCGAAGAAAGAGAGAGAGTAATAACATGAAGGAAAAACATTATTTAACAAGTTAGTGGGTATAAAAGACATAAGTAATTTATTATACTCGGTTACACATGTAACAAGTCTTTAAAACATTTTAAGGAAAATAATATTAAAAGGAGAAAGATTTAAAACTTTTGTAAGTAAGTAAGATAGAAGAACATTCACTACTTAAATAGTTTTTCTCTTTCCCTTTTTTTTTTATATACACATATATATATATATATATATATATATATATATTTATATATAAAGAATTAGAGCTAAAGGCATTGTTTTTAGTTGATGAAAATAAGGCAACGTTTTTAGTGTAGAATTTAGAGGGTTGTACCGCATTTATCAAGTAAAAACATGGGGGTGGGTATATATTTTACAGTTGTTGTAAAGAGAAAGAGAGAGATGGAGGGTGCAATAGATGACCGTGTGTCTCCGCCTTGAAGAAAACCACAAAACTGGTGTCTTGTCGTACAAGTGACTAATCTTCTATCTTTTTAGCTGTAGCAGTTAAGAATGCTATGTGACACTTTGAAGAAAACTAACTTGTGTAATCTAAACTAACGACATGTCTTTTGCTTTTGTAGTAACTATGTATGTACTTTGTATGTGTGGAGGGTGAGAGAGAGAGAGAGAGAGAGAGAGAGAGAGAGAGAGAGAGAGAGAGAGAGAGAGAGAGAGAGAGAGAGAGAGAGAGAGAGAGCGTGAGCGAGAGAGTAAAAGAATAAGTGAGAGGAGATACTTTTCTCTTTCATGTAGATTATACTTTTTAATCTGTCGGGAATTGAACTGCAGTAAATAGACGATGTATAGAGAGAGAGAGAGAGAGAGAGAGAGAGAGAGAGAGAGAGAGAGAGAGAGAGAGAGAGAGAGAGAGAGAGAGAGAGAGAGAGAGAGACTTGCCTTGTCTGTACTATACATATAATATCACTGGTGGAATTGACTAACATTACATTATATATTTACATATACATAAGAATATTAATGTAGGTTGAATTATATTGTAACCGAGATTACATTACACAATATAATATTCTCATTTAACCTATACAATTTTACTTTACTTATATATATTTTAAATTAATTATTTTACTTTTAACCATATTTAATTTTTATATACTTAAATATAATTAAAATTATTACTTAATAAAATTAAAAATTATATATATTATTAAATTACGTTAAATAATTAAAGAAACTTAAGGATTTTGTTGACATAAAATTATATATATATATATATATATATATATATAAGACATTTATTTACCTACAAAAAATAAAATATGAATTAAAAAAATAAAACATAGATATTATAAATTTTAAGTTAAATAATATAAAAGGAAAAAACTCGTGTATAATATCTACTAAGATGTTTCTCATTAAATTAAAGTTGTTGATCTTTAGGGAACATAAAAAGGAGAAAACAATGGGAAGAATTTTCTTGTACTACAGTCTGTTACATTTATGGTTTACTATTTTATATACGACTCTAAATAATAATAATAATGAAAAAGACAACTACTCGGCTCAAGTAGTCTATCTAAATACTGTCTTCACCACAGGGGTTTTTTTCATACATTTTTTGTTTTGTTTCTTCTTCTTCTTCTCTATGAATGCGTGCTTGTTTTTACTCCAAACTAACTGCATTACTAGCTTCACATTTGCAGATGCTCTCTCATAAATTTTCACTTCCCTACCCCCTGATACTATCACATATAAACTGATATATAGAAAAATAAAAGGAAAGAAAAAAAAATGTTATTTTTGCTGTAAAGATATAATTTTCTTTTTCATTTTTTTTATTATAAACATTATAAAGTGTTTATTTAAATTTTAAATTTATTATATTTTTGTATTAAGTTATATTCTTATTATATATTCTTATCATGCGTAAAAGTTGTAAAAAAAAAATATATATACACACAATAAGTGTAACGCAGTTTATATTTACTACTATATTTATAAAAATATATATGTATATATATTTTTTATATTTATATATATATATATAATAAAAAGGTATTAAAGCTTTATAAGCTTACAAACTTAAGCAGGGATCAAGTAGAAGTATTTATGGCTTTGCACACAGTGAACGAATTAAGATATGAAGTTGTGTTTGCACGTACATTAGAAGAGAGAGAGGATTTGCACTTCATTAAATATGTTGGTCACCAAATAATAATAATACTAAAAAAAAATGTTATAGCATTTGGTGGTAATATTCAATAATAAAATTTAACTGTAGTTAGCTTGTATATTTAAGCAATATACTTCAGAAGATAAGATTTATTTATTACTGCCACAATCATAAGTTGTTGTTTTCTAATATAAGAATATAGTTATAAGAATATAAGCAATATAAAATTATCTCATGAAAGTAAGCTGCTTGAAGTGTATGATGCAATTTTTGTGTCAATAATAAAATTGGATTACGTAGCTCAAGATTTTCCTTTATAAGAAATACGTATTTGATGTTATTGTTATTTTTTATACATGTTATCTGTGTTATGTTGGTAATAGTTATAGTAATTTTGTGATGATATTTTTAAATTTCACAACCTCAAAAATTGTAAAATTAAATATAAGTTTGTAGTATTTTATTTTTATGTTGGTATATTATTTGCTAAATGATATGACCATGATAATATGGCTGTAAAAGCCTTGTATGCGTCTTATTGATATTTTTTATTATTATTTATTGTATAAGTACTAATTAAATTTTTAATAATTGTCAAAAATGAGTGCCACTAACTGCACGGGAAAATATATTACGTAATTTATACTGCTTTGAATAATTGCTAGTCTTTAGGGCACACAAATTGTTGCTATTTTGGAATAACATAAGTTGTATAATATGCTATATATCTAGGTATTACGTAATATAATCGTTATACAACATTGTATAAATTATGATGTTATGCATAAAGGTTGCTGCATTGAGCTATAGCATCATTATTGCGTATTTATTTTTGTATTTATTTTTTTTGCCTATGTATTTTTATATTTAACTATAATACTAAATATTTTTAACTTGAAATTTTATAAGTATTATATAAATATAATATTTTAGTTTTTATTGTTTTGTTTTTGTTATTACAATAAAGTAGCTCTCATTTATTTTCTTTTATTTTGTTTTAGAAAATTCACCACAGTACGGTCATGTAAATGAAATTAAATTAAACACGACAAAGTTACATGTACGATAAAAAGACAGTTATTTCAAATATTTGAAAACTACTATGAAAAATTACATTTTACATTACTATATTATTTTATATGACACAACAAGATGAACAATGCAAAAATAAACTTGTTTTGTCTAGTATTTTATCATAAATTTGCTGCCTTTATTTCTATATTTATTAATAAACAATTCGCATTTTGAATCTAAAATTATTCTTGCTTACTTTAAGCTGTTATTGCAATACAGACACCATTTTTAAAAAGTGCCTGAACATATAGGCAACCAGTTTGTTACATCTGTTGCACGGCGCAGTATTCAGCCCCTTAATTACTTGACCCTTTACCAACAGCATTCGTATCACAGATTATGAAATAACTTTTAATGAAAAAAAATAATAAAAATAAATCTTTTAACAAAAAAACTTTTTGAACAAGTATGGATTTCTTACTAAAAATGTCATTTAAATGTTAATGATGGTAAGATCAAGAATAATTTCAAGAAGCACGAAAAATTTCTTCAACTTTTCCATGTGGCTCGTTACATTCTGGGTTTTTACTTTAGTTTGTATACCCCCAGAAAGCTTAATTTTCTAACGTCTAAAATTTGCCTCAACTCTATCAATATAATTCTCTTCTTCTTTCTTCTTGAGTTTAAATTAAAACTCATTTAATAAATTCACTCGTTATCTCGGCTGCTGCTTGTCGAGCGCATCTCAAAACTTTTCTACTTTATTCTCTCTCTTTCTCTTCTTCTTTCTCTCAATATACATTCTCAACTTCTCTTTATTGATATTGAAAACAGAATTATTACTTTGACTTTTATTGCAATATATAGTGTGATTTTTATATAACACAAAAACGAAACGAAAAAAAGTTATTATCATTAAGGTATGCTTGATTGTTTTCCCCATTGTTGCTCAAAATTTTTTTTTAATTAATAGATATTGACATTTTAGATTAATTAAGTTAGTATGTTGAATATTTAATAATTAATGTAAACCTAATTTACATAAGAAAATTTAATTTACTTTATATAGCAGCAATTAAATTTTAAATTAATTCACTGTTAAAGTGGTTAATATTATTTGTAATGCGACAAATGAAAATTTTTAATGGATATATTTTTAACGCTCTTTAGAATATTATATTTTGTTACATAACAAAATTCAAGGCAAAAATAAAATTATAAAAAATGACGTTATGTTATAAGAAATAATTGACACCTTAACCGAAAGTCAGGCATAGAAAACAAAAAGTTACATTTAACATGCTACACGTTACTGCAGATTTTTGTTTTAGCATTGATCGTTAGCCATATTTTATGACTGCAACAAAAAACTGCATAATATGAGAACTCTATCATTTCACCACGTATGCAAAAATATAATGAAAATAACATTGATGACAAGTTAGTACGTGAGAAATATTTAGCGGTCACTGGAGGTTTAACAGAGAATAAAGAGTGACTGAACTATCTTGGAAAAGTAATTATCTATGTTACTGCAAGTTTAAGGTGTCATCATCTCTTTCTTTTTTTTTTTTTAAGGTTTTCGGAACATATTCTGTAACTTCATGGACCTTTAGTTTAATGATCTATAAGAAATAGGAAATTTTATTGAACCAGGCAGTTCATAGTAACATTGATTTTTACAACAAACGTTGGTATACAACTTTCAAGTATTTTTTTTTAAAATTCATATATGTGTAATTTTTTTAAAGAAATTTTCCAAATACTTTCACTGCTTTCTACAGCGTCTACTCTACTGAAACTTGCAGTGCCAATAATTTCATATCTCAAAGCAGAGACTAACTAAGTTTGAGACAAAAAAAAAAAGAAAAAAAAATCCCAGATTTTTGTATTTCACTCATTTATAATGCAGTATATTATTATATTACATTATGTATACATTTATAATAGTTAATTATTAATATTTTTAATTAATTAAATAATTATACACTGTTATAAAAAATTGTGCCATGTTATAACTTACAATATCTGCGTGTAAAAGCTATAGGGTTTTCGAAACAAAAATACAAGATTATCTCTTAAAAAGAAACTTATTTTCCAGTATCAATGAATATCTTGTTACTAAAAATAAAACACGTTTAAAGTTTGTGTTTATATAATGCATTTGTGTGTTGTGTTTGTAATTGTGACAAATTCTAATCTGTAAAGTCATGAAACGTTGGAAAATCTTTAATCTGATTTCCTTGCCTTAAGATCTGACGTGATAGTAATTTTGTTTGATGTGCATTACGTAAACACATGACGCTAATATAACATCGTACCTCAATAGGAATTAAACTATAAAATAATTTCATTTAGTAAATTGTATGTTTGTTTAGCATTTTTTTGTAAAACAATAATAAATAATTGAGACAATTTTTTTTTGTAAAAAAAAGTACGCAAATTTATATAAGAAGTTTTTTTTTTCTTTTTTTTTTTTTCAGTTAAAATGTATTTTATTTTTGTTTTTTAGTAATTTGAAACATAAAAGCAGCCATTGTCTCTCTTTGTATACAGTAGTATATAATGTTGTATGGTATTGATACCTTTTCTAATTAGTGCAATAAAAGCAAGCATAGGTTCTGATTCATTTCAGTTATATGTTATACAAAATGTAATTTGTAGAACAACTTTTACTATTCATCTACAATATGAAATGTCAGTACTTAATCTCTTGTTTGAAATGTGTGACTATATATCATGTAGTGGCAAGTAAATTTCAAAATTTATCAGTTTTCTGATTAAAATATTCAATTTTTACTCTATGTGTATTTACCACTTAAAAATAAAAGTGCCTTCTTATAAACTGAAGAAAAAAGGAGAATGTCAAACATTGTAATCGAAAAATGATAAAAAAAAACCTTTTACTTTTCCATTTTTTTTTTCTACGTTATAAAATCTTACTATTGCACAAAATATTATTCATTATTAGTAATCATAATCATTAATCATATAGTTAATTATACTTATGGAAAATACAGCGTACATACCAATGGGTTTACTTTCAAACATGTTCCACTTTTCATGAATAAAACAAAAGTTTGTATTAGGCATGTTCGTAAACCTGTTATCTCCCCCCCCCCCCCCACCTAAAAAACGCAATCCCATTTAAAAAACATTAGGTGATCATTTTTTGTTGTTGTTCCGGACCACAGAAAAAAAAAAAGGAAAAAGCCTATTACTAAAACAACGATATGAATTTTCTTCCATTTCCAACTTGCAAGCACATATGCTGACACATGAATGTATTGTTGTTTGTTTAAAAGAAATATTGATGAAAATATGTCAGGATGACAAGACTTTTTTTTATTTTTTTTTTTTGCTTCAGTGTTTTTTATTTATTTTTTTAAGATTTAGTTTTTTAGTACAGAAAAACTTTTTTCCACTTGAAAGGAAAAGAAAATTCAATATGTCAATGCTTTTTTTAGAAAAAACTTAATCCCCATATTTTGGGGTACTTTTGGGTACTTACTAAGGTCGCTTAGATACACATTTATAAAACAAATAAAAATTGAAAAAATTCAGCGACTTCAACTTTTTAAAGTGTTGTTTAAAAATCCACTGTGTAAATATATACATAATTATAATATTTATAATATTAAAAGCAAAAGAGTAAAAATTACTAAGCAAACATTTTATTTAAAGTAAAAGCTATGGGTACTATGTGCATCATATAATATAAAATAAGCTTCTGTATTAGAACCGTAATACAAAGTACTATAGAACTCAAGAAGCACATAAATGGTACTACTTATATTATTTTAAGTAGTATCAAGTTTTATTTGTTTACTGTTATCGTAATGTGAAGTTTAATAAAAATATTTTTATTGTAGTTTAAAAAAATAATGTAAGTATATATATATATATATATATATATATATATATATATATATATATATATATAAACTGAATTTCAATGATAAAAGATGCATTATATAAAGAAAAGTCTCATGAAAATAGTGAATAGATTGTGAAAACAATTGCAAAAAGTATGAAGTTGCACTCACAAGTATTATGCTCTCTCTTTCTCTATCATAATATATATATATATATAGATTATTTCAAACAAAATGTTTTTACATACTAAAAGAGACGACAATTCTAGCAATTGCAATAACAGATACATTTAGAATAAAGGAGAAAAAATTACAGGTCAAACTGTAAGCTGTAATGGCAGGTCATATTCTTAAAGTATAGTTTTTTTTATTCCTTTTCCTTCTTTATATTTCTCTCTCTCTCTCTCTTTCTCTCGTTCTACTTTTTAATGTTTAGTTGCTGTTGATGTAGTACGAAAGAAATGTAGAATGTGTTTGGATTTTTACACACACTAAACCCTTAAGGCTTGATGTGTTTGGATATTTTAACCCTTTTTCTTATACCTATCATGAGTCACTGTAAAATAAGTATATACAAACATATATAATATAACCTTTTTTTAAAGTCCTGCTTCTTCTCGTCCTGAGTTACGACTCGTAAGCTATATATGTATATATATATATATATATATATATATATATATATATATATATATATATATATATATATATATACATATATATACTTTTTTCTTTCTGTGGAACGCCAGCTACTTACGAAGGGAGCAAGTCGCCCGCGGCTGTTGTATTTACGTGGCCGTGTTACTCGTTGACAAGAATAAGATCGAAATGAGTCTCTCCTCGCTCTTTTTCTTCACCCTTTCCACCTCTTTGAAATCCCAAAGGGTACAAGACGACTTACTTACACCATACGTCTATGGTATTCACTATACTATGTATATATATATATATATATATATATATATATATATATATATATATATTTGTAAGGAAAAAAATATATACTACTCAAGATTTTTATACCTTGCCATAAATCTCAATATAATCAAAGTCTATATTTTTGCTACCAGATAAAATTCAAACAGAAATATATTGTTGCTTTTTTCTATTTTTATTACTATAGGAATGGTAATACATTTGGCCTCATTTTGTAATACATTTGGCCTCATTTTTTTTTATTATTATTTAAGATGATGAGGTTCTATTTTATGTTTGGAGGGTTAATTAATAAGGTCATTTTGTTTATAGTATAAGGCAGTCGTTTTTGTTTTCTCTCTCTCTCTCTCTCTCATTCTTATATTATCAACTATGTTATATCATAATAGTCACAAATTAATGAAAGTGTTTCCATATAAAACAAATAAAGTATTTATTACTAACAAGTAAGTAAGAACAGGTGCAGTCAGGGCAAAATTCCCTATCCCTACACCAATATTATTAAAAACATCATAAATAGTATAGAATAAATTTAAATAATTATCTCAAATAAACATCATATAATTAGAAAGATTTTTGAATTTATAATTACAACTAAATTGACAATGATTGAACAACATTATAGGTAAAGTAAGTCAATAAATATACATCTATAATTTGATTATAGCAAGTAAAGCAAGTTTGACAAAGCAGGTAAAGTTAAAAGAAAGAAAAAGCATATAAATGTAATAAAAGAAATAAAATAGATAAATAATTATATATATATATTGCTAAGGGGAAAATATATCAACAAAAGGTGCAGTCACGACCACTGCATTCAAAATGTTTATATATATATATATATATATATATTATTTTTTTTTTTTGAAATTTAAGTATTCAAATTGCCTTAACAGATCTGCTTTTCATGAGTATTTTTTATTATTATCAGTTTTTATTAAGAATATAATCTTGCTGTCTGTAGACTGAACAGTTGGTGCTGAGCACCTCCTAAAGAACTGCCTTGCCTAACTACGCCGTTCTAATACGTTACACTGATATTATATTGTTCTCTTCTGATATAATTGAAGCAATTTTTCAATAAAACACTCATATGTATATCACTCATTTAACTATTTATTGAAACATTAACTTGATTGATTACCGCTACTTCTTATATTAATAAAACGATAATGACGTGAGACGTTAGCAGGATGTCCCAAGCCAAGGATCTCTCTCAACCTCACTTACTTCCCGTCGCTTTGCTCTCGCACCAAACAGTTTAAAAATTTGTATCATGACATGGAGTTATATAATGTGTAATTGATAGCAGCTTCTTGTGAAACAAATAAATAATTATAATGTTGTGATACGATCCTTGTATCTTGCACGTTAGTTACAAGAATACAAAATATTTTTATATAAATTGATTCATAAAAAGTGGTATTACGTATATCAAACTTGACTACCTTAATATTCATTTAACGCTTCAAGTTTTATATAACGGCAAAAAGCCCTCATCGTCTTTCATTTCTTATATAAAACCAGATTGTTCTTTCATTCCAAAAGATTCACTCAAGAGTTTGTGTAAATAACGTTCAGTAAAACGCAAAATAATTTAATATTATAATAAAATAATGCTACTACATTTTTCTTTATTTTCTTTTTATATTTTTTCATTAAATTAAAGCTGATCTGTTGATGTTAATCACAATAAAGTTTAGGATTCAATCATCACTGCTACATAATGATTAGTTACAGAAATTCTTTAATGTATATAATACATATTCAATTTTAAATATTTTTATTATTATTATTTACATACAAAAAGCTATAGAGCAAATTTTATTTTCACAAAAACATACATAAAAATGTTAATGGAATTTATGAAATTCCCATGGTTATATATTTTGCTTCAAATGAAATTTTGATTGAATTTACCATTTTTATGTTATTTACTTTAAAATCATGATTTTTTTTTTGTAAAAATAATAATAAAAACAAAAATACTCTTTAAAGTTTCTAAATATTAAGAAATATTACTTATTTAAACTTTTTTAAGTGTTATATTTATTTATTATTGAATATTTTAATTTAGTGCGATGCGTATTCAAATAATTTATTCAATAAGTTATGCAATGTGAACTTATCTTCGTAAAAACCGGAAAATATCATGATTCTAAAAATTCCATAAATATCAATGACATTTGAATATAAAAAGAAGAAAATAAAATGTTTTGGTAATAATTTGTCCTGGCATTTTAAAACTCTTGATTCTGACAGTTAACTACGAGGAAGAGGGAGAGAAAGGGAAAAAAAGATGTTTTAAATAAATATAATATTATTTGACACGCGGGTAAAATTTCAACCAAATGATTCAGCATCGAAGTGATGTTTATTTCAAAGCAGATCAATATCAATTTATAATTTGACATGAAGTGGTTCACCGTTCTCAATGCTAACTCTATTAGGTTTAAAATCAACGGAATGAAGAGAAGAGATCAGGTTTTAGATATCTATAGCTTATTGACATGTTTATTGAACTATAAATTTTTAACTTGAAAAAAAAATTTGAAATCCATCAAAAAATTTGGCAGGATGAAAAAAACTTTTTACTTAAAATTAAGAAAACGTATATATTCAAACCATATTATAGAAATGATAAAAAAAATGTAACAAGAAGTAATAAACTTTATCATTACTATTGTAAAAGATTGTTTTAGTTTTTTTCCTCTTTTTTTTCTGGGCGTGAAGTACGGCTGTAATGCCGCTGGGAATCCCCACGCTTAATGGATAACAAAGGGGTGGCCGCGAGATGATATGCCATAGAGAGAGAGAGAGAGAGAGAGAGAGAGAGAGAGAGAGAGAGAGAGAGAGAGAGAGATTGCTCCGCTCGCATCGTAAGTACAACAACACAGAAATGCTCTTTGTTCCCAAGTCCAACAGATATTTGACTAACATACAACCTCTAACTGTCATATTACACGTCTGTCATAACTTTTCCTTTTATATTTACTGTTAGCATCAAAAACACAAGATTATTTCCTTAATATACATTTTCCCGTATAATCGCTTCATAAACAAAACTTCTTTATTTTTTCTCTTCACCTTTTTTTTATGACTTATATGAATTCTCTAGTGAGATGATATAAAAAATAAATAAGAATGTATGAGTTTTTTTATGTATGTGTTTCTTCTTTTTTTTTTCTATATAGTATAGTATTTTGTAGAGTGTAAAGTAACTATACAATTTCTCCGCCACCATTTGTACCCCCTATGTTTTAAAATTGTTAAGCTACGACAGAAAGTAAAATTCTTTGAGAAAGTCTGTAATTCTTAAATCAGTAATAATTTCAAAATTCCAGAAAAGTAATAAAGTTCATTTTAAAATTATGTAGTAACCAAGAAATATAGAATTTTATATAATTTATAAAAAGAAATTACCTTTTTTTCCACTATACACAAACTCTCATATGATTACATACTAGAGTATATTTTTCGATAACATATTCATATGCATAAGTCAAACTATTACTTTGTATGTATATTTTTAATAATATTTTGCAATAAGAAAGTAAATTTGCATTCTACACAATGAGATCGATATGCAATACATATTCAAACCCAAGGTGCAGCTGCAAGTGTGTAACATATTCCTGACTGCATTTCATCATACCAAACGTGCAGTATGTATCATGTACCCTAAGCTAGCCTAGCTCTTGCTGCAGAGAACAAAGAAAATAAAAGTCATTCTTCTATCAAGTAATAAGAACTAACGTTGATTATTTTATACGTTAAATTAAATTTCCAAGCAGATGAATTTTATATCTATACTCCCTAAAACTTGTCCATTATTGAGGTGGACCAGTAGGGAAGCGTTATATAACTGTGTGCTTATATGGTTTTCTGGTCTTCCAATCTCACTCTAAATGCACTCAAGACTGTATTATATTGTAGTTGTATACAAAGCAATATGTATATGGAGTTTCATTCGTGAACTTTTCTATTTTAACCACACACAATGCAGAACATTGCCTTTGCTGTGAATAAAAATACAGACCGGAATTCATTGCATTTATATATGCCTTTTTTTTTTTTTTTCTTTCTTTCTTTTTTTTTTTTTTAAATGCAACTCAATTTTAAAACTTCATTTTCATCCTGCTTTTAGTTTCCATATGTTTATGTTTAAATCGTATTTAACGCTTTTATTTATATCAATATTATTCTTAATAAATGTAATTTAATGCAATATTAAAAAGTATTGAATGTAATAAATTTAAATATCAAAAAGTTGATATTTTATAAGCAATTAGCTTACGTTAGTCTTAAGATAAAAAATGAAAATCTAAGTAAGAAAAGGGGGGGGGGGGTTTAGAAATGAGAAATATACTCTTTTTTGAAGTAAAAAAATACGGTTATTATAATTTTTATACCGAAAAATTAAAAATGAAATCGTATAATAAAATTTTTTTTATTGTCCAGTTTTGACGATTTTTCACAGCTCTACTATAAAATAAAGACACATCATCAAAAAAATCATATTCAAGTTATACAAGACAATCCTAACAAAGAATACAACCAAATAAACACAATTATTGCATTAAATAAATTATACTACCATGTTCTACGTACTTAAATAAAAGCATTAATATACTAAAAGTTAAAGTTTAGAAGTAAATAATCCAGTATTACTTTGCACTGCATATATTTAATTTACATTAATCCTTCAAGTAATGCAAATTGATGTTTGTAATACTTTAGAATTTAAGTAATGAATGAATGATTGAACTGAATGTAATCGTAATCTAAACTTGTAAGTTATCTTAAGTGCTGCTAGATAATGTTTAAATACTTATAAGGAAAATTCAAGTATAAAGCACTTAACTTATAAGAAAATACATCTCTTGGATTATATTCTAAAAATTATTCTCTTTTTAATTTATAAATGTTATCGCTTGTTATATTGTGTATCGATTGATATATTAATGTTAAATAAACATTCTTTTGTTGTTATTTATTACTTTTAAATGTAAAATAATATTAAACTACAATAAATCATACGGGCAATCGGGCTTTTTATTAGTTTTTTTTTATTATAGTTAATTATAATTTATATCAGATACAATATTTTGAACAAGTACTTCAAATGTTATAATCTATAAACAACAATAAGTATCCTGACAGGTAGGCAATTTTTTGGTCAGATATGTTAAGCGGGTTGCAAATCACTCTGGAGCTTAACTGGTCGGCGCGTATTCTGAGCAAAATACGCTTCCCCTTGTCATTTTGTTTCATTATAGATCATTTTTAAACGCATGAATATTCTTTTAAAATGAATATCGATATGGGTAGTTCTCTAGCAGAAAAAAAAGTATAATTTGTTTTCAATGCTAGTAAATAATGTATGTTAAAAACAAGTAATATATTTTCAATAGAACTATAAAGCACACAGTTTAGATTAATTGTAAGATTGTAAAAAGTTGTGACATACAATAATATAAAATATTTATGTTCTTAGACAGTTTTTTGTTTAAATGAATTTCATGTGACACTGAAGTTATATTTAGCAAAGTTTGAAATTAATATTATATTGCAAAGACTGAGACAGTTGGGTTGACCGATGTCAACTAACTTGTAAACAAATAAACAACAACAATAATAATGGCAACTTTCAGAATAATTAAGACTGACGTAGTAAAATTATTCAAATGTAATTTTAATTTATGTTTAACTAACCATATTATTAAGTAGGTAAAATGTAGGTCATGGTATATTCATATAATTTTATTATTATTATTTTTTTTTAAATTGAAAATAGAAGTTTGTTAAAAGCTACTAATTTATGTATTAATATTTAAACAAGGTAGCAACAGAGAATATAGTTACAAGTATAATCTTACGTTAAAATCCAATCAGTCAATATATTTTTTTTATTTCTTCATAAAGCATAACGTCACGCACCATTCAAATACCTTTAAAAATTTAGACTCTGTTCCAAGATTAAAACACCTAACGAATTTAAGATATTTTAAAGTTTAAAAGTAAAGTAATCTAACTTACAAGCTGTGTACTTATATCTGGTTCCGGTTTGATGTACTACAACTACGCATGTAAAATTGGAAACCAATATTATCACAAACTCTATAGTAGTTAGCTTAAAAGTCATGAGTTCACTTTGCTCTTTCCTATTTAACATATAAATTAATACTCATACAACAAGTTATATGTACAAGTTATATTACAATAGAGTAATGTCAAAAAACTGGGAAACGGTATTTGATTCAACTTGTAACTTAAAATCCATATTAAATAATTTTAATTATTTAATTTATATAACATTAATTTATTAATGAAGAATTATCAAGGGAAATTCTAAGATTGATTTTATAATGACAAAAAGAAGAATTACAATGACTAGTGTTGTGTTAAATTATCTTCTTTAAAAACCACTTGAAATTGTATTGCTACTGCAATAGAATTATTTTCTATCAGAATAAGTTGACATACAAAGTACACTCTAGTTAATTACTTCTAAGTTCCATACATTACAAAATGTAATATTTGCATTCACTTGAGACAAACTTGCAATTCATGTTATTGTAATGCATACAATAGATATGAAACTAATTATAATTTAAAGTCATCTTTACTTGCATACTAATAATGAAATAAAATGATATTTATAATTCAATTGTATTTAAATACATTACTGTACAAATAATGAACTAATTAGTAGATGAATTAAAATTTTATGTTGAACTTTACGATGCATTGAAATTATAATTATGCTACTGATTTTTAATACAATAATCATTACTAAAACTTAAGTTATTATTAAATTGAAAAATGTGTTTTATAATATTTATGAAATAACATGATATCGTATAATTATGTGTATTTAGTTACGTATACTCACAAATGAAAATAGATTTTTATGTTTATTTTATATTTTTCTAGATTTAAGAAAGTAGTTTACCAGCTGATATCTCACAAACTGGACGGTCACGAAATATAAAACTATCATGAAATAGATAAAATATTACTGAAAAGATTAGTTATGTCAAATATATGCAAATACGATCAAATATTTAAGTGTTTCCACATTAAAGTGACATTTCAAATTTGAGTTCCAGCTTTTGAGTGAAATCAGAAAAAAAAATATAAAGTAAAAAATTAACAATTCTTTTTAAAGTTATTAAATATTGTTAAAAGATTAGAATTGCTTTAGAATTATTTTAAAAATAAGGTTCCTCGTGTCAGTCCAAGGTGTTAATCTACTACATTAAAGATTATATTCATTGTTTTAAGAGTAGAAAAATTTACTAAAAATTATCTTAATTTTATAAAAACTATAATTAGAATTTTGCAATTATATTTTGAAATTAAAGCAATAATAATAAAATAAATGGCAACTCTCTGTTTCAATGCTTACTTTGCTATCTTTTGTTTTTGAAAGAACGTTTTTTTTTTTTTTTTTTTTTTTTTTAGCTTTTTTGTCTTCTTATTTTTGTAACAAATAAAAAAGTCTTTGTCTTGTTTTCAGTTGTACACACATTAGCTATACTGATCCAAAGTATTGACAACAAATCTGGTAGAAAATTCTTACCCGCATCAACAAAACTACATGATAAGGCTCAAGATATAAAGTCATAAATATAAACACGAAACAAACAATACTATTTATTACCAAAAGAGAGAATATTTCAGTCTTTTTAATATATTATTTATATTGAATACACTACCTACGCAGAAAGATCTGACGCCCACATATAATGTGAAACGTTTTATTATTATATTCAATGTTCAACCTATCATATATTTATTAATCCCCTGTAATTAAACTAACTTAGAAAATAATGATAATTACAAATTTAATAAAATATAATTACAATGCTCATTCATACGTAATGTTATGAAGTTTGAATCAATATTATATTTTTTAATTTAACTTTTTTTTTTTTTTTTTTTTTTTTTTCATATTGTGTTCCCGAAATAAACTTTTAACATACTGTAGTCTCGTCAACGTACACAATGTAAGTTGCACACACGGACTAAAAAAAACAGCCCTGAATTCGCCATGGCAGCCTAGAGAACCCGTGAAAATGTATAGGCTGGCTGAACGGTGTAATCACTCTCACTTTTCAAATGCTTTGCATCGTCATGGATCGGATCGTACAACGTGTTGTGCTCTCACAATTGACATACGCACCTATCAGTAGCTTGAAACTGCACTCGGTTAGGAACGCAGAGTTACGAGTCAGCTGTAATTACTACTTATTCTAGCTCTGATTTTAATGTTCTAGTATTATTCTATGATAATATACCGTTCTCTATATAAAAAGTTTTAAATTATGTGTGAACCTTTTCTGTTATTATATTTCATAGCTTTTACGTATGTATAGGTATTTTGGTGAAAAGAAGGAAACGAAATTAAGAATTTTTGATTGAATCAAAAGCTGTCATTTTACACATTTTAGTCTAAAATGAAATGAATATAAAATTCCAATGTTCTTTTAATAAATTTAAATAATAATGTTCATTTCATATTTTTATAGTCGTAATTTACTTTTATAAACAAATTTTAAACCTTACCTTTAGCATTTTAAAACAACAAAAATAGTTTTACATTACATAATATTAAAATATTCCCTGACACAAACTACATTATATAAATATTTAAAAATAATATTAAAATTTTATCATATGTAGAAACAAAAGATAAAAAGTTTCAATAGTGAAACTTTATTTCCCAAAGCGAAGATCAAAAGTAGACAGACTTCTTAATGTATATTATGATGGGAAAATATATTGGCAGGCATTTGATACACTATGAAGTCTCTCAGGATCTTACTCGCTTATACTCGCTTGTCTTTGGATTGATGCGCTCTCCAAGTTTGCATCAAGTGGAAGACAGGTGAAACTCAATCTATAGATAGAATTGAGGTCATAGTTGTACATTTCACATGAAAGTTAGTACAATATGTAAGAGTACAATAGTTCAATTTATAATTTATTGCAGGTTCGAGTCACAGCTGGGTGTATACGTGGATTGTGAGAGTGCAAGACAATGTGTGTTTACGATAAAAACTGAGAGATGTATGATTGATGTGATTCCACCTTCAAGAGTACAAAGATATTCTACAGTTTCTCAAAGGCTGTCATATCGAAAGTCTGAATTATATAATTAAGTCATGACCGGCTCATGTGTGTGGTTCCATATAAACTGTTAATAAGACTATATATCTTAATGGGACTATTTTAAAGTGGTAGCACAAAATACCATTAGGCGAAAATTTTAGGAAGAGAATAAATAATTTATTAAATTTACTGGGGAGAACGTTGACTTTGATATGAATTTGTCCTTTAATTTGGTGTATTTATTAATTTAACCGTAACCATACCTTTCTAATTGTTAAATCATTGAAATTTGAGTTTTTATAGCTTATTTTATTATTCACTCAGTAGAATGAAATTTAGTCTTTGTACACAAGATAAACTGAAATTTGAAATCAAATATAAATTTTTATGAGAAGAAAAGTTGAAAATAAAATTTGAAAAGATTGAAGTAAAAAAATCTTGAAAAGGAAATACGTTAAAGTTTTCCTCAACAGTTAATAAAGAGAATCTTTCTTTTTTTTTTCTTTTTTTTTTTTTTTCGGGAACACAAAAGAGTCGAATATAATAGTTTTATTGTTAGGTTCTTAGTGCCCAGCTTATGGTTTGGTCAAAAAAAAAAAAAAAAAAAAAAAAAAAAAAAAGAGAGGATCAGTTGTAAGTAGTTAAGTGCACGCAATAGTAAAAATCCACATCTTGTCTTGCCTTTTGTCGACTTAAGTTTCACTAAAACGGTAATACCATTCTGTTGATCCACTTGTGCACGAGAACACGCGTTGTTCAAAACAACGTTGCTTTAAAATAAAACTTCTTTACTTCATTATTACGTAAGTTTGACACACAATCAATTAGAAAAATAAATTTTATTTATGAGGCTAAATATATATTTTTTAACATTTTTTGTGTTGGAATAAATTGATGAAAATATGCTTTAGACATAAAACAAAAATACTTTTGATTACAAACTTGATCTCTATAAGCAATAATATTCACTTAGCTTTACCACTGGCCAACTTACGGTTACCTGGTACACTCAAGTAAAGCTCAAACTTTTAACAATGCTAAATAATAAACACGGCTATACAGTAAATCATAATTTTTTTTTTTATAAATGAATCATACAAAATAATAATAATAATAATAATAAAAGCAGAAATTTATAATCATACATAATATTTCTTCAGAGTTAAATATTTCCTTAACTTCAGAACTATGTCTGCTCTGCTGTTTTTGTAAGGTATACGTGTATATATATATATATATATATATATATATATATATATATATATATATATATATATATATATATATATATATATATATATATATATATATATATATATGTAAATATATATATAAAACAAACATAAGAAATATGATTAACAGTTTGTTTTTTTTGTAACAAAGATTGAGAACACTTTTTTTTTCATCAATAAGCGTAGACTTTTTATCAGATCAAATTATTGTTCAACGTGTTTTTTATCCATTGGTGTATACTTAATTTTTTTGCTCGAATCGACTATAGACGGTAGAATTCCATATCGTATATCATAAACATTTACGGGGAAAATGATACATAAAAAAAAACTTTTTATCAGAACTACAGAACCCAGCATATTATACTTTTTAAACTAAAGACATAACATATTAATAAGAAAAAATTACATTAATCATTCAATTAAAAAAATATTTAACTTTTTTAACTTGACATGAATATATATATACACTATACACAAGTACATATATTATACTCGGAACAACGTTTTACAAATAGAGATATAGCTTTATGACTTAATAAATAATGTGAGTTTTTTAATTGCAAATATTAAAACTTATGGTACAAACTTGATTATATTTGCATAAAATATTTGAAATTACTGTGAAATAAATATCTTTAAATAATAATATTTAACATGTTAATTTTAAATGAAAATAAATTAAAAGTCTATTCATTATACACCATTATTATACTTTGATGTTATTTAATTATTATTGTACAAATTTTCAATAGAAAGAAAAAAAAACATTACAAAGTATATACTTTGATACTTTGAAGTTGAATGAATTTTTCTTTTGTTTCTTTATAAACAGTAATGTTATAATTTAAAATTCAGCACAATAACATGGGTGAACGTTTGAAAAATATTATTATTTATTATTTTTCTTTTTTTAATAATAAAAGCTTTCTAAACGTCCTTTCTTTCTTTTTAAGAAAAATGAAAATATGCAGTTTTTGCATCGTATATCAAGTGTTAATTCTCTCTCTCTCTCTCTCTCTCTCTCTCTCTCTCTCTCTCTCTCTCTCTCTCTCTCTCTCTCTCTCTCTCTCTCTCTCTCTCTCTCTCTCTCTCTTAGCTTTCGTACGAGACGATACTATATAAACCATATTATATTATTATTCAAGTTTTAAATTTCGAAAGTAGACCATCATTGCTCATGCATATAGATTATACTTTTTTTTACTTAAACACGAGAACGAAAAAAAATGAAATTTTATTAACTTATGTATAATAAAATTCAATTTAATATTACAGGATTTACATTAATTAAATTTTAAATAAAAAACTCATCAATTATATAAAAAAAGAAAGAAATAAGAAGTAATGTCTCTAGACGTTGAAGAAGAAAAAAAAATCAATGAAAGAAAGAATATCAAAATTGTTATTTAAATAAAAATGCTGATGACAATTTTTACACTGCTATTTATAAAACTGAGATAAAAGTTTTGCTTTAATACAGATTTTAAATTTCTACAAAAATATTTATGTATATTTTCTTTTAGGTTTTTATAAAGGTTACTAGAACATATAGAAAGAAGAAAAAAAACACGCATCGTATATTCAAAAAAGAAACTCTTTACTAGGTTAAAGTGGGCTCATGGGGAGGAAGAGAGAGAGAGAGAGAGAGAGAGAGAGAATAGCAAAGAAGATAACAAGAGAGAATACTACGGTCTCGTCGCCACTATGCTTATATTATGTTAGCTACTACTTGCATAGATATTACCAAAGAAAAGAGAACTAAAAAGCTGAGAATCCTCTCTTTTTCTCATTCTCTCACTCCACACCACCACCCTGCTTTTGCTTTTATATTCGCGGTCACAATGATAGGTCTCAAGGGATGTTTTGCTGTGAGTGTCCGATGTCTTCTTTTCTATGTTACGTAAGTCGTCGAAAGGCAAGCGAGGCGCCTACAATACATAAACCTCGAGATAGCAAAAACACATTGCATTGAATGGAAAGACTGATAGTGCTACCTACAAGCAAAGGATCCACAACCAACATGGTGACACATTTAACACGCTTTTATAATACACACAAACAACAACAACAACGCATCACACAATGTAATTCTGACTTGTAAAGAAAATAGATAATTGAATTTCTAAATTAAGGCATACTATCTCTCTTTATATATTTTATGAGTATACTTATAGAAGGAAGAGAATACTGTTATATCATTTTATTACAAAATCAAACTGATTAACTAAATTGTGTAGTGCAAAATAGCTTAAGCGAAATATTTGCTTGTTCAAAGACTTTATATTGATTATTTAATTAAATATTAACAGTTTGTATTTATCTATATATTTACTTTTGTTTGTATAAATATACATATTGAAATATTAATAAGCTAAAATGGTCATAAAAACGGTACATGAAATATCTACTTTTTCCTTTCGCTGTAATTATTATTAATAATTTCAAAACGTTACTATATGGTATGTAGTGTTTACATTTTAATATGCTCTTTTATTTAATTTTCTTTATTTGAATTGTTACAAGTCTTACTTTAATAGACATAAAAAATGATAAAATATTGTTATTATAATTATCAAAGAATTTTTAAAATAAAACTAGAATAATTATTTTTATAGATACCAAAAGAGGTATAGATACTCATTGAAATAAAAGTATTCAATTCTGAAGAATCACAATTAACATCATTATAAACTAGAATAATTATATTTTTAATCTTAATCTGTAAATTTGAAACGACTATAAAGCAATAAATATAAGAATGCATTTCAAAATCTTTCGTCTAGTTATCTAAATAAATTGAAGTACTTTTAGTATGTATATCGTGTACCGTATTCTTGGTCATGCATTTTTCAGAAGCAAAACTCAAGATATCAATTTGGAAAACAAAACTAAACTAAAATTTAAAATAAATTACTTCATGTTTACTGTTTAAAAGTACATAAAAATTTCTAATAAAAATGAATAATTTTAGTAAAATACTTATTCTTGCATAAAATTTAAATGGTAGGTGTAAATAGCAGAGAATTCTTTGCATTCGAAACAAAAATAAATGTTAACTCTCCAAACAAAAAAGTTCTTGGTTGAATAATTTTATTCTGAGCAGCGGCGCAATAAAATCCCATAGACTTTTGAAATCTCAAAGTTAAGAGTAGAGGTGAATAATGAAAATATTTGGCAATTAAAATTTTCCTCTCCTTACAAGAAGTTTTATTCGAAATTTAAGTTAATTAAATTGTGAAAGCCGAGAATATTAAATTTAGTTTAAATGAAATTTTATAAAATGAACTCGTAGAAATTCACATATAAGAAAACATGCGGCGCAAAGTATAATATATAATTTCAATTGAAATTTAATCATATTTTCACAAGTTTTTAATTAATATTCTATTTGCATAGCATAATATTTTCTTCAAAAAAAAAAAAAAAAAAAAAAAAAAAAAAAAGAGGGAATGAAAGTTGGGCAGTATTTCATATCTTTTCAAAATATCTGTCATTTTGTAGGCTGGAAATTTAAAAGTTAAAGTTTTGGCTGCACTTTTTGCAATCTAAATAAAATTTATTTGTGGCAAAAAAAAAAAAGAAGAAGAAGAAGAAGAAGAAAGAAAGAAAGAAAAAAAAAAGAAAAAATATAAAACAAAACTTCAAAACAAACAAGAAAAATATATTTTAAAAAACACTTCAACTTTTTTTCAAACGTATGAATCTCTTCAAAAAAAAAAAAAAAAAAAAAAAAAAACTCCAAAATAAAAATTCTTTTAGTTTTCAAGTATTTTTTTTACAGACGTATGTACAGTACAGTACTATACATTGCAAAAAAAGTATTTCCTTTTTTAACTTTTAATAAAAATAAACGGAAAGAAAAATATTATTTTAAGTGTAAGCACCATTCTAGTTTGACTTAACAAAGTAGTAAAAACGTCTGTCAATTTTTTTTTTTCGCTGTAGAGACTCTTGTGTTTTTCAACGTAATATATTATATATACGCACGTCTTTTTAATCTAATTTGTTATACGTATTACCTGCTAACGTAAATACAAACAATAAAAAAAAGTTGAATATATTCAAACTTTATATCATTTATATTAACAAATAAGATATAAAATTTCTTTAACTTTTTAGTGTTTCCCTAGAATTACAGTATATAAATATATATATTTTCTTTTTTATTATGATTGAAATGGTAAATATTAAATTGTAATTTAGATATTTTGCAAAGAAATTTTTTCTTTCTTTTTTCTTTCTGAAATGCAAGTGAAAGCTGTCTTAAACAGTATAATAAAATTAATAGAAAATACGGTACTTATGTAGGTTCAACAATAACAGTGTTAGCTAAATTAAGTGATTAATTGTTAAAATTTTAAAAATTAAGTTTTAAGTAATTTCAGAAATCTTTAGAATTTTTTTTTATTTGTCTCATGTTTTGCAAACATATTAAAAATTCTTTGAGTATTAAAATAATTTTTTTTTAACGGAACCTTTTTATGAAAGTCGTCCACATGGAAAAGTTATATGCAAGAATTTCAACAAATTTTGGTACACTTTGAAATGTAATTTCACCCTCTCACTTTCAAGACTTTTTTTTTTTTTTTTTTTTTTTTTTTTTTTTTGCGGTTGTCTATAATTTTTGTTTTTTGTTTTCTCTTTTTATGTCCATTTAGAAGTTAATCATAAACTATTTTTACTCCATGATGATTTTTTTTTTTTGTAAATAAATGTAAATTTTAATTTACAACTAAAACGGACAAATTTTTAATATTATTATTTAAATTAATTGCTTCAAATAATTACAAATTTTATTTTTAAAATTAATAAAATAAAAATAAATTGTAATAGTAATAATATTTGAGATAGATGACGTCAGAGATATGAAATACTCACTACAAAGTATTGTATAATTTCAACATGTTATTAATTTTAAATGGTTGAAAAGGGGATTTTAGATTCCCTTAATAGTCTCTCTATGCATTGTACACCTTTATCATAAAAACAGAATATAGATATAATAAAAATAAATCATTAAAAATTTAATTCAATGAGCAATATGAAATTTATGAAAAAAATAGATTTTATATATAAAAGAATTATATCCATATACTAAATTTTTAACCCTATTAAATCATTACAATTAGTGTAAAAAAAAAAATAAAGGAAGAGAAATTTAGTAGAAAATTAAGCCTCAGTGACAGTGTAAAATTTATTTCACTTTAAAATTATTATATTAAAACTTGTTAAAATTGTAAATTTGTAATAAATTTGTTATAGAGTTAAATTTTTGTATAAAAGTCTGGTAAAATTGTACTTTATAAGTTTTAACCAAAAATCTCAATTTAATTAATTTAGCAATAACGTTTTGTTTTTGCACCGTTATTATCAGGGTAGTAAACTTTCATTTCCTCTCTCTTTCTCTCCCTCTCTCTTTAACATTTGATTGTTTTAAATTTGTGTAGATAACTTTGGTAATTTAAATAACGTATGGAGAGCGATTTTGTATACTTTTCGTTGTTTTATAACATTTAATTGAACCTGCAAATAATTGCTGTATTTTTTTAAACTAAACTTTTAAAAGAGTTTTCAATAAAAAATTACACGTACCTTTAATTAAATAAGTAACGGTTATGATATATAAAATAGATAGCTCATATATGCCTTAGTTATAAAAAAATGAAACATTAATGGAAGTGACATACATGAATTAAAATATATTTGTTAGATTAAAAAAACTATTTATTTTGCTACAAACAGTAGCATTTTATATTATATATTCAAATGCAAATATGTATGGATTAACTTTTCCACAGCTTGGCACAAAAAAAATTTACCGTATACATTGATAACAAAAGTGTTTTTTCTCTTTCATTTTAAATTTAATATAAGTTAATATTTTACTTGCAGAAACTTTTATTAAAAATTTTCACCGTATGTTAAATGTTTGCGACTTACCGTGTTGCGATCGTATATAGTTGTCGTTCGTATCGTTTCGCACACACGTGGTCTCAAGTACAGAGCGGTGTGTGTGGAGTGGTGTGCGAGGTCGCGGCACCACGCCAGTACTGATGCTGAGATGAAGCAAAGCTGGAGCACAACTATACACAAGGAGGAGGCTGTGGCAGGCATGCGACCATGCGCATCGTTCGCGCAGGACACACTCAGGATGCACGCGCAATCGCTCCGCCTTAACCACCTCATTCATCACCTCTAATTATCTTCTTATTGAAACCTCGAGTATTTTATATCAAATGTGTGCAAAGGAGATATTACAGGCTGCTTGATTTTTTTTTTTTTTTTTTTTATTATTATTATTATTATCTAAAACTCACATTTCTTTTATTGAAATATTACACATTCATAGAGGTAAATGAAGAATTAGCTAATACAAGATGTGCAAATTAAAAAAAAACTCATATTAACACCAGTATTAAAGTTTTTTATTAATACTTAAATTTTTGCTAAAAGTGTTTATTATTTTGAAAAAATTGCCTATTTTGAAACCAATTGGTTGTAAGTACTAGTGATAAAAAGTAGAAATGTGGCAGAGTAACTTAATGAATAAAATGTTATTTTTACTTTACGAAATGTGAAGTAAAAAAACAATCAAAATTTTAGATTCTTAATTTTCTAAATTATTTAAAAAATTATTCATTATTAATATTCTTCATTCTGGAAAATAAAAAACATTTTATAAATTTTTAGAATATCATTTATCAATAAGAAAAACTGTCTGTTATGGTAAAAATTATTAAAGTTTCAATCAATTAAATGAAATAATACAAATTACATAATAATTTAAAATTAAATGAATACATAATAATACTAATATAAAAGTTTACAAAGGACTTGTTATAGTAATTGAAATGTTCTTTTGTATTATACGAACTAGAAGACTTATAGAATACAGCATTGAAAAAAACAATTGTTGTATCTAGCGTTCGTCTACTTGAGAATATTAATAAAAATACAATTATTTATGAAATAAAATAGTATATAAATATTTATTACTACATAAAGGAAGGAAACATTTTAAATGTATATTATAACTTCTTGTATGCAATATCAACACATATTAAGTCATTTATAAACATACAACGTAATATGCGAGACATATTTAAAGCAAAAGTATGATAATTTGAAATAGATGCGCGGTATTTATTATACAAATAAATATGGTACATGTTTCGCATGACTACACAGCAATACTGCAGTAATTATGTAAGCTTCACTGCAGTTTAATAGTTTAACAATTGTCCAGATTGTTTAAATGTACTTTTATGTATTACAATATTTATCCATTTGTAAACATATGATTATGTAAATATATTAAAAAAATAATGATAATGCACCTGTAAATAGTGATTGTGTTTTAATTAAATTTCAATATTCTCTCCAACTTTTATATATATTTCTCTCTCTCTCTCTCTCTCTCTCTCTCTCTCTCTCTCTCTCTCTCTCTCGTTCTCTCTCTCTCGTTCTCTCTCTCTCACGCTATAAAAAAGTTTTTTTTTTTTTTTTTTGCTACTAATATTTTGCATTTAATATTTGTAAAAAAAAAGGAGAAAAAAAAAAGGCAGGAGAAAAATTTGAAGGAAAAATGTACAACAAGATTTATACATCATATAACAGAGTAATAAGTGTTAAAAGAACAAGAAAGTATATAGGAAAAAAATAATATTGTAGAAAAAAAAATGTTTTGAAGTCTGTTAGAAACATAAGATAAAAAAGAGGAGAAGGGTGGAAAAAAAAAGTGAGCTCCTAGTTTGGGATCCAGATTTACGAGTATGGGTTTTGGTAATGGAGTTTCCATGCTTCTCTTGGTTTTTATGTAGCTTCACTATATATAACAGAGTGCATGAACGGCGTTGTCGTCGCCTCTCTCACTCTCTGTGTAGCAAAGAAAATTGGCCACGAGGTGAACAATATTCTTCCAATGCTTTGACCAGTCAACTTTTTTTCTATTCCCATGAGAGGTCAAATTGTCCTTTATTTTTCCCATAAGCAATTGCAAAAATGGACCACAAACTCAACTATACAGTATGTATATGATCTGCTATGCGACACTTTTATATATATATATATATATATATATACACATATATTCTTGCTTAAGGGCAATCACATCACAATACCAGTCACAGTAAGAGAGAGAGAGAGAGAGAGAGAGAGAGAGAGAGAGAGAGAGAGAGAGAGAGAGAGAGAAAGTGTAAAAAGATGTCTTACAGGCATAATACTTTTACAACTATATGAATATAAAAGTTTAGCATATTATTTGATATTTTATTTACATGCTACAATATACTTTTTTTTTCGTACAATATTCTTAACACCATGCAATCGTATGGAATTGGTGTTAAAAAAATGTCAATTGCTAACACTAAAGTACAGCAAATAACATTTTATTATTTAAGATTTTTTTTTTTTTTTTTTTAGTTTCTATAAGACGAAAAATGAAAACATGAAGTTAAATTACATTATACTGTATTCTATATTTGTGGCAGTAAAAGGTGCATAAGCTACGAATTCATTATTTTAATGCTATTATCCACTAACCACTAAAAACGCATAAATTGATACAATTTTTCCTTATAAAAGCAAAGGTAGATTTTTTTAATGTAATTATTTAAAAGTTTATCATACAGTTTATAGCTGTAAAATCATAATGAGCAAATTATGTGGTTATTTCTCAAATGTGAACCTTATTCAGAAGGTTCAACTAATTTTTCACAGAATATTAACAATTCCCAATGCTGTATTTCTTAGATAATTGAGCAAATATATGAATCTTTACATAAAAAAAGTAATGATAATTTTATTTAAGTAAATAAAGTAATAATAATTACTTGGAAGTAGATTTCTTTTAGTTTGCGATGTAAATATTTTAAAAACAGCTTCAAATATTAAAAGCAAGTATATTATATAATAATAAAAGTAGGCTATTTAACTACGTAGATAATTATTTACTTTTAAATATATTCAAAAAGGTATAAAGTAATGAGTTTTCAAAGCTAATAAATTAAAAACAAAAATTTCCGCTTCAACGTTTTAAAATTTTCACACAAAGGCTGGAAGTGAAGCACACGTCAATCGCTCTCTGGCACACGCTTGAAAATAATAAAGTAATTAAGTGAGGATTTGATGAGCAGATAATTTCATTAGAGAATCAATTTTAGGGTCGATATTAATCATGTATATCAAGTTTAATAATATAACAAGATTAATTAAAAATATTATATATATATATATATATATATATATATAATATACAAAAAAAAACTATACCTTGTCAGTTACGGTAATTAAAAACAAATGAGAGTGAGGAAATATATTATTATGTAAAATATTAATGAATAACAAATTAGCTAATTTTGAACATTATGAATACGCAATTGAGTTTTATGCTATATTAAAATTATGTAATGGTTAAAAACATGTTAAATGCTAAATGTAATGATGTTGAGAATGTGCACTAATTTACTAGGGTTTAAGACTGAGGCTATTTTACTAGAAAAATCAACCAATCATCTGATTAAGATGTACTTTGAAACACGTCGCGTGCGTACGTGGATTTAAGACTATATGGTCAATCAGTTACACGATTTATAGTGTATTTACTAATTATCCTGGTAAATGTTGGTTTAGGGTTCTCTCTCAATTTAAAAGATTGCGAAAAGTGTTTTCTTTCTCAGTAAAGTCAATGATTTTAATGTGGCTTAAATATGAAGGTTATGGTGGAATGAAAAGCTACAAATATTATTGTTCCGAATAATCTGGAAATAGAGTCTTATTTAAAGGCGTAGAACACCTTGAACAAAAAAGTTGCGTAATATCCTAACAAACCTGAAAATCAACATTGATTTGGCCGGGGTCATTGATTTCTATTTTATTTTCCATTCACAAAATGACACTGGCGGTCACTGACGTCACAGCTTGCCCGGTTTACGCGCGCGTGGACCAGAAAATGGAAAATAAATTAGAATGGAATGGGAAATAAATTAGAAATCAACGACTTCGGCCAAATCAACGTTGATTTTCAGGTTTGTTAGGATATTACACAAGTTTTTTGTTCAAGGTGTTCTATGCCTTTAACGTACTTATTACATTGTGATACATTTGCATGCAGCGGTCATATATATGTACTGTACGTAGATAACTTATATGAGCTTGAGTTGTAAAAAACAGTAACAATTGTAACATTCTTCTAGTATTTTCTAGTTATTTATCATTAAATTTAAAAATTAATAACAATTTTAACTTGTATTTCTGATACGCTAACTTTATCGTACTAGAAACGTAGACATATATAATGCTATCTCAGTTTGAAATGTTTATTATCTAATGTTAAACAGTATACAGTACATTGCAATCAAGTATTCAATTGGATTTTTATTTTTTATAACATAAAATTTGATTAGCCTTTTTACCTACTAGATAAAAAAAATATACACCCACACTAGTGAAACATATATAAAAAAAAATCGGTATTTTTTTACATACTAATACTTTGTTTTAGCACTAAATATAGTTACTAAAAACGAGGGCAAATGAATGGAATTTTTTAAATTTTATATACGTACCAATTTTCTATTGTTTACAAGACATATTTATATATACAGTATATTTTGCTTTATTTAATATACAATTTTACAATTTACAACATAAAATAAAGGTGATTGCAAAATCATGTTCAGTGAAACACTTCACTTTAGAAGAACATCTGCAAACACAGGGAGAAATCATGTGTGAATTGATATATTGAAAATTATTGAAAAAAGTTGCAGTTAATAGAAATACATGTAACAAACGTACAAAAAAAAAAAGAAAAAAAAAAGTACAATCATTTTTATTGACAAAATATGACAAAATAATCTCATGCCCTCAGATAACTCTAAAATATAAAAACAATATTCCACGTTACAAAATATAACACAGTCATCGCACAGTCTTTGCGTTGTTTGAACCGGTTCCCATTGGATCACCGGAGTTGAGCAACGTAGAGCGTGGTCAGTACTTGGATGGGTTAAACCGTACAAAAACTGGCGGCGTGGCTGTGCTGGCAGTTTGATCACTGCTTGCTAACGCGAGTGCTGTCAACTCTTGGTTTTCCAAGAGTCAGTGGTCCGGGTTGCACAGATCTGGTAGTCGAGCCCAGAAGAGTGTGAGAACGGGACGAGCCTGAGGTCTGGTAAGCCTCAGATCATACATTAAAGCCCATACTGAAAAGGTTTAATCCTGGCCTACACCGAAAGGTATTATGGAGTCATGATACTTACCTTTTTACCTTACAAAAATAAAATACACAAAATAAGATTAGTAGAATCACGTAATTGTAAATGAAAAAAAAATCATGTTAATGAACAGATGTGTTTCATAGAATACCATCATAAACGTAAATGTTGTTCTAGTAAAATTTTACCTTTAAAATCCATTCTTTTGATACAAAAAAAAAAAAAAAAAAAAAAAATTCAACGTATATATAAATTAAATTAATATTAACATAATATTATTTTGTAAATCTCATAAAACATAAGAAAGAAAAATTTTATATATAAAAATAAAAATTTATATTATTTATTCTGATCCACATGTTAAGCTTAAACCTGGAACTAAAATTGGCAAGACGTGTGAAAAATATTCAAAAACTACATATTGACTTGCTTGCTTGCTTGCTTGTTGGGAAGATGCTGCTCTTTACGCATCTCTATACGCTCAAAAATTGTGAATAAAAAACCCAACAAAAGTAGAAGAAGAAAAAAAAAGTAGAAAAAAATTATGAGTCGACAAGCTGACTTAGATTATGTAACGCGTTATTGCGTTGAATGTTTTTGATATAAAAATTTGTAATCTTTTTACTTTTTTTTATCACAGTAAATTTTAGATGATGGTAGGAGCTTAGCATGAAATATAAATTTGTAAATCTTCAAATAAAAGATATTCAAACAAAAATACATAGAATTGTAAAAATTTTGTGGAAATAAAAAGTAAATACAAGTAAGGTAAGATTCAATATGAAAATATCATGACTACAAATAAAAGAAAATTGTGTGTAAATTTTCGTGCATTCCTAATTTTTAATATGAAAAATCATACATGAAATATTTGCTTCACAACAAAAAAATTAATATAATAAGGCTTATATTTATAAAAATTGCAATAAAATAAACTTTCAATATTTCTTCTAGAATAAAATACTACGCAATGATTTATTGATTATTTGTTAAATAACGCAAACACATTTATTTTCTCTATGTTTACGACTACAAAAAACTTTTATATTACGTAAAAAAAAAGTTTATCTTTTCACTTCATTTTTATATTTGATATTATTATGATCCCTCATAAGCACTAACTATATTCAAACTATCCTTTTGTTATGTTTATATTTATATGCAAGAAAAGTGTGATAAAAATGTATACATGACGAGAAAAATAGAAGAAGAAGAAGAAAAGTTTTCTCTTCTTTAAGAAGATATGAAAGGTTTATCTAAAAAAAAAAAAAAAAAAGTATGCAACTGTGTTTAAGATACATTGTTGCTGTTATACGGGTCATATCCCTGCATTGTGAAGATGTATATACGTCGTTGGTTGCCTTAGTAACCGTGCAAAAGCTTCTCTCTCTCTCTCTCTCTCTCTCTCTCTCTCTCTCTCTCTCTCTCTCTCTCTCTCTCTCTCTCTCTCTCTCTTCGATATATATATATATATATATATATATATATATATATATATATATATATATATATATATATATATATATATTATACTGTATATAGATGTCTTCAACTATATACTGTCCCATTTTCCCTTGAACGGGTTGTAAATGTTTGGAACCAATCACCTACAGTAGATTAGGTCACGTGTATCATACACCCCTAGTCGGTGATACTATGTTACTGTATATATTTACTGTTTGTATATACTAGCTAGTTAAAGAGGAGAGAGGGAGGTAGTACGCAATTGACTTGCATCAGGTATATAGGTAATTTGAAGTAAAAAAAAAAAAAAAAAAAAAGTTGATGTGATGAGTTAGCAGTTGACAGAATGTAAATAAACACTGCTGATCAATAAACATAGAAATTTTACGTTTATTTCTATGATAGAAAATGTATACTAGATACATATCAAGACAAGCTACGAATAGTAATTTATAATAATAAATAATTCAATTTTTACACTACACTAAAAAAAAACTGTAAAATTATATTTTAAAATATTGATTAGTATTAATATTTTATAAATATTCATTTGTATGTTACTAACATTCAACAAAAATTTAACTTAATTATAAAGGTATTTTAAGAATTCTGATTAATTATAATTTAATCTGCTTTAATAAATTAGTGTGACATTTTGAATATTTAATTAAAAATTTAGTTTAATACATTTTTACCTTCGTAATTTGTGTTAGTATTAAAATTTATAGTTATAAATTGATTTTTAATTAAAATTTCTATTAATAAAGATTTTTTTATGACTTATTTTAGAGCGTATCAAAATTAGAGTGTGAACATGCTCAGAACTTGAAAGACAAATTTATTGTATTATAATATCTTACATGAGTTTTTCATTCAATTTCTTTAGATTTTCAAGCAATCAAATAACTCATTCTGAAAAAAAATGGTTTTCTTGTGCACAACAACTGTAAAAGTATTTTGAATTATATTTTTAACTATTATTTGTTTAAATTGAATGAAAAATTACTGTTTAAAAATATCAACATTTTTTTTTTTTTTTTTTTTTTTTTACCAACAACATGAGAGCTTAACACAGAAAGAAGTAATTTTCAAAAATTAAATTTCAGTCACATTGTCAGTCAAAAGAGTGATGTGTGCAGAGTGATAGAGTCGACATGTTGACTTATTGCATGACAGAGAAGCTCATGAACTGTGTTATCGTGTGTACAATAATATGGTGTGTGACGTCACCAATCGTCATTAGTGGCTATTGTCTCGCTGGCACACAAGCCGACGCTTATTACCATCGTTTGCTTGCAGGTACCGGGGTAAGGGGAGTGGGTGGAGACCACATTGCGGCCGGATTTAGGTGGACGTATGTTATTAGCAAACCCAGCTCCATGCAACCCTTTATGTATACATACTATGTTCTGTACAGTCTAGGTAGGCTGGGAGTGGGATGATGGCTTTGGTATATGATGGTGGTAAAAACGAATGACTACGTAAGCTTTACATGTCTGTCTGTTTGTTGTTTACTTTTTTTTTCTCTCTCTCTCTCTTTTTATATATATGTGTAAAATTTATTATGTTGTCATGTTTACTATGGAATAAAAAGTGAAATTCTAATACAAAATTAAAGTACATGGTATTCTCTTGTGCTCTCATTTTTTTTTCTCCCAACTCTCAGTTTTCTAAAGGGAAAAAAATATATAAATGTCATTTTATTTTGAACAAAAAATATTTCAATTAAAAGAGCTAATGTGTTATGTAAGTATTACACAATTTAAATGTGATTTTTAGTACATAAACAATTATAAAAACATAATTATATATTTTAATATAAACAATTTATTTTTTCTACATAGATGTTTTTTTATTGCACATTGATATAGAAATGAGGCATGAGAAACTTCCTCATTGATTAAAGACTAGCAGTAAAAACAAATAATACTTTCTTTAATTACTTTGCCAGTGAGTATTATTTCATTCTCGAAGTGTATTCCGGCTTGTGATTTCATTAAAGCATCTCTGGAGTGATCTTTAGGGATAAAGAAAAGTGATTAGTTTGCATCACTGCTACTTACATATAAAAATTAATCACTAGCTGGCTCATATTTTTAATGCTGTCTTACTTCAGATTTTACAAACTCTGCAATTGTAACGATAATGAAGTTTTAAGATTTTTGTTAAAATTTCATTCTTTAAGGTGCATTTATATATTCATTTATTTGTTGAAGCTTGGCGTAGCAAAATAATTATTTCCATTTCAAACAATGATGATGTTTAACAATATCAAAGTTATATACGCAAAGCTTCGTAAAGTTACACTTTTTTATGATAATTTACTGTAGTGATGCAATTTAACAACTAGTAAAGGTTATTAAAAATTATGTATTAATTCTAACTGTATATTTGATTTCTACTTAACATTGTGATCCAGTGTCACTCCTCCCCCCCCCCCCCCCCCCCCCAGAAATTTTTGAGTACCGTAAGTATTTGAACTAACTAAAAAGTTTACCCCTTACATCAACAAAAAATGGAAGTAAAATTACTTTACTTTAATTATTGTGTCGTCTTTTTGCATATAAAACAACAACAACAAAAAAAGAGCCAAGTTAGTATACCTTTTATGGCCGCTAAACAAAAACCATTATTTATTATAAAAATTGTAAAAGTAGGTTCACATTTATGTTTTCATTTCGAAAAAAAAAAAATGTTTAAACCGCTGTAAGCTTTCAATGAAAGTTTGTAACTGTACAAACATTTTATAACCAGCTTTAATGATTTGTTATTTTTGTTACATTTATCCAACTTTGATGATTTTGTTTGTTTGTTTGTCACAACATATCTTATTTAATCCGTCACTTCTCCATTATTTGCTATATATGGTGGAAAAGTATTTTGTTGTGTATGTATTATAACTTTGATGATTTCTTGTTGTTGATTCATACAAACTGTTGTTTTTAATAAAATATAATACATGGCAGTAAATTGTACAAAAGTTATGACAGCTTTAACAAAAAAAATACATACATTTAAAACATTTTTTGACATCAAAAATAATATTTAGCTACTAATTCCTATTTTAGCTAGTAATCACTCCTCCTCCTCTCCCGTTATTGGCATGTTAAATTGTTATTTTTCCTACATATAAAATATTATTTAAAAATATTAATGTATCAAACAATTTTGTACAAAGCCAAGAACTTTACAAGTTTTCGTACATAATTTGTGATGCTACTTAATTTTATTTTATAAATGTATGATTAAATATATATATTTGGAAACTACAATAAATCAAATCATAATTTATTGATGTATTTTATTTGAAGTTACTTTGTAACTTTGTGTATGTTTTTAATGTGTAAACACTTTGATTAATAAATTATTATTAACCTTGATGGATATAATGTATTATACGATTGATGGAATGAAGGAAACAATGAAGTTTTGAACTTTTCTGTTTTTATTTTATATGAACTTCTTAACTCTGCCATAACTATAGAATTTTGATTTGAAAATTACATTCTTATTATGTAGCATTGTTAAAAATACAAAAAGAATTTATTTCTAATCTTTTAAAATCAAAATCAATAATACAAAGACTCTGTACATATTTTTATGTTATTATGGGCACTGAATTATAAACTGAAAGCATTGAAACTGTGAAAACAGTGAACAGTGAAACTGAAAGTATGGGTTAAAGTATGCGTCGAAAATTTGAATTACATCATTAAGGGATCGTTTTTTTCAACAATAGCTTCCTATCCTGTTTATATATCCATGGTTAATACTAACAAATTAAGAAATTTATAGATTTTTTAAAACTACCCAATTGATAAAATCCTATTGCATTCTACTGGGTTATTAAATTTAGAATATTCTAAAATCAAAGCATTACTATATGAAATAAAACAATAATGACATGTAATTCATGTAAAAATATGATATTTTATTAAAATATATTTAAAAATTTATATAATAATAGTGTAATTGTATAACTCAATTATATTAAAAAATTCTCATCATTTTATATTTTAATGTTGATTTTCGACACAGTCAGATGTGACACTTTGACGTTTAAACTGTGACATATGAAAAGGTTTGTTTAAAAATAACAACACCGCTAAATACATTGCATTAACCCCATATTAACATCACATAATATTGACTAAACTGAAGTTAGCTATTAAAACTTTTTCAAACAGAACAACATGTGTTTCTTCATTTACAACTATACGGTATACCAAAAGAAAACTAAAGTAATGTAGTACTGTGTATATATATATATATATATATATATATATATATATATATATATATATATATATATATATATATATATATATATATATATATATATATATTATATATTATATATATATATATATATATAATATAATATAAAAGTAAAGCACTGTGTATATAAAGTTTCTTATAAAACTTTTTGTGTACAGTATGTACGTGTTACCATAAGTAAACTGCATCACGTAATATAAGAAGTAAAAATACATTTTCCTTAATGTAATCAACGTCTCTTGCAATATATCCACAAAATAAACATGTGTAAAAATAAAATATAAATCTTATTACAAAATATATGAGAAAAATCTTAAAAAAAAAATAGTGTTATATATTATATTGAATAGTTTATAAAGAATACTAATGTTTTAATAATAAAAAAATATTTTTATGTGTTACTTAATATGATAGAAATTTTTTTTATTGTTGACATATATTTCATGAGCTATTAAAACTTATGATTTATATTTTTGTTTATGTTATAAAAATACTAATGTGTATATTATATTAAAGGTTTGTTTTATAATTCTTGTAAAGCACACTTTTCTTTAATGCTTTTTTTTTGCGTAATAAAATTGTAAAATAGCATGCAGTTTTTCTTTCAGAATATTAAAATAAATATAGTGTAAATCATTTTTGATTTATGAAAAGTGTAAGAATTCTATAATACTTTAGTATTTTTATATATGTATTGAAATTTCTGTAGTAAGTTTTTGTGACAGTTGTGCTGTATAATAAAAATAGAGCAAAGATATTAAGGAATTGTGATGGAACTAAAAAAGTGTGAGGTGTGAACCACTGAACATTTTTAAGTGTAACTTGAAAAAGCACATGAAATATTGTTATTTCCAATTTCAAATTCTACAGTGATTTTTGAAATAAAAAGGAAGTTGTTACTGTCTAACTATTGATTAAATTCTTGGGCTTTTCAAATTTTAACTTGATTATCAAAATATTTCTCTCTCTCTCTCTCTCTTTCTCTCTCTCTCTCTCTCTCTCTCTCTCTCTCGTTTTCAAACAAGAAACCACTATATTTTTGTATTCTGACGCACGCATGATTTAAATGCAGGTGAATTCTATCAAACTAAAATATAAATTTACTCCTTTTTGTAAAAAAAAATAGTAATATTAAAAATATTAAAATATATATATGTGTGTCACTATAAAAATTGATCATAAAAAATATTTCACGTATGAAAATATAATACTTTAAAGTTGAACTTACAAAAAGATATCAAATAGTAATAACTTTTCTTTTTTTTTTCTCTCTCTCTCTCTATTCCTCACACTCTATTTTCAATTTTAGAATTTTTATTATATCTACAAAAGAAAGAATTGATTATTATTTGTATACGTAAAAGATCAACAAAATTTGTGTTGTTTGGTATATAGAAGAGACATGATATAAGGAGATATGTTTCACTTTATTAAGTTTATCGACAGACGTGTTACTGTTTTACTACCTTACCAGAGGCAGGTTCTTTCTCTCTTTCACATTTTCTTACTATATATATTTTACCACCCGAAAAAAAAAAGTCCCACACATTTTTTTTCACCCCAAATTTTACGAGTCAACACCACGTTCTTATTTTTTTTTCTTCGACTTTCATATGTTCCAATACTGAAAAACACATCTCAGCAATATGTTTGGTACGTCAATCGATACTCTCACCAGTTCGCATATCTATACCTACTTTTACATTCTAAACCTTCACTCTGTCTTAACTTGTAGATAATTTTATGTTAAGTCTGCCTTTATAATTTAAAATATTGGATATTCACAAGATATGTTGTACGTTTTTTTATATTAATATATCGTTTGATACTACTGTAAATGTGTTTACTAAGCATTTTAATTATAAATTAAGCAAGCCAAGTCTATAGGATATAAACAACCTTTTTTTATATAGAAAATGTGTAGTATTTTTTTACAAATATAATATTTTATACAATTTTATTACTTGTTGCTCTTCTCTCTCTCTCTCTCTCTCTCTCTCTCTCTCTCTCTCTCTCTCTCTCCTCCCATTACCCTGATGTCCTTCTATTTTCATTGAAAATGACTTAATATACTGTATAATTATAAGGTACTGTCAACATAAATTGTAGTATTTGTGGCAATACAGTGTAATATAAAATTATATATAAGAATTATGCTTATAAATAGACCAGAGAAAAACATAAGCATTTATATCACAAAAAATTTGATGGGATTTACATAAATAACATTAGTTTGTCTCAGCCCCGTAGTAGTGATCAGAAATTTCAATTTATGCAACCCGCACAACATTTTCATACTAATTTTTGCATGTTTCTGACGCCATAGATATGAATAGTCACTTAAATTGCATACTTTACAGTATTTTCACGCTCTATCACTACATTAACATTCTAGTAAAAATTTTCATCAGTTTTAAAGATCCCAGTTTGTGTTTATTCATTAAAAAGCACATATTGTTTTATGTGGTCTATGGCTCTAATGGGTATTTAAGACTATGTGTTTCAATAGAGGAAATTATAGTGAAAAAAAAAAAGAAAATGTAATTATAATTGATATTGTTACGTTTTTATGATAGAAGGTAAAATTTTAAGAATATTTAAAAGCAGCTCTTAAAATTAAGATTAATACGTATGACAAACTAGAAGCAAAGGTTAAAAAAATTTGAATGAGTGTAAACATATTGAATATCTCAAAATTAATGTCAATACATTATGGTAACATTTTAATAGACAACTGCTACGTGATCAGTATCATGAAAAAGAAAGAAAAAAATAACCGTTTCCATTGAAACAAAATTTACGTTTATATATTCATGAAAGAACCTATTACAAGAAATCAATTTCATTCTGTATAAAGGATATAAAGTATTTTGTGAATGAGGACATATTATAGTTGTATTCGTGGTTAGGCATAATTTATCACATACTTTCCTTCCCTTTTGTGTAAATCCTGACGCTAAATCTTGTGCTTATTTGTATCGTTCTTTCTCTCAAATTGTGATTCTTATTTACTGGCAATGTTTCACACTTGTGTTTGCAAAATGCATTGTTTGAGACTCTAGGCGCGTGATGTTCCTCATTCTAGGAGGATTCACAAGCAGGCAAGCAAACATCTCTCACAACAACAAAATACCGCAACTTTTTGTATAAAGACTTACAGAAAAGAACAACTTTTCTCAGTTCAAAGATTCTATTAAAGCAACCTGTTTGTTGAGTGACACTAAATGAATCAAAACATTTAAATTCTCTCTATTTATATAGTCTTTATGTACTCATTATTTAAAAAAAAAATACGTGTCCAATAACTTTATGGTATGGGGAATTTGTCATAGACCTTCTTTTTATTTTTATGTTTTACTTGGAAACAAGGACATAAATAATTCAATAACGTATTAGTATTTGGTTTATCTAATTCTATGTATTTATGTGTTTGCAGTGACATTATTTTAAAGTTTAGAATGATCAGAACTATTTTTCCCCGCTTCATTTCCATAAATGAAACTATGCAAAATAAAAAATAAGGAATAGTTTTAGGAAATGTATACGATTGATTTAGTTCATTTTGGAAATTTGTTGATGAATATGATTAAAACTTTTCATAACAGTAATAAAACTCATTGTACTGAAGAAATGAGGAAGGTAAATTCTTTTTAACCCCCACTTTTTATGACATTTTTAAAAAGAGCGTTAAACAATTTTGAAGCGTTATTTTTTTCTTAGAAAGATTGGAGCATGGGAAGTATTTTTAATTAGTTTTTGAAAATTAACCTAAAAAGCATGTGACGTCATCAATCGGGCATTTATTTCGGAAAGTATTGACCGTAGAAGGTTCAGTAGCCAGTTTTTTGAAATCCTGAGAACGAGCTGATTTCATTAAACTGGTAACTGAACCTCGAATGATTAGTATATGCCGAGAAAAAAGTGGACTGATGACGTCACAGGCTTTCTAGGCTGATTTTCAAAAATTAATTAAAAATACTTCGCATGCTCCAATCGTCTTAAGAAAAAATAGCACCTCAAAGTTTTTTAAAGCTCTTTCCAAAAATATCATAAACTCAACAACAAAATTTCAATTCACCTTCCTCATTATGTTGAACATCTTCTTTTTAAAGAGACAGAAGCAAGTTTAGTTTACTACTGTTAGTATAGTTAGTACATATAACTAACATCAATAGAAAAAGGAAAATACAAATGATATAATTATTATTATTTTAGTTTTTTAGCAATCTTGTAGTTGTTACCTAAATTTTCTATAACGTTAACGTTAATGTCATTTAAACTATAACTTTAACGATAACGTTAACTCTAATTTGTCCCCACCTAAAACGTTACCTTTAACGTTAACATAAACTAACGTTAACTATAACATTAACAGCTTTTTTAGGCGATATATATTTTTCATGATTATTCATAAGCTTAATCATTTATAATGAAAACATTTTACTTATATTTACTCATTTATAAATAAAAGGTTCATTTAATTTCTCTCACCTCGTCAGTTGATATATTTTTTTTTTTTTAGTCATTGTAAAGTGAAAACTTCTTTCAAAGAGTAACGTTATAGTTATTGCTATGTTGAACTTAAATTTTTGTTACTCTCTAACTATGACTTTACTTTTTGCAATGTTGTTAATAACTATAGTTAACGTTAACGATTTCACGTTAAAGACTACAAGACCGTTTTTTAGCATACATATATAAAATGTAAATTCTAAAGAAAAATCAATGCAAGAATGATATTTACAATTTCTTCCATTTCTAACTGTTTGTTCTCGTGATTTTCTTTTTAAGTATTAAATGTAGTATATTCACAGTATAATATAGAAACTAAAAGATTACAGTATATTTGAGATACTAAAGAAATTCTATTGAATTTAGTAAGTACATTATATTATTTATATGTAATAATATTGATTCAAGCACTCTTTTATACATGAATAAATACAAAAGTAATTCTGCTGCTGTTAGAAGTAATGTAAAATGTGTTATTCTCCTTGATTTTGTAATTTTATTTTTATTAAAGTCAATATCAGAGAAGTTTGTTACATTATTTAGTACTTTGTAATTTAATGTTTAATGTTGCAATTTTTTTATCTTAAAGAAAAATATAGTAAATATGTTCAAGTTTGAACATTTAAAATATAATGTTACTTTTGAATTAAAACATATATTATTTATTGAAATAACCAAATTATCTTTTAACAATATTAATTGAGATAAAATAATATATTTTTTATTAATGACGAACGATTGCATTTTATAAAAAAAAAAATAGTTCGCACTTTTCAAAATATTTTATTATACTAAAAAAATATAAAATTAATGATATGAAATATGTACAAACTTTTATGCTTTTGCAAAAATATCACAGTCTGTGACGATGTCTATTACAAGCCGTGAGTCCATCTCCAAGACATGCAGCGTAGCACATTGTGTGTTCAATGAAGTTTTGTTCATAAGTGCCGGTGAAGAGATGTGACCACGGTCCTCGAGCAAACACTGCTACATCGTCCCCACCATGATTTTCACTAAACTTAGGAGCCACAGAGGGAAACTGGTAACCTACATCAGCTGCGACAAATAAAGAACTCATTTCAATGTAACATTCAAAAGTTATTTAAATTCACAAGAGCAAGTCCTCTTATATTTTCTTGAAAAATATTAATAAGAGGAAATTAATTTACTTTAGCACTTCTAATTTTTTAACAAAAATGATTTAATATCACAATGATTCACTAACTTTAGTATTACTTGATAAAAACGTAATACGTATTGTTTACAGCAATATTGATAAGCTATGTACGTACCCATATTATCACTTGAAATATCATAGCGTGATCCATCTGATAATGGTGCTTTGTAACCTTCTCCATTACCGTAGGTTATTGTGGAGAACGGTAAGCCATCTGTGTCCGAAACACCAGCCAAGCCTAAAATAATAATATAAATTACTATTACCAAAATTTACATTTTTTTTAATTACAGCGTTATTGGCAATAAAAAAAACAGTTTTTAAAAACAATGACGCTCCAAAGTAAAATAACTAATAATAAATATGACTTATTTCATTAAGTTTAACCTAATTTGTTTCCATTAAGCAATACTTTGACAATTTCAATAAATAATATTTTTTTCTTTTGTAATGGATATGTCTGCTACTGAATTCAGCTTGCAGCTTAGTTAAAAAAACAACAACTATATATTAAATTTTTTGTATAGTGTTGCTAAATAAAATACTTGAATATTTTCCCCCGTTTTTACCAGGCTTACAAGTTAGTACACATAGTATGTCTCCAATTTTCAACCCCCTAGAGGACTCTGTAATACACATCTACTTTACTCCCATATAAAAATTATTATCTATCTATATACTATTACACATAATACTGTACTTCCAGTTTACATAAGCCTACCATCTCGCGTGACACAGGAAGGACCAATAACCACTTAGATTTACCATGGTATAATACACATACTATGAGAAGGACCCACTTTGCCCCCATCTCAAAAAGAAATATTTATTAAAATAATAATATTAAAAAAATTAAAAAAAAAAAAAAAAAAAAAAAAAAACGGAGGCATTCCTATTATAAGTTTTATTAAATTCTTTATCTCACCAAAGAGGGTTGCTCCGCGGTCAGGGTAGCCCCCAAGTGACATAGTGTGCGCGTGGTCAGAGGTTGAGACGATCAGCGTGTCTTGAGGGTTGGTGAGGTCAAAGGCAGCTTGAATTGCCTGAGCAAACATCACAGTTTCATCCAGAGAGATGTGAGCTCGTGTCTCGTGATGAGCAGAGTCAATGCGTCCACCTGAAATAATTTACTCTTGTGTTAGACAGTACAACAATAATGTCAAATTCTTGGGACTAATTGATGACTTCTTGACTAGACTTCATATTTTTATATATCAAGTGGCTTATATTCTAAGTTCTGTGGCAGCAAAAAGAAACAAAATCTATATATTATGCAACAATTAAAAAACATGTATTACTTGAATTATCATTTTAAAATGTAACTCACAACATTAAAATATCTATTGAAAATTGGAAACAAAACGAAACAAAAAAATTACTGTGATATAAAATGATCCTATCATTCTAAAAACAAAACAAAATCAAATTAATTAATTAATTAAATTACATATATCAAAAGTTGTATATATATATTTTTTAAATATTGATACCATTCCAGTTAAATATACCCAAGTTTTTTTTTTTGTTTTTTGTTTTTTTTTTATGAAGGATTACAAACTGGACAGCTCTACAAATCAATTTGTACAAATTGAATTGAGAGGCTTAAATTACCTTCCACAAAGAGAACGTAGCCGTTAGGTTCTCTTGAAAGTCTGGCAATTGCTGTCCTCACCAGTTCTACGAGGTTGGGTTTGGTTGCCTCATCGTTGTACACGTGATACTGCAAGTGGCTTGTCTCGAACATTCCTGTGGTTGTGACGTCATACAGTTACAGTACAAGCTAATGTAGAATTGCAAGTTTTTTTTTTTTTTTTTTTTTTTTTTTTTTTTTTTTTTTTTTTTTGCTATGTATGTTAACATTAAACATAAATGTTGAGGTAAAGATACACTACTTTCTATATTTCATTCATATTAGAAATTTTAGTTGCATGAATGCATTGAATTTTCAAATTGTAACATAAATATTTATCACATATAGAATTCGTAGTGCGCTAGAATATAATACGTAAAGTAAATTCAATTTGCAAAATTAGTTTTGGATTTTACACATACTCTTTAATTAAAACGTGACTTTAAAGTATAATTAAAATTGTCAAAGACTTGTTCTAGCCTTAAAAGTTTTAATTACTCTCAAAGACTAGAATTTTCAACTTTTTTTTTATATATATTTTTTTACAAATTTATTGGTATAAAAGCATAAAACAATTTAACATGCAAATGCTACATGCATAAAAATTATATTAAATAATTTATATACGCTTGTTATTTTAATATAATTTTAGAGTTCCACGCTTACCCATAATGTAATCCGTATTATCAACATCGATGGCTTCAAGGGAAGCTCGGTCCCAGGCCCAGCCCCACGTTGCCCCTATGCTCTGTTTACTCTGCTGCCACTCGGCAATTAGATCCACGCCATCAGTACGACGTCCTGTCTTGCCTTCCTCATCAATCTGAGAAATGTCGCGGAAGTTCGAGCGACCGCCACCAAGAATCACCTAAACGAAACAATTATTTCATAGATATTAATTGTTATATTGTTCTATCGTACTACCTTTTCCATGGTCACGTCAAGACATTGTATATCGACTAGCACCATGGAAACTGTACAAATGGACCGGCCAAAGCCTAAATACACAACCTGGAGAAACCGTGAAAACATAATAGGCATGATGGATAGTGTAATCATATCAGTCATGCACCTCCAGGATGCTGTGCGTCGTCATATAAACAAAAAATGCATGTAAACACGCATCGTGCAACGTGCTCACATGACACGTACGCACGCAAAAGTGGCTCGCACCTGCATTCAGTGAAGAGCACTGAGTTACGAGCCAATAATAGTGTTAATAATTTATCTGCATTAAGTTAAATGATTTTTTATTTCGATGCATATTCATGTTGATTTAATATGTAAGGGTAATTTATATTTTGACGTACCTTAAGGTTTGATCCAGTGTCACCACGTATAAGCTGCTCGGAAATGTCATCGCAAACATTAGGGTCAACTCCATCTTCCACCATATTGTCATCTGTCTCCCAGTCACGCTCTGCAATGTGAGCGTATGAACCGGCGGGTGAGGCGTGAGTCACTCGGGTGGTCGTCACGAAACCAGTTGCCTTGTTTGCTTGCTGACAAAAAAAAAAAAAAAAAAAAAAAAAAAATCACATTATATTTATAATAATATACAACATTTTTTAATATCAACGCATAAGTTATATAATTTCCCCTTTGTTTCCTACTTTTTATATCCGACGAGTAAAATCTTAATATCTTAATCTATATTTATATATAAGCCACGTATTAAAATCAAATTTAATATTATAATTTATAATATTTGAAAATACTAATGCAATGAAAACAAAACAAAAAAATATTAACAGCTATTTTTTTTTTAAGCAAATTGTTTAAGATTGTTATTTTATATTTTCAGTTATTTATAAAGTAAAATTTTTTTTTAAAACAATATTCTATTTAATTTTCTTAGGTATTTTTATATGATACAACCATTGTACTGTACGTAGGCGAAAACATATCTGTATGAAAAATGCTCGCGGCTCTGAGCGTAGGTAGATAAAAATGGCGAGGAAATTGTAAATTGAGAAGTAGAAAATGGGAAATGTTATTACTCGAGTTGTTTGGTAAATTCACCTGTGCCTTCCAGAGAATGGACTTGACGTGATTGGAAGTGTTTCTCATAGCATCGCAATCTTTGAGAAGTACCGCTGCAGTGACGCCAGTTGTTCCAGAGTTTCCCTTCACGCCGCCCAGGTAAGCAGTAGCAGAGCATGCAGAGTCAGCAATCATTGCGTCAACACAGTAGGTCTGCAAAATAATAAGTCATGACGTCATGAACCGTTGGTTTGTTTGTAACACACTTGTATCATATCTTCTTCCAGATTTGGTGAATTTTTGCATTTACTTTATTATATTATGAAATAAATTTTACTCAAAAGACCTCAAGCCATACATTTTCATTCCTAACATGTATTAATAAAAGTTTCCAACTAACATCTTAACGTAAACTTAAATATTTTGCTCAAGGATATCATAAAACAATATAAACAAATGTACAGAAAGCTTGAATTGTTACTTTAATTGCAAGATATTGAAAATATTTTATTTCTATATTATTTAAATTACTTTTTTGCTGTGTATAAAATATATTTAGAATTATACAGTAATATAAAAAATATTAGTGCAAGCTAGTTTAACGTTACATTATCCATTTTAAATTCAGCAGCAAAAACAATAAATATTCAATATTATTTGAATTAGTAACCACGTTAGTGATAGTAAGTTTGCATTCAGATTACTTTTTACAAGTTGGTCTAAATTTTGTAGCATAGAGCTCCATATGCTCTATGTTACAATTACAAGTCGTTTTATAATATAATAGTTCTCACTTTAATTGATAAAGAAAGAAAACAATGCTTACTTATGATTAACTTAAAAATATAGTTAAGTCTTATTTTATTATTATTATTATTTTTACCTTGGATAAACCAACAGTAGGAAATTGTTCAAAGACCATTTTGTGTTGTTCTCCTCCCTCAAATATCCTCGCTGCGGTGATTGTGGGAATGGATAGACCGTCTCCCATGAACAAGATGACGTTTTTTGCTACCCCAAAGATTGGTTCACTGGCAAGATGCTCTGCGAGCGTCGCTTGAGCCATGTCATTCCAAAATGTTGCATCTGAAGTACAGATAAGTCAGTGTAATAAATAATGTATATTTGTATTTTGTAAAATAATAATAAAAATTATATCACGTACCATCTTCCTCAGCTCGAATATTGTCTCTTGGGTAGTTCTTGCGAATGTGTTTATGATCTAGGAAATCTGAAAGTTTCATTGTGAAAAATTATAAATTATTTAAAATAATAAAGAATATTAATTAAATTAGTAATATATTTTTTTGAGTTATAATAAAATTAAATGACATTGAAGTAAAAAATAAATATAGCGAAATAAAACTTTGCATATTTTTTGCATTTTTTATTTTTGTATGTTTAATACATTGTATGACAATTTAGTTAAATTTTCAATTCAAAAATGGCATGCACACCTTCCGAGCTAGGTGATTCTGCGGGTAATGCGAGGGAACCCCCGACTAAAACAACAAGAAGCAAACAAGTATACTTCATGTTTGTCTCTCTGATGACCAGAGTCTCCCTGTTAGGTTTTATAGCCTCGCAAATCTTCTTATCTCTTTATCTTAAAATAAAAAAGAATTTGAGTTCATAGCTCATAGGTTATTAAATAGATTTACAAAACGAGAAAGTTAAAATTAAAACGTAATCCTTATCGATAATAAAATAACTATTTTCTTTTATGGTTTTAACCATAGTTTTAAACAGTAAGAGAGTCATAATTTAGCATTACTTCAAATAACGGAACTGCTTTACATATTAGGTCACCAAGCTACGTATCAAGTCCTTCATTGATAACCTTTGTTTTGTAATCAACAAGTAAATAAGTGTTATAAAACTATTGATATTGTATACATATTTATAGAAGAATATAATAAATGCAAACACCACCGGGGGGATTGTCAAGGTTCTTTTACATGTTTATCTTAAATTTTAAAATATTGATAATCTTATTTTTGTTTGTACATTTTGTCTTATCTCAAATAAACAATTTAAATGTTATAATATCTCGCAAACTAAATAATCACAAACAATTCAAATCTGATTTCTTTTTAAAAATTATTAAAACTCGGTAACTATGCAAATAATATTATATTCATTTATTACGTGTATTGTACATTATTTAAAGATCATTTCACAGAATCCAACCAATTGCAATTTTATTAAGTTTTCATATTTTAATGGTACAACAATTTACATTTCTATTTGTTGGTTATTAATCTCATTTTGAAATTTCTAATACGTTTGAAAATATAAGAGATTTGAAAGTTTTTAAAAATTTATCAAGGATGCAAAGGGTAAAAAAAAAGAACTGAAAGTAAAAAATAAATATTTATGTAAATAAATAAATTTGTTTGTTTGATCTAAATATAGTAACGTTATATTTATATTCTTGTAGTTTAAAAAAATATTTTGTAAAATGTGTTGATTTTGTTTAATTATTATTGTAATTTTGTTATGCTTACTCACTTTTTTATATGTTGATTAGGCATGCCACTGATAAGACTTCATTGATAAATATAAATAAGTTTCATTATTAAAAGACTGAATCTTTCATATTTTATCCTGTTAAGTTGGTTATACTTGCTACATAAATGATCAACTGTTATTTTTTTAATTTATTTAAAAATTTAAATCAAAAATTAAAACGGAATAATAATAATTTGCTATTTGTACTGCGAATGTTTAAACGGTATAATGTTCGCATGACTGTGATTATAAATATTTTGCAATTCAAATGCAGCTTGTTTTATTTTCATATAAAAAGAAAAACTAATTTTTGAATGGTAAAAACTATTATCACAATCATTATGTAATATACATATTGTGATAAAAAATAAAATAAAATCCCATAAAATATACTTTTATTTTTATATTATTATTTTCAAACTAAGAAAAGTTTAATTATTAATTGAATTATCAATGTAAAAAAAAATTAATTAGCAGTATTTTTACTGATTTTCAATGCATTTGTGTTATTCATAGCATATGATGCAAGTTCACATTTAGCGTCAAAGCAATGAATTGCAAGTACGCCACGTCGGTATGTGTAATTATAGAAATCATTTGATTTTTTTGGTGCTTATTGATTTCAGAACGTTTCTGATCTCTACGTTGATGTAGGAATTAATAAACTTACTAAGTAAAAATAAAGTTAAATTTATTAATGTTAAAAAATTTTATTAAATTTTTACTATAAGCTACAAACTGTAAGACCATCTCCCAGACACGCAGCGTAGCACATTGCGTGCTCAATAAAGTTCTGCTCGTAGGTACCAGTGAAGAAATGTGACCACGGACCTCTAGCAAACACCGCTACATCATCTCCTCCGTGGGTCTCACTGGACAAAGGGGCCAAAGCGGGCATTTCATACATTGGATCACCTTGAATAAAACAATTAATTAAAATAATTTATAATTAAAAGTATCAAAAGAGCTAATGACCTTTAAAAAAATAATTTAAAAATTTTTATAAGAAATTTCTTGTTGACTTACGAAGATTATCATTGCTGATATCATATCGTGATGAATCTGATTGTGGTTGCTTGTACCCGGGACCATTAGCGTAGGCGAGCGTGGAGAACGGCTTGTTGTCGACGTCGGAAATACCAGGGATACCTATTGACCACAACCAAGAAAATCAAATTTGATGTATACCTGACATTAAAAATTACGTTATACTGTATTTCCAATATTATTTTTATGAGAAATCATACACGACCAATTACATTGCGTAAAAAAAAAAAAAAAAAAAAAAAAAAGAAAAAAAAAATCTAAGCCGTGTTTAGACGTTACTCGTGACTTACCCAGAATATCAGCGCCACGCTGGGGATACCCCGCGATGCTCATGGTGTGTGCGTGGTCTGCAGTGGCAACTACTAAAGTGTCCTCCACATTGGTCATCTCTATAGCCAGCCTGATAGCAGCATCAAAGTGAAGCGTCTCATCAAGCGCGAGCTGAGCGTGAGTCTCGTGATGAGCAGTGTCAATACGACCACCTATAAGAACAAAATTGGGGTTATTTGAAAAATATAAACTACAGTACATAATATAGTAATGTATTTGCGTGTGAAAAATAGTTCAAACCTCAAAGTATAATTTCTTATGCAATTATAGAAAAACAACTATAGGAACATTATCTAAATAAAGCTGTGCTATTTTTTTTTTCAACACACTTTAAGAAAGATATAGATTTATTGATAATATTGTCACCTTCTACAAAGAGAACAAATCCATTTGGGTCGGATGATAACTTCTCAATGGCAGTTCTCACCATCTGCACGTAACTCGGTTTGTGCGTCGTGTTAGTCAACTGTTGGTACTCCAAGTGAGAAGAGTCAAATATACCTAAACCAAATTAACATCGATCAATCTTAAATTTTCCTTCTTTAAAATATAATAAAACCAAATTTCAAATGCACTGTCCAATAACTTTCTTCTGATTTTTAAAACATTCTCAGTTCTACTTAACATTTTCATCTATAAATAACAAGCTGTATGTAAATTATAATTGTACCCATAATGTAGTCTGTATTAGCGATGTCAATTGCCTCGAGGGACGCGCGGTCCCAGGCCCAGCCCCAAGTTGCCCCATCACTCTGCTTACGCTGTTGCCATTCAGCAATCAGGTCTACGCCATCAGAGCGATATCCAGGCTGCCCATCTTCATCATATTGTGTATCAGGCCTGAAGTTGTATCGACCACCGCCGAATATCACCTGAGAAGAACACGATATAATATACAACATACTGTATTAGACAATATTACATAATAAGTCTTTTCGGACTCAAGATCATTATACAGTACATATACAACGACAACAGAAAACAAATAAAATTATTACTTTTTAAACGTAAAATGTATTAAAAATAGATTTTGTTCTTTTGAAGATTCAATTATGCTGTACAGTAGTTACTTTTACTTTTTTTGTGTGCGGATCTCTAGAAGTATAAATCAAAATTAAGAAAAAACCAAAGGTTTACTCGTTTAAATGTTTAGCTGTATTAAATGTCAATTTCTTTCAACTAGTTTAATTTTAAAATGAGAAGTTATTCATTTTTTGGTTTAATAGAAAGTAACAAGGCTGATATTTACATCACTATAAACTCCACCATTTAAGTCTCTTTAAGTTGGTATGTTAATTCAGTTATTGTTGTGCTAGTCCTCGTGTGTAACAGACCTTGAGATTACGTCCCGTGTCACCACGCACGAGTTGCTCCGCGATGTCGTCACAAGTATTGGGGTCGACATTGTCATATACCATGTCGGTGTCACACTCCCACAGTCTCTCTGCGGTGTGAGAATACGTGCCAGCCGGTGAAGCGTGGGTCACCCGCGTAGTTGTCACAAATCCCGTGGATTTGCCAGCTTGCTGTAATGAAACATTTCAAATTTGTGACAGTATTTATTGAATTTTTCATTAATAAATTTAAATTAAATTATAAAAAAAGTGAATCATAATTTGCAATATATATATATATATATATATATATATATATATACACGTCACAACAACAACAACACCAACAATAAGTAAATAAAAATTAAATAAATTTAAATTAAGTTATAAAACAAGTTAATTACAGTCTTAATTTGCTTATATATATATATATATATATATATATATATATATATATATATATATATATATATATATATATATATGTCATTCCTCATGTCATTCGGACACTCTCGCCAGGCATGTACCGAGCTACAAGACGAGCCGTCTCACCTGTCGAGCATTTGCGACGGAAGTCAAGTTATAACACAAGCAAAAAATGTAATTTTTTCTTTAATCAAACATTTTTGATACATTTTTACTCGTTGAAAAATAATTATAATAATATTCATCTAATAAAACGTATGAAGGGAAATTTATTACTGAAAGAAATCGTAAGTAAAAGTCAAATACACTTCTTGAATATGCAGTGACGTCGTGATCATATGTTAATAACAAAGGAAAAAGTTCTAAGCATTGGCTCAATTTTGTGTGTAGTTTACAGAACAAGCTACTATATCATAGCTCGTTCTATAAACTACACACAACAATTGAGCTGGCTTCGAAAATGTTCCTTTGTTATAACAGCTGATTATGACGTCGTTACTTGTTTACTACGTTTATACGTATGGTCGATCATTGTTATTTCTTCGTTTAGAACTTTGAACTTGATAATAATGAAAGAAACTCCACAAAAAAAAAGTTCCATACTCTTCATGTGACTCAATTTTGTTGGCTCAAAAAACAAGATCAACCAATGAATGTGTCGTATTTTGTTGGTCAGCCAATCACTGTTATTGGGATTCACTTTACTTTACAGAACAAGCTCATATAACTAATAGTTTATAGTTTAATAGTTATCTGAATTGAGGAAATGAGAAACTTTATCGTTCCATCATGCAAAATCAAAGACACAATAATTTACACACTAACAAAAAGTATTATACATATCATGGATAAAAATATTTACATAATAATTTGGCTAGCTTAATCTCAGCACTATTTAATCATAACACTTTTGTTTGACGACTATGCTACATAGTATAAATACTGTGTTGCATAATATAATTAATTAATTCCAATTAATTAACATTAAAGCTACATATGACATAAAAAGCATAAATAACTTATGAAACTTTTTCTCTTCGTGTACGAATCATTTTAATAATAATTCATACGTAATAATAAAGTCATTTATAATATACTTTAGTAAAGGACATTACCTGAGCCTTCCACAAGATAGATTTGACTTGATTAGTGACATTTTTCATGGCTTCACAGTCTTTATTACGTACTGCGGCTGTCACTCCAATTGTTCCCAGGTTTCCTTTCACCCCTCCGAGGTACGCGGTGGAGGAACAAGCGGAGTCTGCCACCATAGCATCCACACAGTAAGTCTGCAAAGTTGTTAATATAAATGTTAAAAGTATACATAAGGATTAAGTATAATTAAAAAAGAAGATCAGGAAATAAAATTTTTCTTCACACTTATTGTTAGGGTAAAAATGTTTTAGTTTTCAATTTTTAAATGTTAACCTTTTCATCTACTTTTTTTTTATCAATGATATTTGCATAGGATAGGGAAAACTTCTTCATATTTCAGACCTAAAACTTAAGTTCTCACCTTGGATAGTCCAGAATAAGGAAATTCCTCAAAGACGAGCTTGTGCTGCTCACCGCCCTGGAAGATGCGCGCGGCAGTCAGGGTCGGAATCGAGAGACCGTCACCCATGAAGAGGATGATGTTTTTAGCCTGGCCGAGGGTTGGTGTGTGAGCAATGTTCTGTGCCAGCCGATCTTGTGCCATATTGGTCCAGAATGATGCATCTGATAAAAAAAAATCAGACATCCAGGAATTGATTTATCGGAAATTTAAGGGAATTTTGTCAGATTGTGAAAAATGTATACAAATATTTGAAATACCTTCCTCTCCAAATGGTACATTTGTTCTAGGCAAGGCAACATGTGGGTGCAATCGATCTAGGACATTTTAAAATTAATTATTTACTTAGTAATATAGTAATTTCTAAATATAACGCTGAAATAAAATAATGAAATTTATTAAATTTGCATAACTCCATTACAGATTTTTTTTTTTTTAATACGTACAGTATATTGTTAAAACGTATATGAGCACTTTTCATCAATTCTTTAATTTAATTTTTACCTATGTACGTACATAAAATTGATTTTTTTTGCCACTCAAAACTTGATATTAAATTAAAAATAAACGAAACCAATATTCTGTATGTACCTTTGTTGTGATAGTGTTGCTTGTCAAGCGCCAGTGCACTTACTGTGAACACAATCACGAAACACAGACTATCATACATTACAGTGACTTGCTATTAATTACACCTCCGAGTTCTACTTTTATATTGTTGTAAGTTTTTACTATCAGCAGATTGAACTTTTATCTGTTGATGACTGGATAAAACCAAGTGTTACTTCTCAATGAAATTATCTGCCAAACTTTCTGAGAAATTCATTCAAAAATAAATCTGCTTAAGTCATTCACAAGTGTCATACTATTATGAATTATAATGATATGAAAATTACTGTAATTTTATATACTTTTAATTAATTGATATAACATGTAAACTTTCTATGTTAAGTCGTTATTTAGAATTTATGAAAATATAATTTCAATTTTTCATCGCTATTTTTACTAAATTAATTTTTTTTTCTCTTTATACAATGGTTTTACTAAAACAATAAAATTCACATATGACAAAAAAACTGTAAAAAAGAATACAAAAAATGGCGTTCAATTAAAAAAATACTATTAAAAATTGTGTTGATCGCAATGGACCATTTTTGTAATGTCCTATAAATAAAAAGTATTGTTGTTGAAAAGTTTGCAAACCACAAATTGTATGGGGGATTTTCAATAACTCATAATAACTTTATGTAATAATAGCAATTTTGAAGTCTATATTTTCTTGATTAAGTTTTAAATCAATTTTATTTTATGTATATAAAAATGTTCTTTTCTTAAAGTCAATAAAAACTACAGCAGTAAAAAAAAAAAAAAAAAAAAAAGCAGGAATTTTAAAAAAAGGTTCATTTTATTTATATACACTTTTTATGTTGAATTATTTTCTACAGAGATTGAGAAAGTAAGTCATTTTACCACTTCACGAAGATTGTGTATTTTAGATATATAAGCGTATTAGGATAAAAAAAAAAATCAATGCCTGTCTTTACAAAGCTGAAGAGTATTATGATATGGCTATGTTGACTAAACATATAGAGTTGCAGTTTGTATAATCCCAATGTTCACCCTGGCTTTGCTGTTCAACGATCGTCATCACTTGATGGATTTGAGAAACAAAAGCTTTTACTACCACTCTCTTTCTCCCTCTCTTTGTTTTTATTTATTGATTCTATTGTTTAATCTGTACCATTGAAATCTGTGAAAATAACACATACAAATTATCGCATTTTTTTAGTTATACCTTTTATAAGAGATAACCTTTTTAATTAAAATTTTATTGTGATTTTAATATACAATTATATTCTTGTGATATAATTTTTGAAAGATTTTGTTTTAAACTAACCAATTTGTATCGCAACAAAACATTATAATGATATATGGTTACCATAAAGAAACTGTAACATCAGAGAATGCGATACTTAAATACACGTATTTCCTTTTTTTTAGTCAATTTTTTTGCAAACTCTATTTTATCTGGATACACCCGATATAGCAGCAGTGTATTATCATGTTCTTTATATTAGTAATAAAATTTTAAGAAATTAATATCATAATTGATGGAAAATATTTGTTTCATTTGCAACCATAATTCTAATTATATTATTTACTTAACTCACAGAAATTTTAAATAATTAGATTACATATATTATGTAAAATTCAAAAGTACACGATTTTGATAAAATATTTTACTATTTAAAAACTCGTGCTAAATTTGCAATCTTATTCATATAAGAAAACACGTGCTGGATAAAATATATTATCACAATCGTGAAGTGTGTATATTATTATCATATTTATGTTCTTCGACCATATAATATTAGTTGTTCGATGATTTCTGCTTTACATTATTGTAAAATAGAGTGATTTTGAAGTGGAGGTTTATTTATTCAGAGGCAATTTTGTTGTACTCTACAGTATAGTATAGACAACCTAGATAACACTTGTAACTTCTTAAAGTAATGATAAGTTTTATTTTACAAGGATCCCATGCAAACATATACATTTCGTTTATTTACTTCTTTTATTAGGACGCCTAATAGACTTTACTTTAATTAAAAGCTTACATAAAAAAGAAGAGAAGCGAAACTTTAGTGGCATAATGAAACTCCCAAACCACTCGTCTATTGACCACTTTTCATTTGTTGTTTAAGAGCAAATTTTTAATGGCGAAAACACAACACATTTTTATTAGAAAAGAACCTTAGAATTAGTAAAATTACGACTATAAACAATTTATTTTACTCTGCGAATGCAGACAAATTTTTATTTTCAAGTAATTAATAATTAATTTAATGTATATCTTGTTTCTAGCTTTCAAAATATAAATAAAAGGAACTAAAATAAAATATAATTTGATATATAGTATATTACTATAATTAGTTTTACAAATATTTGCGTTATAAATTTGAAAATTTTCAATAAATTATTTAATTTAATGAAAACATAGCGTGTATTACTATGAGTTAAAACAAATAATGCAAAATTGAAGCATCAAAATAGGTTAATCAGTATTGCAATTGGATGGAAAAATACGTGTATTTTTACAACCAACTATTAAATTTTTTTATGAATCTACAGCAATGGAGCAATAAATTTTTTCATGTTTCGCTATTATGTGTGCAACTTTTCAATATTTTTTTATGTAGCAAAATATTCAATAAACACAGATTTGGTAGATAATACTGAAATGATTGGAACGCTTATGCTCTCTCTCTCTCTCTCTCTCTCTCTCTCTCTCTCATTCGCACTCGTCATTTACTGAAAGTTGGTATATTGATACTAAAGCTAAATAACGATAAATAATAAACACCCCCGTGGTTGCAAGTTTAACTGCCCATTTTATTACTTTCGGATTTTATCTTCTAATATTTTTTTTCTAGCGTTTATTACTAATCAACGTAAAAATCCTATTCAATTAATCGTTAGAAACGAGTTTTTTTTTAATATATTAACCTTAATGCCTTAAGAATATCCCTATACCTAACACAGTATAAAAATATTAATTATTAAATGTATAGATCATAATAAGAAAGCATTTTTGTTACAATCATGAAAATTTATCTCATTTTGTATACATTTAAATTAATCAAATAATGCAACAATTTTATTTAAAATTAAAATTGAAACTGCAATGCTTGTTACTGGTGCCTATCAGATGCGCGCGGAAAAATGATAGAAAATGTTTAATTTAATTTATGCGTACTTACACTTTTAAATCTAAAAAAAAAAAAAAAAAAAAAAAAAAATGGAAGAAAGAAAGATTATAGCCATATCAACCAAAAAATATTACTAAAAAGTTTACAAAGTTAGAATTATTTAATTATTATGCAGTAACAAAAGCATATAAAAATGAACTGAAGTGAAAAAATATAAAGAGTCTTTGTAATGAATTTTAATAGTGGAAAATATTTGTGTTATTATTTTTTTTAATTAGTTTTGTTGATGATGTAGTCTCAAAGAGAGTATTGTTTTCCCCTCACTCACAAGTAAACATTCTCAATTAACATGGAATCAATTTGCTCTCCCCATTGTTTCAATAAATACTTAAAAAATTGAATTTTGCTATTGATAAAATTATTTGTGTATAAAACAATATAAAAATATATTTATAATTTATTTGTATGCAAATTGGAAGAAAGGAAAAAAAAATGTAAAATTATTATTAATATACAAATTGAAAGCGTGGCGTTTTCTTTTGATAATCCTTCTCTTTCAAGAAGATGATGAGCAATAAACAAGGCTTGTTTGTTTGTTTACTTTGTATTTTTCTTTGAAAATTTTAAAACTCAATTAACTAGTATTGATCCACTTAATATTTAAAATATCGACAAACTCTTTATGCAAAATAATATTAAACCAGTTTCTGTTTTTGAAAGACTTTGTTTCGTAATTATTAATTATTATTATTTTACTTTTTTTTATAGCTTTACGTTCTGTGACTGTAATAAAATGACATAAAATAAAGCATTCAAATTTTTAATTATTAATTTAAAGCTCTTTATTTATTATTGATTATTTTATGCTACAGTATAATATACAGATTTAGTAAGTTTTATATTAATCACACGTATAGATTAAAGCAAAATTATTATAATATAATTATAAGAATAAAGGTTAGCTTTAAAAAATTATACACACACACACACACACACACACACACACACACACACACACACACACACACACACACACACACACACACACACATATATATATATATATATATATATATATATAAACAAACATGTATATTCCACAGCAATGAACGCTATTTATGGTTTTTAACAGGTCACGTATAACTAAAAGTACATCTTAAACATAATATTCGCTCATATTTATTACAAAAACACAGCATTTTTGTTGTTAAAGTCTTATATTTTAAGTACCAATTTTTTTCTTGATATTTGAAGAAACATTGAGCTTATAGTTTGTTTTTTTGTAATCTATATTATTTTATTGTATGTATATTTTGTAGAAAATTATGTAAAAAAAACAAACTAAGTTTTAAAAAATGCAGTTCTCCTCACTTTTATATTTAAAAAAAATGTGTGCAAAAAGTAAATAAATAAATTCTTACGTTAGAAATCTTATAATTAGCTTCCATTTAGAATGCTTGACTTGTAATAATAATATTCATACTGTAGAATTTATAAGTGCATTTGTGGAAGCTTTATAGTAGAATACTGGTGAGATATGTTTATTGAGCAATCTAAACAGACAGACTGGTTTGCTTTATATGTGGTGTATAATCTGAGTCACCTGGGGCTAGTGTGTCATTAGATTCTATACGATCCATGCACTTCGACATGCACACCACCCTCTTTCTCTCTCTCTCTCTCTCTTGCTCTCCACCTGGTCATACTGTACTCACGATCTCGTCTCTAAAATAAATACAAACATACTACAGAGGGGATGCATAATGCTTCACAACATATGAGCTACTTTATTTGTAAGTAAATTGCATACATAAGCTCAAGGTATAATATACTCAGATGTGTATGTATATATAAGGATTATTTCAAATTGAAACACGTAGTCTGGACAAAAGAGGGGGGGGGGGGAAGGCGGGAAAGCTTTACTCTATTTTACTCGTAAACAGAATACAATGCACTGCTTTAAAAACAAAGCAAAAAAAAAAAAAAATTATATGTTTAAACAAAATAATATAAAATGAAATCAATTTATGATTACTTTGTTTTACAGTTACCTCTTTTTTTTATAAACATAACCTTATTTTGCTTGTACATATATTACTGTATATATATATAAAAAATTCAATTCCCCCTTCAATTTCCTTATTATTTTGGTATCTTGAATTTTTATTTGAAATACAAAGTTGTCATCTTTTGTAGAGGTTGTTATTGAGGCGCCATGTTACTATCTACTGAAAACATCAACTTGCAGTCCTCATTTCGTAGAAGCCAATCACAACCGCGGCGCCAGAAACACACTACTATAGCGTCAGATAAAAAAAAAAAAAAAAAAAAAAAGCAACAACAATACCCTTTACTGCATGTTTTCTTTTTCTTTTCTTTCAAAAGCATTCTATAAATTACATTTCCTCTTTCTTTTTTATATATTTTTTTATATTAAATATACAACAATGAAGAAATAAATAACAGCCACTAAATAAAAGAAAAAAGTGTAAATTTACATTTAAAACGTAAATTATAGATAAAATATTTACAATTATTTCTTGGTCAGTACACTGATTGAAAGTTTATCTTATTCATCATCTTTCTGGTTTAATGTTTTTCACATTTTTCTCTTTGCTACGTATAAACTAATTTACTTTTCACATTTGTATAACGTATAAGGAAATGTTGTAAAATGTTTATTTTGCAAGGCAAAGATAAAATATTTACTTACATTTCTTAATTTGTCTTATAGAAAATGAAAGTAAAAGACTCTCTTTCACTTCTATTTCAAATAAATTCCATTCATAATGAATTAATACTATACTGAATATATAAACCATGATTACGGAACCTATTTTCCGTCTTATTGAAGCATTTTGTTTTCATTGTAATGATTATATTGTATAAAATTGTAAAATTTATTTGTTATTGGTCAATACAAATATTTCACTAATTATTAGTTCTGATATATAATAATATGCACTATAAATGTTATATATATATATATATATATATATATATATATATATATATATATATATATATATATAAAATCATTAGAAAGATTAATCTTACTTTACATGAATATATATGATGACCAATCTCAAACAACATGTATAATTTTTTCTATTTATAACCTGTACACGATCTTGTTAGTAAACTTATTATAAAGGAGCTAAAAAAATTATTACATAACATAATAATAATCTGTCTTTTGTGTCAGTCTAAAAAATTGTATCGAATTCAACAAAACTCTGTATGCTCGTTTGGCTTGATCCTGTCCCTAAAATTTCGCAGAATTACACCATATAATTAAGATGCATTTTTGTATAATTTTTACGACCTCAAATATATAATTAAATTGGTATCATGTAATTTTATATTTTATTTTAAAACAAATTCTGAGAATTAAAAGTCATGCATTCCGTATGATTGTATTATAATAAATACTATTGGTTAAAAAAAGTCCCTTGGGTTCCTATTTTTTTTTCTTTTTTCTTTCCAGAATTTACTTATCACTGAATTGTATTAAAAATGCTGTTTCATGATGTAAGAATGAAATTGACACTTATCAAGTAGAATGCAAATGCAGTACATATTGACAGATAACATTATTTCTAGCTAATCATAAGTTTAACAATATTTCTTCAAATTTAGTTATCTTTATTATTTTCTCGTGAAATAATTATCAAGATCATTAAGGTTTCAACAATAAAAACTATAGCTAAAAAGTCTCGTATTGTATCTAAGAAAAACTGCCAATATGAATTAGCTTCAAAGATAAACATGCATGCAGGTAACTTTATGGCCTGGGTTCAAAAATATTTTAGAAGGGGGTTAGTTTTGAATTCATTTAATGAGAGCTTCTGCATTTATATATATATATATATATATATATATATATAATATTATAAAATATATATATAATATAACTGTTCATTGAACATAAGGCTGCTGCTGAATTTTACTATTTAGTATTTATGATTGTTAGTGTCAATTTTTCTATATGACAGTATAATTCATATAATAAAAATAATTCAATTTAACCACTCGTAATTCAGGGGCCTTTTTAAAAATATCAAAAAATTTAAGGATACTACATTTTGGTTCAGATTTTCTTTTATCCTGATGTGTTTAATACCTACTACAAGCTCTACAACTGACTAAACTAATTATTTATTATTATTTTATTTCCTTTATTTGTTTATTTTTATTTCAAACTATAATGTGTTTTGTTTTGTTTTTCGTTCTACGGCGTCTACTCCAACTATAGAAACATCTGCGCAATTCATTTAATTATGCAAGTTAATATTGAAAATATTTTAAATAAACTGTATGTATATATGACAAAAGACCTCTGGTTATTTCAACTCTTTGTTACTATGAACTTCCTAAAACTTAATTGGTACTAGGTCAATAAAAATTCTTATTTCTCCGTATCATTATAAATAAATAAAAAGCTGTATGAATATGCCATGTTATTAAACCTTGTTTTATACTTTTAATATGCAACGAACCAAATTATACTTGAACTAAAATTTGTGCTTCATCATTTATAAAAGTAATCTAAATTCTCAAATAATTAAAATACTAAATTTCCTTGTATATGCGCAATAAAAGACAATGCAAAAGATTGACTTGTTGAAAATATAAATATTCAAATTTGAAAATTCATTGTTATATTTTCCTTGTTGTTTACGAATGTGTCAATATAAGATTTCCCAGAGGTAAGGGAAAATATCAGAACTCGTCTCCTACACAACACAATATAACAACAAGAGAAAACTGCCGAGTATTGTATGTATATGTATGTAGTTCGTCTCCATATTGAGAGAATACACAAGTATTATATTATGCCACATCCAGTGAAATGAGCTATGAATTTTGTATTTCCCAACGCGTATATGTCGATCTTTTACTATACTATAATACTATGTATGTATTTATATTTTCTTGTGCTTTTTTTTCCTATGTTATTCTTGTCTGGTATATTGCAACATGTTATACATTTTTTTTTCCAATTCTCCAAAGATTTTTTTTTTAACAAACAAGTCTCTTGTGGAGTATATATGTAACGTTCTATTAGAGAATACATTATTGTAAGAATGTTCTCTTTTTTTTCTCCTTTTTTAGACAAGTATTATTATTTTCATATCATGTAAAATATAATGATATAAAAATAAGCTCATTTCGAACCAACATTTTATTTAAGTAGATATTTTTGTTACTCTTTTTTTTTTGTCTTAACTGCAATTATTTTTATGATTGTGTTTGTTTTTTTCGTTTTTTTTTATACTTTATAAAACTTGAATTCTCATTATTTATTTTTATAATTTTTTTAAAAGTAACTTTGTATTTTTAAATTATGATATACATTTTTTTCCAGTTTAAAAATATGATTTGAGTTAATTTGTTTCCTCATGTTGTTGCTATTGTTCCAATTAAAAAGAAACATAACAAAATTTCCTTTAAAAAAATATTTAAAATATGAATGGGATTGGCTTTCGTGTTACACCATGTGAAATCAGCAGTAAATTGATGTTGAAAAGGAATTGGGCTCGACCGGGACTATAATATATATAGTATAATTTTTCTTTTTAGTAGTGATTTTGAGCTATAAACTATTGACTGAATTATAATCCACAAAGTTCAAAAGGAAATCTCTAACACCATCAATGGTGAGTGAACAAAATGTTATTAGCAGTGAATGCAGTGAATGCAGAGTGGATGTTGAGAAGATTGAACAAGCTTACATTAAGAGTGTGTCTGTCTGTAAACGACAGCTAAAACACTCATGTTTAAACCTTTGTTCTCATATCACTGATTTCAAGTGTGAGAATTAAATTAACCCTTAACGTCCAAGCTTTATACATTCAATAGCGTGAATTCAAACATATCATAATATTATATTTCATGAGACATGGGACAGTAAAACAAGACTTTTAACATATTTTCAAACATCATCTGTGTCTGTGAGAACTCAATCTTTGTTCTATTTTAATTTTATTGTATTGTTAAAATTATTACGTTCTGATTTTCTGTATATAGATTACATATTATATCTCTGTTATGGACTGTTATAAGGATTTAATTTATGTCCATGAAAAATTGGCTCAATTTTCATCTAATGTCATTATGTGACGGTGTAAATTTGTACGGAATATCTAGAACAAGAGAACAAAAAATATAAAATCTATGATATCAGAAAGAGTTGACGTGTCGGACATTATATAGTCTTCATTTAAAATAGAAGTAGACAGAAATTTTAAATTTCAACTAAACTTCATGTGAGTGTGCTGCACAGCCATTTAGCAACGTTTTGGTGTTACGTTTGCTGTTAAAATAGACATTATTTGTGATGGCATAATTTTTTTTTCTTTCAAGTTATATTATATAATCCAATACTTGAAATGACGCACGATAAGCAAGGAAACTAAATTTAAATTGAGACCGTGATCTCTTTGAAGTGATTAATATTATATAATAATTACAACGTCGGGATTTTATTTTCTGATTTAAGAAATTGTTCCTTCTTGAGAATATTGATTTTTTGGTTTGGTGTTCAATTACTAACAGTTACAGATATTATTATAAGTTCTTGTCTATCTAGCAAATACCTTTGCTTGCTTTTCTTCTCTCTCTCTCTCTCTCTCTCTCTCTCTCTCTCTCTCTCTCTCTCTCTCTCTCTCTCTCTCTCTCTCTCTCTCTCTCTCTCTCTCTCTCTCTCTCTCGATATTCTTGTCATTGACTAATCCCTCGGGTGCCCTTGTCAGCAGTTCTATTCATTAGAATCGTCCGCCTTTTCATCTAGATTTAGATGTTGATCTCACACCACAAGAATATTAAATCAACAGTAAATTTCTTTTTAACTTTCATCATTTCCAAGCTTTTATCCATTGCCATGATATGCGTTTGTGGCTGAAAATACTAATCTTGAAATTTTATAACTTTATTTTATTTTAAAGTTAAAAATATATATTTTTTAAATCGTGTTCAAAAAGAAATGTTCTTTTGGTTTAAGAATTATTTACCACTGTTATTTTGTAGATTGAGACATATGTAGTATAATTTTTACAACCATTCTATACACAAAATTTTAAGTTGAAATTTTACTGTAAGGGAAATTAAAAAAAACAAACTTTTCGTAAATTGATTTTTTTTTAAAGAAAATGGTTTCTATGAAAATTATATTGTTAAGAATTAATTTTATTGTACAACAGTTACAGTAAATACAAATTTGTTAAAATAAATTAATATGTTTTGACGCCTGGAAGGTAGACTATCCATGTAAATGACTGCAGTGGCGTTGAAAAAGTTGCATAACTCACAACTCCTGCAGGCGCGCTAAGAAGCACTTGCACATGTTATGTTTTATAATTATGCTAAATGCACTGGACTTAATAAAAAGTAGTTTAAGAATATTATGATGTTTTTATGAACCTAAGTTTTTTACTTTACTTAGTATATTTTATGTCAGTCTGAACAAAATGAGTACTGAGGTAAAACGTTATCTAGGTTAATTGAGTTATTCTCCTTTCAATAATTAGCAATCTCATAAACTGGCAACAAATTACTTCCAATTGGCAGTTTATGCAGCACTTTTAAAAATATCATTAACTTGGAAATACTCAAGTAAAGTATGGAACAGATTTCAAAAACTTTGAGTGCAAAGTTTAAACTTACTGTGAGGCAAAGTGCTCGTAATTCTAGAAACAAAGTTTTTGTATGCAAAAAGAAGGAAGATGTGGAAAGCAAGAGATGAATCATAGTATTTTTTTTTTAATGTATGAATATTTTTAATTCAATAAAATACGGCGAACTATTGCTGAGAGCGGTTTATTGGTATTGCTAAAAAGAAAAAATTGTAGAATTAATTTACTCTGTCATTTACTTATTGTTTCGGGCAATTAAGATTTAAGTTATCCAATACTTTAGCAAATGTAACCTGCACATAGTTTTTAGATTAAATTGTACATTTTTCTTCTTCAATATTTTTATGGGGTTCTGCTATTTTTTTTTTATTTGTCATTGTTTGACACTTTCAAATCATTCAAAATTATTCTAATCACTAAAACGTTTACTGTTTACAGTGTTTACTATTATAGGATGGCATAACTTTTTTTTCTAGTGATAGCTGTTTTGTTTTGTTATGGTTATTGCATTCAAACTGTTTTTCTATACTGTACTCAGATTTAATTGGGTAAAAAAGTATAAAAAGTCTATCGTGCAGATGATTTTAACATTAGACCGATCATTATCATAAAGATAATTTCTAAGATAAGATAAAAACTGAGATTTTTTTAAATTGTGTTACATATTTGTTCTTGCTATGAATGAACGAGATACACATTGTGCCATCTGTACAGGGGAAAAAGTAACTGAGAACGAAGTGCAAAGGAATGTGTTAACAGATACGCTCTCTGAACCAACTGGCAAGAACTGTAAGTATACATACTTTATACCCCGCAAAATATTTCAAAACTTGTATCAGCTTTTTGCTTTATTGATGATGTATGAATATGCTTACAAACTTGCTTTTGAATAATTTTTTTAATTAAGTTTAGGATGTAAAGTTATCTCATCAAAGTTCTGTTACAATTTTTAAGTCACGCGTAACTTCAAAATTAAATTAATGGACAAAGTTATATATTTGCATAAAAAGGCAAATCTTCTACTACGCTTAACTATAATTCAAGAGCACTACAAAATTTTTATTAACTTAATTTCAAGAATTTTATTTTTATTTTATTACTTATAATTTTCATAATAAATATAACTTATCGGTTCATGATAATGATAAGTAAAAAAAAATCTTCAATAATAATAATTACCAAATTGTTTAACTTTAATCTAAAACCTAAGTAAATTCATGTTTTTGGTCGGTGGCTTTTACTGGTTTTAAAAAGCTTTATATTTTAAAAATGAGCATGTCACATATGTGACATCAAAAGTGACTTTATATAATGCAATATATTATTTTAATAATTATTAAACTTTTAGACTTGCAGTAAGCAAAAGCTTTTTTGTTTTATAAACTATCATATTTCATTTTAAAGCGTTTTTCTTTTTTTTAAATGAAATGCGAGAGTTAAATTTAACGTACTGTAACTTCATAATTTTAAATTTCATCGATAATTTTCATTTATAAATTTAAGTAAATTTTATAACTATTTATTATACAATTCTAAAATGTTTTAATTTTAAATTATTAAAACTTTCATGGTATATAAACTTTCCAATATTAAAGTGTTGAAGATTTTAAATTGCCTTAATAAATTTCTCTTAATTTAAGTCTTTCTAAATCTTTATTATACAATTCACTGAAGTTGAAAACCATTTTTATATTTGATTAATGACTGAATAATTGGCAAAGTCTATAAACTTAAAATTAATATTTTCACCAACCAAAAGATGGTAGCACGAGTTCAATCATTACAGTTGTATTTTCAGGATTTTTGAAAAAGATTCTTTAAAAGTTATAAAAATATATAAACTGGTAAAAGATGCACAATAAATCCTAATAAAATAAGTGGTTTGGAAAAAAAGAGCTCAAAATGTAATATAGTATACAAAAAGCAGATCGAGCCACTGAAACCCACGTTTTAATAAAATATACTTGCTTATTTTTTGGTACATAAAATTGCCCAACCACTTTTTTTTTCATTTCAATAAGTAGAACATGTAGGAGTTTTATATTTATCAAAAAGATTTTATATTATCCTTTATTATACAGTGTAAATCCTTTTATTTACTAAAATTATATAATACCTGCCCTATACTTAAATTTATAATGTTACACTTGTATAGTATTTATTTCTATATACATAGCATGTCGATGAAGCAATCCATCTCTCAGATTTTGTGCAAACATTAAAGGCGTAGAACACCTTGAACAAAAAACATGTCTAATATCCTAACATACCTAAATATCAACGTTGATTTGGCCGGAATAATTGATTTCTAATTTATTTTCCATACACCAAATGACAGCTGCGGGTTTGTGACGTCACAGCTTGCCTGTTTCCTAGCACGTAGACTAGTGAGATGTGACGTCACAAACCCGCAGCTGCCATTTTGTAAATGGAAAATAAATTACAAATCAATGACTCCGGACAAGTCAACGGTGATATTTAGGTATGATAGGATATTGGGCAAGTTTTTCATTCAAGGTGTTTTACGCCTTTAACTAAAAATGTAACTTCTGACTCGGCTGCACAGATAATTTAATAAATCATTGTGGTTTTAATTAAAATTGAACAATATGTAATTGAATTTTATCTACATAATTTTTTAATTGATTCAAATATCTAGTTATACCTGAACTACTTGCAAAGCTTCGATGTAATGCCATATTGCCATTTTTGTGTTATTTTGCTACATCTTGACTATATTCTCGTCAAGACTTCGTTCATTACATCTATCATGCACCTTCCCAATGCCATGCAGCGTCTTGGAATAAATAATGAACATCATTTCCGTGCAAGGTTTTGTGCTTTCACACTTCACTTAGGTCAGGAGCACAGAGTTACGAGTCAGCTTCCTTTACCATTCGGCCATAACAGCTCAGTAAAAAATAAGTTGGATTGAAATTAGTATTAATTTCTATAGTTTTTTAAAATTTTGACTAAAATAAGAAAAGGCATATATTTTAACATTTATATCAATACAAATGTATATTAATGGTGCTATATTTACTATGTAAGCTGATCATTTAATATTTGTTCAACATAAATATGATTTTTTACGTATCTATTTCATTTCAATTTTAATTAGTTATATGCAGTAAATAACACAACATACGTTTCAGTGCATTGCATTACACGAGAGTTGCAATTATTATTTGTACATTATATTGTATGATGTATACAAACTGAAACTATTCTATGGATTCAAAAATTAGATCCATTTCACTGCACATACTTTATTACAAATATTCAAATATATCACAACAATACTACTAATACTTGTAATTAAAATAGATCGTATTTGTTATTGTTTCTGATATCATTATCCAGTATTGATTAGTTCTTTTGAGCTAATAACGCCATAATAAAAATGTTCAATAATTTCTTTTAGATTTTTGGTATCAATTTTGGTGTTAACAGAGCACTAATTAGCACTAACTAGCATTAGTTCATTTCTTCAGGGGAAAAAAAAAACAATAACAAGACGCCAATGTTGATGTTATTAAAGGAAGAAAAGACAGAAGAAAAAGAAATAGTTATGGAAGATCGTAAAATAATATTGAGAAAAAAATATAACTAATCTCCCCGACCAATCGTGATATTCAACATTTTCTCAATTCAATAATATTTAGAATTATAATCATATAATATTTAAAATAACATACTCACATTTTTATTACATCTGAAATATGATATGTGCTTTAGAAGATATTAAAATAAAAAACAAAATGAATTAAATATTCAGCATGTAAATAATAATTAATGATTAATGAACTCCAATTAATAAAATATATTATTGAAAACATGTCTTTAAAAAAGACTGACATATATTAATTAAAAATATATAATTAAGAAAATTAACCTGAACTATAGTTAAAAATAATTGTAATGCATCAAATTTAAGTGAATAATGGTTATAAATCACAGTACTAAAACTGAACTGAAAATATATTTCACTTAAGAGTATAATTATTTTTTATGCTGCTACAGAAAAAAATAGAGAGATAGAGATAGAGAGAGAGAGAGAGAGAGAGAGAGAGAGAGAGAGAGAGAGAGAGAGGTTGAAACCAAAGCAGCGATATATGTATAAGTTTAAAAAGAACTTAAAGTACTTTACTAATATGCAACTTTATTTAAAGAGTGTCACTTAAAATGCATTAAACAAGGATAATTTATAAATAGTTTATGGTAATCCATTACTTTGAAACAAACAAAGTTACTTAGGTTTCTTTTATTTTGACGAACTCGAAATATTTGCTGTACTTGACATAAAATACTTAACAGTTCTCGTAGCAGAAAGAATGCTTCAGTTTATTCCATTAGGTATTTTTTGTTCAATATTTTGAAATCATGAAAATATATATAAATTTTATACAAAACTTTGTAAAATTTAGAAGTTACGGTAGCTTAAACTATTTACATAATTTTAATAATAATTATAATAATAATAACAATTGCCTTCACCTTCAATGAAGTAGGATTCCGGTGTTGGTGTTACAGAAGAAAGAAATGAACTCATAATAATAATTGATTTTTATTAAGAGGCCAAAAATAGCCTAAATCTAAATATCTTCGAATGATATTTAAAAGTATAGAAGTTTTAGATGCCCTAGTGACTGTTATAATAGAACAATAGTTGACAGGTGATTACTATAATTTATATTGTCTCAACTTCAAGATAATTATTTTAATACTTCCGATGCTCCAAACGATATAAAACAAAAAATTATCATCGAATATTTATGAAAATAGAATAAAAATAATTATTCAGGACACAAATCGGCTAATATTGTGACTACATCAAGAACTATGCTATTTTCATTATTTCATTTCTATCCTTCACTTTAAAAAAAAAAAAAACTACCATAAAATTTAAATTTCTCTCATATAAAATATATATTTTTTTTAATTGCTCTCTGCGTATGGTGCTTTCTCTTGATCTACTATTTAAATTTGACTCTTATTCCGGGTAAAATTCATTTCAAATTTCAAGAATAAAAAACAAATGACTCATTCTACTAGATTATATTATTACATCATCGTACTAATAATAATAATAAAGATCTCTAAAATTAAATATTGCACAAGCAAAATGACTTTTTATTTTTACTGCAACAACAAATAACCCTTACACAAAGAATTAAGTAACGTAAATAAATAACGAAAGAAGGAAAAAAATAGTAAATAAAATGTTAGTGTGTATGTAGTATAGAGCTGAGATGGAAATCCACAATGTTTCCGCTCAATGAAACTGGCAAGCAGGCGGTTTCTCTCGATATCTCATTAGGCTGAGAGTGTTCTTGATCCCTCCTCCTCCTCCTCCTCTTTACTTCAAGACCGGTCAGTTGTACATACAGTCTCAATTAATTCTTGATCCACTCTAGCAATACTGAAGTATAACTAGTCACATTCCAACAAACATCAACTCTAAAAACTAAAACCCTTGTTTTACTAAATGTGTATAATATATATACACACTTTAGGCTTATTTTGTTAATTGTGTTTAGGCTGGCTTATTATTATTAAAATTATAACTTAACTCTGATAGTTATATTAAAGTCAAGTACTAACCGTTTTGTAAGTTTTGTTTCGTTTGAATGAAGACGATTACAAAGAGTTGAAAGAGTAAAACATGTTTGAAATAAGCTCTGATAAAAAATTACATATCAGTGCTGTCAAAGGTTATAATATAATTATAATTATATATATATATATATATATATATATATATATATATATATATATATATATATATATACATATATATATATATATATATATATATATATATATATATATATATATTTATATTGTTATTGTTATTGTTATTGTGCTACACCTTTTCCATATTCCTATCATTACCGAAGTCTAATAGACAGGTACAATGAAAACCGCACACTCGGGCTGGCCCGTGTAAATATGATTGTTATAATATATTTTACCATTGAAAAGCTTGCACCAAATATGCAATGTTATTCCTTTGATAAAAAACCTGCGCTTCATTTTAAATGGTAAATATTATTATCCTAGTTATACAACCATGTAAACATTATAAAATTTTAATTCAAATTTTCATTCAATACCTGCATTCACTTTATTTTAATTTGTTAAAATTAATTTTTATAAAGCAACAAAATCATAATGACCAAAAAAAAAAACTATTTTTATTTTATATCCGTAACAAGAACATCAAGCTTTATATTTTTTGTTTCTTTTATAGCTGATATATAAAAAAATTATTAATATTATCTAGTAAGTAAACATAATAAAAAAGTGTTAGCGGCTGAACACAATATTAAACATCATAAACATGAGTATAGAGAATGACATTCTCTTTATTGTAAATATTGACTTCATTGGACACAACAACACTTTTAATTAGTAGGATTTAAAGGGTTCTTAAGAACATTTTATTAGATATATTATAAATATTGATCAGCCTATATAATAATATATGATAATACTAAATTTAAGGTATAAAGCCTCGTGTTTATTTTGCTTTACGTTGGAGAGTATTATATATTATTATGTGTATACCATAATATATTATAACCCTTCTCACATGTATGTCTGGCCCGTATGGTATGTGCCTCTCTCTCTCTTCTTAACCAATAACCCCTTAAACCTTTAATGTCCCTAGTTCGTCATATTATGATATGCATAATATACATAAAGTTTCTACATAGTTTTCAATATACTTTAGACTTGTTGTATACAAAATATGTTAGTATACGTAAAGAGTATAAAGGTTTACTTGCTTGTAAACTATTGTTATATCTTTTACTTGTATTACAATACACTTTTTTTTTTTTTTGGTTGTTTATTTTATAACATACTTTATTGAATTTTAATGGAATTTATATTTTAAAACTTTTTGTTGTAAAGAGTAGAAAAACAAAAATCAAGAAGTATTCATAATGCAAAAGAAAAGTTTTTTGTCATGTTAAGTCTTTAATTAATTATTTTTCTTTAGTTTCGTTTATTGTTAGTGATTAATTTAAATAAGTTAAAGTTAGATTTATTTCAATTTAACTTAAAAATGTTAAAAATATTTTAAATAAATTCTCTAAACTTTAGTTTGTTGAAATTATGGTTAGATTTTACATTTCAAGCAGCTAACAAAACCAGTCATAAAATTCATTTTAAGATATTTAAGTCCTGTAATATCTGCTCTTAGGGTCATGTGAGATGTCTTTTGATGTTTGAAATAGCTGTTGGTTTATTGGCCATTTTATGAGTTTGCCAACACAGTGCATTTTAGAACAATATAAAATGACAAAGTAGAAAGTCTAGGCCTGACTAAATTTATAGGCTACTTTAGTTTACTTCAAATCCTCAATTAAATACAAATTTTTCATTCCTTTCATCTAACATTCAAAATGCAATATAAATGCATCAGGTACTGTTCTTACTTTGTTTTAAGGCAACAGAAAGCTTGTTAAAGTAGGTTAAGTGAGAAAAACAACAAACTCAGAGCCCAGCAATACGTACAAAGGGCTAGAAGACAACTTTGTATTCCTGTCTTGATTTAACATGCTTGGTTATGGAAGAATAAAGCAGTTATAACTCGAGTTAGATTATTTTTTCGATATTAAATATTTAATGTAGCTTACTGAGCCTAAATGCTATTGTTTAACTAAATTTTAAGTCATTTAGTCACAATGAGGAAGTTTCCTTAAAGTTAAGACCCTGTTTTGAGAACATTATTTAAAAAGAGTATAACCAGTAGATTCTATTAAAGTCAATATTTACCTTTAAGAATTACATTGCAGTAATTCATCCCCTTCTAAAAAATGCCCTCCACGCCCCCCTTTCGTTATTAATTATTAACGTTAATTAATTAACGTTAATATTCAAATTCTCGCGTTAAAATTTGCAGAAGACGATCGCAAAAATAACGAAAGGGTATTCTAGGGTTGCGTGGAGGGCACTTTTTAGAGGGGAATTAATTGACTTCAATAGAATCAACTATACTCTTTCTAAAAATGTGCTCAATATGGAAACTTTCTTATTTATTTTTTTATGCAATTGACTTGAACTTAGAAAAACAATAGCTTTGAGGCTAACTTGTTAGTATAATTTTGGCATCGAGAAAAAATCTAAATCAAGTTATAGCTACCATATAAGAGAGCAATTCAAATACAGAAAGTAACACAAAGTCGTTTGCTAGCACTTTGCAAGTATTGTTAAGCTCCATTTTTTTTTCTGTTACACTATCCCTTATAAAAATATAGTATATACATATACATATATATATATATATATATATATATATATATATATATATATATATATATATATATATATATATATATATATATATATATATATATATAATATTATAATATATATTTTTTTTAATTCAAAATATTTCAATAAAATTTATATTTAAAAAATAAATGAATATAATATTAGCATTATAATACAACGTGATACATAAAACTATATAGGCTAAATAGTTTTATTTTAAAATATTCGTCTAAACTGTAATAAAATATTATTTTTTTGTCCGCATGAATTTCACAAAATATTTACATCATAATAAAGTTTTAGATTATTTTATTCAATTTTTTAATAAAATGCTAGTTTTATACCTGTTGTATTTCTCTCTCTCTCTCTCTCTCTCTCTCTCTCTCTCTCTCTCTCTCTCTCTCTCTCTCTCTCTCTCTCTCTCTCTCTCTCTCTCTCTCTCTCTCTCTCTCTCTCTCTCTCTTCTACAAAAAACGTAATAAAAATAATACATCAATATTCCATTATTACGTATACTACAGTATGTTGAATGAAAAGATAGCAGGGACTTATTATTTTAATGAAAGACAACATGCATAATGTTCAGCTTATTGCTTCCCAGGGGCTTTGTTCAGGCCGGACAAAAGGCGAGTAATTTAGAAATAGTGCACACATTTATTTTCCTTCATGAAGGGGGGCTGGACTACTCTCAAAGGACAAAAAAAATAACAATACATTTCTCATGAAAATAACCGTTTCTTTTGTATTTAACATTCAAATATGAACCTTCTGTCATAATTTAGTCATTGCGTAAAGTGTAGGGAAATTCTCCGAGCAATTTTGCTATATTAACAATCATACTCAGGTTTTAATAAAATCTGAGTGAATTGATCAGTCCACAACGATAAGAGTGTAACAGAATCAAGTATATTATTATGTTTTAAATTCAAAATTTACTAAGTAATGAAATAATTTTTTTTTTTTTTTTTTTTTTTTTTTTTTTTAGTTTAATTACTCAGACAAATAATGAAATGTAAGAATACAGTTTTGTTTGTTTACCATACATAATTTTACGTATAGATAAAATTGTAAATGGTTATTGAAGTTTGTATGGCCCAAATGCTGACAAAATAAGTGAGTAATTTGATGCTAAATAAGATTAGCAGGAATTTTTATTTAGACAGTGGCCTAAGAATGTCAAGTTTTTCTTTATTTATAATAAAATAAATACTTTTTATTCTACATATTATATAAAATTAACTAATGAATTTATTGTATAAAAATTCGAATTAGTGTTTCAAAACTCAAGAATATTTTAATTGATTTTTATGGGTATATATGTGTAGTATAGTATTCAGTGTTTCCCTTTTATTTTAAATTTGTGACTTCTATCTTTATTGCATTCATAACAAGGCATTAACGCTGTTGCAGAATGAACCAATAATTTGTAATAAATAAAATATAATTAATAAATTGTTACTAAAAAGGTTAATCTATTGTGGTATTACAATAATTTGGTTGCATGGAAACTTATTGTATTTAAATGGAAAATATGTGCAGTTAATTTTTGTACACACGTATGAAATAATTTACGTCATTGAAGCTGCATTTCAGTCATATAGTATATAATAAAATATGTTGCTATTTTTTTAATATAAGTAGTTATTCTCAACAGCATAGTTGGGCTGTGCAGCATAATTATTTTGCATAAATTATATGATTCTAAATAAATGTTGCCAGACGATGTAGCATTATTATTACGTATTTTTTTTCTAAGAAATATGTTGAAAGGCTATCATAATAAAAATTTTATCTTTTGAGAACGTTTGAACTTCATTTCAAGTATTTCCAAAACTATTTTTCCGTAGAAATAATTAAAAACTTAACAATTAATACTTTATATAATATCTTATAGTAAATTTTGATACAATAGATTATAAGATTAATTACTCTTTAAATTATCCTATTGTATTAAAATTTCTTACATTTATATACCCTGATATAAACTAGTTTAAAGTAAATAATATATAATCTTAATTGTTTAGTACCAAGAATATATATATGTACATAATAGAAACAAAGCAAACACAAAGTTAAATGGGTTTTCGACAAAGTAATTTTCAAGTTTCTAACATGGACAACTAGTATTAAGATGCACTTAAAAGTAGCTTTTATACAAAATCTTGTAATAAACTTTACATTATATTATATATGCAACTAAAATGCTTTTCTTAAGAAGATTTTCTACTTCTTTGTATGGTCACTTTATTTACTGTAAGCAGGATCGGACTAGGGGATTAAGCAAAGAGTCTTTCTGCAGGGTACGACAATATCGCAGATTTAAAGCCATAGGCCACATAAAACAACATGTGCTTTTTAAGGAATAAACACAAAATGGGATCGTCAAAACTGATGACAATTTTTACCAGAATGTTAATGTAGCCCCACGAGAGAGCGTGAAAAAACTTTAAAGTATGCAATTTGCGTGAAAATTCATGTTTATGACGTCAGGAACATGCAAAAATTAGTATGAAAATGTTGTGCGGGTTGCATAAATCCAATTTTCTGATCACTGCTACGGGGGGCTACTGTTAGGTTTTGAGGCAAACTAATGTTATTTATGTAAATCCCATCAAGTATTTTGTGATATAAATGCTAATGTTTTTCCCTGGTCTATTCTTTTAAGTAATTTAAATTATACCTTAGCATTATTTTGTATATTGAAACCTATAATTTACTTTATTGATACACTTTTATTTAGTTGTATTAAAATTTAATGTCATTGTTACAAGACGTTCCTATGTAAGTTAATATTGCAAGATATTGAATTTATTATTATCATATTTTTGTGGTATATAAGTTTACGTTATTAAAAAATAATCTGAACAAATGTACAGAACATTTGTATTGCTTTTTGTGATAATAGAAGATTGGAAATATCTCCTTTTTTTCTGTAATTAGCAGCTTAAAAATAAAAACTTTCACTGTAAAATCAAATAATAATAAACGAATTGGCTTACGTGTGTGCGATATGTAAATATTCGGAAATGTGGACCAATAAAATACATCAGCCTGCCTACTGCACAAATATATGCAAGGGTAAAATTAAAAAAAAAAGTAAAAAAGGGTGAGTTCTTGATACCCATCCTCTGGGTAAAACATATTTTTTTCTACTATTTTATGTTTTTCTACTAAACACCACATCAGAGACCTCTCCTCGAGCGAGCTGTAAAGTCAAACACAAAACTATGTGACCATACACCAACTTTCTTATAAATAATAAAAAGTAGGCAAATTTTTATCTTATATTACAAATACGCATTGTAAACTTACTTCAACTTTAGTGGTTTATAGTCGAGGCAACAGTTTATTGTTTTGTCCTCTCTACGAGGTTTTGTGTATGAGTTTCCAACCACAAATAGAATTTGAACTCTTGGGGTAACTGTCAATCTTAAACTAAGTTTACTACTGCGATTTCCTTGTTTACATGAAGTCTTTATATTTCAGCCAATAAAATACAAATGATATGATTTTCAAGTTATATATTTTGTCATTTCGTAGCATTTATGGTATAATTATATTTCGATCATGTTGCGAACAAAATGTCTATCTCGTATTTTATCACGCAAAGAAAAATGTCTATCTCGTTTTTTGTCAGCGTAAGCAAAATGTCTATCTCGTTCCCGAAAGTTATGGAGATGGCGCTCGAGATAGACATTTTGCTTGCGCTGAAAAAAACAAGATAGACCTTTTGCTTCGCCTGACAAAATACGAGATAGACATTTTGTTCGCAACAAGATCGATTTAGAGATTTATTATTATTATTATTTTTAGTATCAATTTGTATCCTGCAACATAGGCAATTTGTTGAACATAAGTAACAAACTGGTTGCATATGTATCAGGATAGTATCTGAACTTGATGTAGAAATACGTATATAAAAATTATCATTTATATTTTTTATCTTTTACAAAGCTTTATGTTAGCAATGCTTTATTTAAAAAAAATTACGACCTATAATATATATATATATATATATATATATATATATATATATATATATATATGTAAACTTCAAATGATATAGTTTTCCTTCACTACACATAGTGTAGATCAGAACTCCACGAGATGGCGATATTTGTATATATGATATATGATATATATATATATATATATATATATATATATATATATATATATATATATATATATATATATATATGTATATATTACAGTTATATATATTTACAGTTTGTTTTCAAAATAACTTTTAAGTCAGTAAGGTTACAATTAACACATTTATATTTATGAAAATAAACCTTATCAGCAAGAACTCTTACATATAGGTTAAAAAACAAGTTACTCATATACTTATTATTAGTAAAATTAATAAAGTTAAAATTTATACACAAATGTACACAAACAAACACACAATTAAACTGCATTTTTATTAACAAAGTTATTTTATTTCATATCATCAGCTAAAATCTAATTAATAATGCATTTATAGAAAGAAAAAAAGTCACCCCTCTAGCAAAAAAAAAAAAAAAAAAAAAATTGTATGTATAATCCAAATATGATATTGTATTCTATTATGAATAAAGAAGAATAGTATAACTCAATAGAAGGTTTTAACAATCAATTCATAGTATGAAAAACGATATTTTCAGCGTTGCATTGTCATGTTCTATGAAACGAGAGATGAGATTTATGCGGAAATATTTCATTATTGCAAATCAAAAGAGTTTTTATATTATAAAAGAGTGAATTCTTTATTATAAGCATACAATCACATATACTATTATTGACGTTAATGAAGTTATAGAAGAGTTTATTATTGTCATATTCTATTTTATGACAGATAGAAATATGCGGCATTCATTTAATCTGACATACTCAAAACTAAAACTATATTAAATATTAGTCTACATTGTTGAATTGTATTGGTAGACGTAAAATTTCATGTGTTGTGTCTGATGACTCTTGCGTAATTTTCTCGGAAAATTGCGTAAATATTTTAACAATTGTACACTGTAATGGATATTTTACAACCATACAAATAAATATAAAATAAAATAACGGAATTAGAAAGGATACTTTTTGGGGTCAATTCAGATTCATTAAAAAATTGTAAAATTTGGTGCCAGTAAATTTTTAACTGGAAGTAATTTGAATTAATTTTTTAAAAAAGCTCAAAGTATGGTCAGTTAAGATAAATAAGTTTTTTTTTTACTGTTCTAACGTCTTTTGTGTAAACAGAAACCATAGGACAACAAGTAAATAACGGTCTAAAAACTTGACAGAAAGTTTTTTATAGTTGAATTAACTGGTGGTATTTTGAGAATTTTTAAAAACTAATTAGAAATATTTTTAACAACCAGAAATTCTAAAAATTACTGTAAGGGTTCAAAATTTTACGCCCTTTTTAAATGTTTTATTATCAGAAATACAAGAAAACATTCTCGTAATCAACCCAGTGATACAGCTAGGATTTTGTGACGCGAAGTATTCAGTCTATAGTAATATCCCTTAACCCATGATTTTTCAGACCTGACGGGTCCTACCCCCAACCCCCCTGAATACGCCCCTGTTTGTCTAAAGTCATAGCTCTAATAATTCTAAGCTATAATTTATTAACAAGTTTAAATTACATCAAAACCATTTTTAAAAAAGAAGGAGGGAGGAGGGGTAAAAATGTGGTAATGTTTTGGTTATAATTTGTAAAGAAGACAATTATAGTATGGTACTATCAAAAATGAATTTTGTATTTTATGTCTGTATATTTTAATTTTAAATTTTCTTATTCATATCAAATGATAATTTAATGTATTGAAACCAAACCTGTAACAGGAGAGCATTTAGCAATTAAACCATTCTTAATATACTGTGTAATTTTTTTTTCAAATAATTTACCCACGTCTTATTATCATGAAACTAGAAATTTACTTGGTAAAACAATTTAAAGTGTTGACAGAAGGCGGTATTATGTAATTGTTTATTTGATTAAAATGCTAGTTGAGTTGTTTTCTCTTCTGAGTATGAAGAATCATTGCGAGGTACAAGATTTAGTTTTAGAGAGAGAGAGAGAGAGAGAGAGAGAGAGAGAGAGAGAGAGAGAGAGAGAGAGAGAGAGAGAGAGAGAGAGAGAGAGAGAGAGAGAGAGAGAGAGAGAGAGAGAGAGGAATGTGAGCTGTAGAACGCTCGACAATTAAACCCTTGGGCTTTCTCTCTCTCTCTCTCTCTCTCTCTCTCTCTCTCTCTCTCTCTCTCTCTCTCTCTCTCTCTCTCTCTCTCTCTCTCTCTCTCTCTCTCTCATGCTTCTTATTCGCGTTTTAACACACAACAAAGTCAGAATGTTCGCTATGTTTTATTATCCAATATAACGTAGAACTCTCAAAAGAGAAAGATTATAATTTTACCAGACATGTTAAAGACTATATATGAATATATTTAATCTACTCAAAATATTTATTGTTAAAACATCTTTCATCACATAAAAACGTTTATTTCTAATTTAAATTAAAAATTAGTTTCTAAGTTAATATTGTAAATGTTTAAATATTAATCATACATAATACAAATAATTTAAATAGGAAATAAATTTCTTAAGCATTCAAATTATAACTTTTTTAATTTAATGTAGTTATAATTATGTCCATTACATCTTTAATTCAATTATATATTTTTGTAATAGTAAATTGATTTTTAGCTTTGAACTGTTATTGTAATATTCTACCCAAGAACATGGTTAAAATAGCCCTGAATGTTTCTTAACAAATTTGTATTAATTTATTTAAATATTAAAGATTTTATTAAGTGCCACGATTTTGCAGATTTTGCGATTTTTGCTGTGTCATTATTATACACAACAAAATACAAATAAAATTAACCATTAGGAAATATTTTAGGTGTGCAAATCGTGTGATATTTCAACTTAGTTATACTTGTTTATGAATTATAGTAAAATAATGAACAGAAAATTTGATACACATTTTACTATGGCTCTTTGTTGTTAACACAGACATTGACAAAACACAATGAAAAAATTATTAATAATTCTACGTAAATAAATCCTGTATATTGCAATTATGTAAATATTAGCCTAAAACAGGTATTGATCAACGTCTTCTAATCTAGGTAAAATGTCATCTAGTCTGGCTGAGACTTAGTTTTATCGTATCAAGTTTTACCTTCATAAGGTATTATTGTAGTATATCAATACCTGCTACAGGATTATGTTTACCTATTGCAATTAATAGGATTTATTTACCTGGCATAAGAAGTATTTTTATTTTCATGCATATATTTTCTAATAGATGCATTATTTTTGTTATATTTTAAAGATAATAAAAGTGTCACAATAATTAATGTTAGTGGATATGTGTATTGTAAACAAGTGACATACAAAAAATATCTTACTTTTTTTTTTCGTGCTTAAAATGAGCTACTGCTATGAGAAATTTAAAATTATTGGTACTTTAATATTAATATTTATCTGATATAAAATAAATAAAAAAAAATCACGAGAAGTTTGAGTCATAAAAAAAAAATTTTAATACAAAGAAAGTAAAATCGAACAGTTTATATTAATATATGAATATATGTTAAAGCTATATTTTAACCAAATCATCTACTCAAATATTGCTGGAAAAAAATTGTAAATGATATGCGTTGCAACAAGTTCATTATAATGACGTTGAAAAATTTATAGTAAAAAGTTTCCCGAATTGTTCATGCGTAATTCTACATATAGCTGTTAGCGTGGTTATAAAAATTACTAGCATTTCGAGAGACAGAGAAAAATGTAGGAAATAAAATAATTAAAAATAAATGTAAAATATATAATAAATAATGTCATACTCGTCATTGAAAAATTCCTTCGTTATTACGTAAGTCCATGTTTATGAAAGTGGTCACATTTCATGAAGGAAAAAAAAATACTACTTTCTGTTAGCAAGAATTTAGTACTTTTTTTTAACGAAGGAAAAAGTGTGGAAACATTTTCTGTTGCACTTCAGAAAAAATATGTAGCAATATATGCCCTGATTTTTAAACAAAGCAATATGTAAGAAACAAAACGGTATACTATACTATGGTATACTAGTGTGAGACTATGAAAAATACTTTCAAATACATACAAAATGGGAGAAAAATATATGTACTGTATATTGTATTATTTTATGCACGTAATAATAATATATAAATATGATACAACATATTCAAAAGTGCAATATTGCAATTGAGTAGATCACTTCATTTTTTTTTAATTCAAAAGCTGCTGTATATTCGAATATCATTATTATTTATGTAATGGTGATCTTATCAGTTTTTATTAAGGTGTTTTAAAAGATTGGTTCCGTTGATGAAATGTGGTGAACAAAAAATATATATATTAGACAAAATATGATGTTGAAATATTTACATTGTACATAAATTTCTATATTTACGAGAATTGTAATCATCTGATGTGACAATCGTAATTCAAATAATTATAGTAGAGTGATTCTATATTATATTATTTTGAATCAAGTTGTTGTGAGCTGCGCCAAGTTGATATACAAGTGAGAATTAATTGCAAGTTAGCTAGGTGTAAAGTAAACTTCCTTTCACCCGAGACGAAACGGTGATTGCTCTAATTATCAACAACGTCTCTCTCTCTCTCTCTCTCTCTCTCTCTCTCTCTCTCTCTCTCTCTCCTGTGTTTGATCCTGCTTCGCCTCGCCTCACCTCATTTCCCTTCACACCACAAACGACTTTAGTCACACCCACACCAACAATAAATTAACAACTACTAATTTATTTATTTAATATAAACTTTATTTAGTATCATTTAACATTTAAGTGATTTTGTAAGGAAATATTTATGTACTGTACATAGATTTTTTATTTTTTTTTAAGGAAATTTCTACAAAATAATAAAATTTGTAGATAGTAACAGATGTATATATAGAGTATAATATAACAAAAACATTGTAGTTGTTAACACTTTATAATAATTATATGGAATAAAAGTCAATTTAAAAAATTAAGTGGTAATCCTGTATTATAAACATTTATGATTTTTTGTTACAAAAGTTTATGGAGTTATAGTTGCATAAATATGGGAAGGAATGTAAATGACTGTGTGTTATTGTGTGTGTGTGTGTGTGTGTGTGTGTGTGATAGAGAGAGAGAGAGAGAAACACGATAAATTGAAACTCAATATTAAATACTGACACATATAGCAAAGAAATTATGCAATATGAACATTTATTATTGATTATATTGCCAATTCAACTCAACACTAAAATATTTCCATTTTAATAAACGCAAATTAAAAATTTATTCATGTGAAAAAAAAACAGTTATGTAATTGAGAATTTTAAATCATATATTATTTAAATATATTGTAAAAAATTGCTTAAATTTTTTATCAGTAACTGTAACATTTTATCGTATTGGATGATTATTTATAAATTTGAAAATTTTTATAAATATTTCTTTATAAAATGAAACAATATTATAAGATTAAAATTTCAACCCTTAAATAATAAATACAACGTTTTACAGTTGTAATAAAAAATTAAAGAAAAATGTGTTCCTTTTATTTTTAATAAGTTCTAATAAACGTATTAAGCCAACAGAATAATATAAATATTTTATGGTTATACTTTTATATACGTAGCGTATTATTGTGGATAAAAAGTTAATTAATTTTTAAGCTTTAGAGTATATTATAAAGTTGATATTTTAAAGCAATGTTACCCTTGTTTCGAATTATCGTCAGGGTCAGTAATCCAAGAGAAAGCGAGAGAGAGAGAGAGAGAGAGAGAGAGAGTGTGTTGGCTTTAGCAATGTTTGTGCTGTGAGCTGGAAAGTTATCGCTTGGTGACGACGAATAAGAGGCCTCTCTATGCAACAACGCACAATCGTATGAAAAGCGAACTGAAACATTGTTACTGTATACTGTGTACAGTACACAACTATACATCTGACTATCGTGTTATATACAGAATATTTTTGAGAGAGAGAGAATGTGTGTATATGGGTAACGCGGCGAAATATCGTCCTGTGACATCCCTTGTATTAAAAGGGGGTAAACACAATCAATAGACGGCACCAGGCACGTTCATGACACTCTTACCCCTATATACCTCTTTCTCATCTTTTTTTTTTATAGTTATCATTTTAACATACTACATTAGTCTATATTATAAATTGTTCAATAATTTTCCTCCCCACTATACTAAAATGTAATACACACTTAACTTACTTCGCTCCAATCTCGTTAATAATTTTCTTTTTATTGTAAGCATCAACTTTTTTTTATGCTAAAAACATATTTTAAAAAAAAAAGGTCAACTTCATATTTAAGTAGAATCAAACATGCAAAAATATGTACCAACTTTTGATCACGCAAAAATACTATTTTTTAGATATATATATACCTTCTTTTTTTTTTTTTTTTAATCCTTTTATTGTATTATACATATATTTATACTCAATTCTTTAATAAATCGAAATGTATGATATTTTATGAATATATCTAAATATAGAATACAATAGAAAAACTTTTTTCATAAACTATAACTATATTTTTAATGTTAAATTTGTTAAAGAAAAAAAAATAGAGAGAAAAAAGAAAGAGATTGCAATCTCATATGGCATATGAAATAAGTTTGAAAAGTAATTTTTATTTTTTAAATCTTTTCTATATATATATATATATATATATATATATATATATATACACACACACACACGCATATATGTAAGTGCTTTAAAAAGTAATTAATCTTTATGTTGTGGCTTTGGAAAAGAATAGCTTATTTTTCATTATAAATAACATAAATGGTGTTCTTTCTATTCTATTAAAAATGTAATGTTTGATTTCATGAGTAGATTAATTTTATTAGTATATTTGTATTACCATTTATATTCTCCATATTATTATTTCCATAAAAATGTCTTTGACATAACGTTGAAAATTTTTGCATGGGTAACTTTAGAATCTAACACGTAAAGCGTATGTATACATTATAATGTTATTATTGATTATACTGTGCAACACTTTTTGTATCTTTTGTATGTAGAGTTAGAGAGAGAGAGAGAGAGAGAGAGAGAGAGAGAGAGAGAGTATAATAAGGACTATAGTTCAAATCTTTTCACTGCAATTTCAACTACTAAAATTATAATAATTTACTTGGAACAAAATGTTATACTCAAACATATTATAGAAAAGTTTTCCTTTCATTTAAAACGTTTTTTTTTTTTGTTTTTTTTTTTTTGAAAGAAAAGGCAAAATTTTGTATTAAAATACAGAACTAGTTGTATTTATTTTCCCAAATAATTAAATTGTTTGAACACTTGACTTGCTATTCTGATCGTATCATTCAAGTTGTGTTTCATTGATGAAACAGGTTATAATGAATATCTGAAGCACAAGGGTGAAGTTTACTTGAGCAAATGGTGGGAAAATTGCACATCTGTTTAATCAGTGGCTTGTTTCTCTTTATCTGGTGTTGATTGGCGTCAATCTTCTATTGATATAAATTTATATAAGTATTAAGTATCAATTAAGTATTTCATTGTTACAGATTAAAAATATAAGGAATGGTGCTACATATAAATGTAGTAGATGTAATGCTAAGATTACAGACAAGTGATTAATTCGCAGAACTTGTATTTTATTACAGAATTATTCAATATTATAATTTGGAACATAGAGTCCATGATAGATATATGATAATGATCTACTAACGTAATTTTTAGTAATTTAGAACGTAAATAATAAAAAATAAAAACAAAATTACCTTAATCAGATAATTAATAAATAGACGCTTTACTTTAATATATATATATATATATATATATATATATATATATATATATATATATATATATATATATATATATATATATATATATATATATATATATATATTTGTATATTAAAATAATACAATACCATAAACATAACCATTCTCATGGTCTATTCATTACGTGGTCTATTATACAGTAGTATCATATAACTACATGAAATCAAGAGATCAATTTATTCTTATTATAATTATTTAACTCTTGTAAATCTTGGACGTCCTGACAATCAATTATATCAACACAGGATTTTTCTTTTTAATTAAATTATGTTGTTTTTAATTACAATAAAATAATTTTTAAATTTAATTAAAAAAATCTCTTTCTTTTTCTTTATTTAAAAGTCTGTGTGTTATTCTTAAGTTAAATCTTACGTAGAGTAAAAACTAAAAGTTATGATTAAGAGGTGTTAAAATTGGCGCTGGTGTTCAGGCGAGCGTATAAAGCTGATAAGAGCGCGAGGCCAAGACGAACCCTCTCTCTCTCTCTCTCTCTCTCTCTCTCTTTTCCTGCTCCGCTCTCGGCTGTTCTGCATGCTCATTGTTTTAACTTTCACACAAACTTTGAGCCAAGAAATACGTTTCCGGTTGACCAGAAGTTGACTATTATCCAGAAATTGTATTATTACATGTAGATTTTTTTTTTCATATTTATATTCAATATTAGTTGAATAAACTAACAAATAAGTTAGATATTCTGTTTGAAATTGATTTTTTAAGCTGTAGTATTATTATTATTATTAAAATTTTAAAGTTTGAAACTTTGAAAAAATATTTTAGGTATTAAGCAGAACCCAATTACCATTCACTTTGTTTTGATATTCATTAAATTGATATAATTTATAAGCACTATTTTTAATATTATAAGTTGAAAGTTTATATTTGTCAAATATTCTGTAAACATTTTTTTACTCCTAAGGCTGTTTTGTACATAGTTGATAATTTTAAATTAAATAAACAAGCAAAAGCAGAACAATACAACTGTAACTCGTTTTATTTGTCTTTGTTATTGACGTTCTGTGTTTAAAAAATAATTATTTACTTACGACTAAATACCAGTTAACAAAAAGCAATAATAACATGAGAAAGGAAACCTACTGCTACTTTCAAATTTTCTATAATCTTAGGCTACTTTTAACCTTAATTGTTAACCTAAATTTTAATTAATAAAATTGAAGTTAAATATTAGTATATATAATATAATTCTCCTAACTGACATATTAGTAGTAAATATTCGAGTGTATAATTCATTAAAATTGAAATTTTCTAAAAAGAAGAAGAAAAAAATTCTTTGTGAAAATAATAATAATAATGTTTAAAAATGCTGCAAACATTTTTTATTCCATTACACATGCAGATTTAAATATTACTCACAACTAAATTTCATTCAGAACAAATTCCGTGCAACCATATATCAAAGAGAGGATAAAAAAAAATCAATGGCAGCAAAAATATGGGTATAATATTTTATTGCACTTGGTTCGAATGTATAATTCTGTCATCGCAAATAAATGGTAAAACATGAGGAAGAATGAAATTGATTTAGAGCGCGAACAAGAATATCTTTGACGCAGTCATCAATTTTATTTCTCCCTGTCGATTTTACTCCATTATTTAATGAAGTATTTTTTTTTATTATTATTGTCACATGTATGTAGTTGTGCAGTGAAAACAATATCTCTTTGTTTTTATTATTTTTATGGTTTTTCATGCAACATATTGTAACTTTTATATCATAAATATTAGAAAATTTACAGTGTCATATCCAGTAAACTATTTTTCATATTTATTTTATAAAAAACTAAATAACTTTTATTGACTATCATCAGATGACAAGCTGACAAGTATTATTTTAATTAAGTTATTACTAACTAATTGCTAATTTTAATTTAAGTTGTAAAGCAGAACAGTTACAAAATACATTAATAATTATTATTAATAATTATTATTAATAATTATTATTAATAATAAGCAACAATACTGAGCATATTTAGGACACTCAAGCATGTGAAAATTATACTATCTATACTATTAGGAAACAAAATTTAGGATTTTGTTTTTCAGGAAATACATGTCCGAGTCAATCTGAGTGCAATCTGAGTTCGGGAGTCTGAGTTTGACTCCTAGAAGGTAGGAATTTCTTTTGCCATGCATTTTCTCCTTTGGGGGAAAAGTGAATATAATGTGTAAGCCTACCTACTTCTCAAACATACCCATGAAAAATAGGCTCTATAAGTTAAAAATTCTTAACATTAAGAATTTCTTAAATGTGAAGTTTCAGCGTGTGTTAAAAAAAATATGTCTAAAATTTAAATCCTATGCAATAGGAGAGATTTTATTGCTATCATTATAGTATGAGATGATCCTTTCAGATTGAGAGTGTTATGAATGTTGGCTCGCATTGATCATGGCTACCATAGGTTACGTGATTGAAATATAAATTCAGTTTTGTGAATATGCTAGCAAAATAGCAGACTAACTTTTTAGACCACCCCTTACCCTTAGCATTGCATTGTTAGGAGTGAAAAATCAAAATCAAGAGAACGTGAAGGCTTTGTAAAATAATTCAATTTCAGAAGAAAATATTATTATTATAATTTAGGCATTGAAATTTCGAAGTTGGATACAATATATTAGTTATATACGTAATATTTTGTTAGCACGGTATACTATATAGGAACGTTCCAGTTCTACATCAATGTATTCAGCATGTGTATGCGTGTGTGGCAACGCCGAGTAATACTATTGTATGTTTTTAATATTACATTATGATGAAGGATTCGCATATTTTAACACATAATTTATTTATTTGATTTTTAATTCATCTATACAGTATAATAATATCTTAGAATTCTATATAATTTCTATGAAGTGTTATAGCTTATAAGAAATATTTAATCATCTATTGGTTATGAAATACATAAAAAATTTAGTCAATACTATTCTCACTATAAATTTCCATTTAAATTTAGGTATTTACTTGTTTATTTGTACTTATATTTTTATGTTGTTTGTCAAGAGGCTTATGTAGAGCAAAAATGTGTTGAAGAATGGAAAATTCAGGTTGTCAGTCAATAATGAAGCATAGAAAGAGAAGCATTCATTCACGCGAAAATCCGCGTGAAAAGAGGATTGGAGAGAGAGAAAGAGAGAGAGAGAGGTGCTCTTGCTCTTGCCAGTACTTGAAGCCACTCACTAGAGGCGAGAAGGAAGAAAACTGTTCACTGAAATAAATAAAAGCAAAATGTAACGGAAATTATCAATAAATACTTCTTGTTTTAGCAAGATGTCAATGGAAAGCAAAGCTTTATTCTAGAAATAATCTTTACATTAAAATATTTAAAATTTATAATGCTATTTTAGGCTTAAAATAATAATATTTTATGAAAATGACAACAAGCATTTTTCTTAAACATAAAAGAGACATAACAGACAAAAATACATAGAGAGAGAGAGAGCTAAAAATTTCCTTTGTATGTAAAAATAAACATAATACGCTATCAAAAAAATTAATCACATATTTTATAGTAAATTGTGAATAAAAACGGTACTTAAATAAACCATTTTGGTATCACTTTAATTTCCTTCGTCATTTTTACTGATAGCAATGAGTAGATTTAGATATTTTATATTATGTCCTAAAAGGAACTCATTACTCATTTATTTCGTACATGTTACCCTTTCATCATGCAATAATATACTTGTATATGAATAAAAATGTCTTTTAGTAAAAAATATATATAATTTTTTTTTTTTTAATATTAAGTATTAATAAAAGGGTAGTTTCTATATTGAAAATGAGTAAATAATTTTGAACACATTGCGTTGCATATAGATATAGAGTAAAGATCATTAATGTAAGAGAGTTATGTAGAGTAGTGTACAGGAGAGAGAGAGAGAGAGAGAGAGAGAGAGAGAGAGAGAGAGAGAGAGAGAGAGAGAGAGAGAGAGTTTGAGTGATGAATGTGTCGGGTTTTTGGTATCGACAGCCCCCCTTTGCAACAAGATGAAGCACACATACATAATAGTGGACCCTACTCTAAGAGAAATTGACACAAACATGTTTTTAGTCTGACCCAAAGCAATCTGACACTTAAGTCGTTTTTAAAAATAAATCGAATAGAAAGAGAAAATTTCACTCGCCTTCTCTAAATTAACTTAATGTAATTTACTTTACTACTTAATGTCAATGACATTTGGAAGTTAGCTAAGCTTTATTTTTCTTTATAGTGAATTGGCTTTCGTAAAAAAAAAAAAAAAAAAAAAAAAAAAGTCACAAACATTTTCTATGTTTAAGTACCATGTAATTGTAGTATTAATGAGAAGAAATTTTTTGGCAAATGTTTCTAAAATGTCGTAATTAAATGTCAAATATATTACATATGCTATATATACTTGGAATTTTTTCATTAATAGTTTTAATTAAAATTTTAAATAGAAAATTTTTATAGGACCATGTTGAAAAATATATCCTCTCAAAAAAATATTTTATACCAATGACTTTAAAGAAATTGATTGTGTTCTTTAAACAATATTTTATTAGCTTAATTAAATTTAATAAAATTCCTACTTAAGTTTTTATTTTTGTATTATAAAGAATCTCCGAATCATATGATAAATTGGTACATTATGATATTATGAATGAATATTGTAAAATAATAAATACACTTGCATATATTTTTTTTCCTCCGTTCATCAGTGTTTTATAATTAAAAATTCCATATTATTATTGTTCTGCCGCAACATATGTATTTCTTGTTAAAAAATGACAAAGGCAGAGATAATTTAGATAAAAAAATAATACTTAACATAATTTTGAAGTTAAAATAAAAACATTGATAGAAAAAAGTATCTAAAAATAATAATATAAATTTAGCATTAACAAAAACAATAATGCCAGTATTGTGATTCCATGCATATTTGAGATAAATTTTATCCCGCTATATAAACTTTTCCCAATATAATGTTTCTGTTTTCAAATGGACAGTGAATAGCATAGTAAAAACCACCTGCTCACGCTGTAAACACACAAAAAAAAACATAACACAACAAACTTTTTGTGTTCAAATAACATAAAAATGGCAATAATAAAATAAAACAAATATACATTATTATAATTCACAATCAACTTATAGGCATTTTATAGGTAATAAATATATATATTATTTTTAAACAGATTATTCTTTATTATATTTTGTATACTTATATAAATCAAAATAAGAGAGACGAGGTTTTAAAATTAATCTTCATTCAATTTTTATATAAAAAAAAGAAAGACTTCTTATTATAATTCAATTTAAAACGTAATAAAAATTCTTATCACGCAACATACTCTTGGCATAATAGAGATAAATCAGTGAAACATTGTACTCTAGCTTAGTAGGAGAGAGAGAGAGAGAGAGAGAGAGAGAGAGAGAGAGAGAGAGAGAGAGAGAGAGAGAGAGAGAGAGAGAGAGAGAGAGAGAGAGAGAGAGAGAGAGAGAGAGAGAGAGAGAGATTGTAAATAAAAATAATACAATTCATTTTAGTCTTTTGTCGTAAAAATCTGTGCACAAAAATATTAAATTTTTTTTATTCATTTTTTTTAGCATTAAATCTCAATTAGGCTTGGCGATTTAGATCAACTGGCTGGAGAGAGAGAGAGAGAGAGAGAGAGAGAGAGAGAGAGAGAGAGAGAGAGAGAGAGAGAGAGAGAGAGAGAGAGAGAGAGAGAGAGAGAGAGAGAAAACGGTCGATGGGACGACTAATGGTGAAGGATGAGGGCCACCACACACATGCCGGAAACAAAGGAACACATCAACGCATTCTGATTCTGGTATTCGCTTTAACGAACCGTGTGTCCAACAATTTAATATGATATAAAATACTTTTTTTTTTGTATGAAATAAAAATTATAATCAAATATAATATAAAGTACTTCTGCTTTATTCAATACATTTTATCATTATTATTATCGTGTTCTATGGTCAAAAATTGTGTACACAATTCTGGAAATCAGTACATTACATTTTTTATCTTATTGTTTTGAAATCAAAAGGATTTCAAAGCTAGGTCAAATTTTATGTTTTGGTTTAGATTAGCCTAATGGAATATTTTAATGAAATAATTATTCTGAAAAAAAAAAAAAAAAAAAACATATTATTATATCATGTATTTAAGAATTTTTTGAAATTTTAATTTGATTATTAGCATGCAAGGGTAATGGCTATCTAAGTTTTTTCCTTCAATAAGAAGTTTTTTTTTTTTAATTTGTATACTTGTTTGTTTACTTGTTCTTTTGATGTACAATACAAAATACCTTACACTGTATTCACACTCAAGGCTATCTAACAATTTGCTGCGTAAAGTTAAAAAACAAAAAAGTGAATATATGAATGCCTCTTTACATTTTTATATTACATTGCTACAAGTATATATTGCAAACTATGTAGTTGAAATAATTTATATGATATCAATTTTATACAAACTTCATAAAAATTTTTATTGAAATACAAAAAAAAAAAAAAAAAAAATGAATATTACAAACACAATAATAGTCTAATAAAAATAAATGCAACAATATTAAAATAAAATTAAAGCTAATAAACAATAAATTGATTCATTGTGTATGAAGAGAATAAATTAGATTGAAACGTGATACACGAGCAACTAATATGCAGCATATGTGAGTTAATCAGCTGCACTCCATCCATACATACATATATATATATATACATTCATATGCTTTGCATTGTAAATACGATATACATCACAGTAGTGTACATTGACAACCCCTTTTGCCTTTTGTTTTATCCTTCGTATTTTACAATGCATGTTCAATATATCCAATACCAAAAGCCTCCTCCTCGTCATTTACTCATATAAAGCTCATTAAACTGACTCATATTGTCAATGATCCTACTCAAAACGTCACTACATTATAGTCATGTTATGTTATATCTATATTTCTATTATCAATACCAATTAAAACAAGAAAGATGTACTTCTTTTTTTTTTTTTTTTTTCAATTTTTGTAATCATTTCCTTTTATATTCATTACTTTATATTGTAATAATGAAAAGATTTTTTATATATAAATCAATCCTTATTCAAACCCTAAAGATATGGATACAATAGTGAATGTTTAGAAAACTTTGTTCATTATATAAATTGTATGATACAAAAAAAATAGTATTATTTTTATTTCTTGAAAAGAAAAGAAATATATTTGTTTTTATTGATAAAAATGCAATCATTATTTTTTGTATTGAGATCATTCATATTTTTATTCATAAAAATATGAATGGTAATATGAGATCGGAACTTAGAGTACACAAAAATGTATAATTTTTATTATTACCAATATTGCATTAGTACATTGTTAATGACATAACATATCGATACAATTTTAAGACTAATAATTAGTCAAATGAAGAATATAAATTCGTAAATTACTACCAAATAGTTTAAGTAATGTACATTGTAGTAATAACAATATTTATTGATTGAAGTATTAGATTCAAAAATAAATTGACTTTTGTACTAGTTACAAATTTTAATAATTTTTGAAATAAGGTTGGTGTTATGGTTTTATTTATTATAATTTCAAAACTCTGTAGATAGAAGGCTCATATCTCTGCAATTCAAAAGTTGAATTTCTAAATTTTATTGTTTTTATTTGAAAATCTATGATAAAAACTATCTATGTTAAAAAAAATTATAGGACCTGTTACCATCAGTTTTGAGAGAACAAAATTGTTAAAATTGGTATTGCACCCACGGATTGCACCTTATGGTCTTAAAGTGTAAAAAAACAACAATAATATAATAATAAATAATAAAAATGGTTAATTCAATATTTTGGCATAGTGACCACCCAATTTAATTTTTTGGCCCATTTGAAGTAATCTTATTCTGGAAAAAAATCTAGAACTTTTATTTATATTATCGCAGCGTCTCATTATCACCCTTAAATACGTACATATAAGTAAAACTTCCGTGTTGCAAACACAACATAATTTTTATGTTAGTCATGCTTAATTAATAAATATATTTCTCCATTGCTGCATGTGGTTACGAATACATAAATATTAAACTTAGCGTCTTGCTGCATGCAGCAATTATGCAGCAGTCGAATACCATTATTTTAATGTAGCTTTAGAGCGGAAAGTTAAAATTATTTCCTTGGTTGAAATATGTTTAGCAAAAAAAAAAATAAACTTAACGTTAAACTTAAAATTAAATCTGATTTTCGTGTATTTGAAGATTTCCAAATGATTGATGATGATAAGTAACGAGATTTGCAAAATGTTTGGTGTGTGTGTGTGTGTGTGTGTATGTGTGTAAGTGTCTCACTCCTATTTTATACTGTCTTTCAAAGTGAATAGAGAACTTCAGTTAATCAAATTTATTAACATAAATCTTCAAGAAAAACATACTTTGCGTAATAAACCAACATTTAGTAATTAAAATATAATCAACTTATTTTCTTACATTTCTTTATTTAATTTCTACTTTGAAAATTTTATTTTTCAAAATTATTTTTATCGGTACTTTGGCTGTTGAAGCTAAAGCTTACGTACGTGAAATCCACATCAAATGCTACAATTAATATAGTTTAATAAAAAACAATAATTTTAGTTTAATAATTTGTGTAAAAATGTGTAAGTTTTAAAATATACTACAGTATAGTACAACATGTATTTCAATTTATATATATATATATATATATATATTATCAAGTAAAAGAAAAAAGCAGATAGAGATTTGTGATGTTGTCCCCTGTGTATGTTTATATTTTTGTGTGGTTACAAGACATTATTACTGTAAAATTCCACAAGCTGTGGCAACCAGGCAGGCAGGAGATTTGGTGGGTTTGGCCCAGCAAAGAGAGAGAGAGAGAGAGAGAGAGAGAGAGAGACCGCAGTTCTCGCACGAGAGGCTCAGCACGCGGCTCACCACCGGATCAACACGTGAAGAACGCGCAAATCCTCGTCATAACCCTTCATCACACCCAACACTTTACGTCACCACAATACGCTTCACAGCTTACACTAAACAAATATTATTACATCTGACACAAGACGTACAGTACACATTTTACCTCTGCAACTACATGTTTAATGCATTTTTATTTTTATAATCTAACTTAAAAAAAAATATTTTTAAGTTAAATTATTGTATCGAAATATTACTTCATATCTTTCATTAGATTAAAACCATAAACATGTTGAACAAAAAAAATTGTGTAATTACAGGTAATATCCTAACATAACTGAAAAATCAACGTCGATTAGGCCGGAGTCATGAAATGGCGGATGTGGAATATGACGTCACAGCTTTTTGGTCCATACGCTCGCAAAACAAACGAGCTATCATATTCCAAATCTACAATTTTGTGAAAGGAAAATAAATTAGAAACCAATGACTCCGGCCAAATCTACGTTAATTTTCAGGTGTGTTGGGATATTATCTTTCATTAGACAAGCTTTTCTGATTAACGTGTTCTATGGCTTTGCAAAGTTTTAGCTTGTAAATTTTGCCAGTAAAAAGAAAAAAATCCTTCAACATAACTTTCATAGTAATTTTTGTGCAAGCTAATCAGATACCAGGCTGTCTGTGACATCATATAGCAGGAGACGCCATAACGAACAAATAAAACAATTAAAAGTAAATAATAAATCAACGAGTCCATCAAAATCAATGTTGATATTCAGGTACATTGGGAAAGATGTCATTAGAGAAGTCATTTTGTAAGTTGCTTTTTGCCTTTAGCATTAAAAAATTGTAACTCCTGAACTATTTAAACTCTCATTGGGATACTCACAACAGCGACCTATGTATTTATTTTATAAATTAGAAGAAATTTTTTCATGTTATAAACTTTTTTTTTTAAACAATACCTATTGCCTAGACAAATAAAAAAAAGGGAAATCATGTAAAAAAAAAAATAAATAAAACGTTAAAACTTTTTAATACCAATAATATTTGAAAGTTTACAAAAAAAAAGTCCTTTTTAACGGTAGTTTTTAAAAATAAAGTGACTGAATTTGTCCAGTGATGTCCAAAACTTAACGAAACAAATAAACATACATCATGTCTAAGACCCGTGAAAACAAACTTATTTTTATAGTATTGGCAAACTACTCTTTTTGTGAACTAGCCTTTTAAGTGTCGCCACAAATTGTTTGTGCCTTATAACACCAGATGTGAATTTTTGTTTTCACATTTTTATTGTAACTCCATAAAACTTGAACATGAAATTTAGTTCAGTTTTAACACCTCCTGCAATCCTGCTCTATCAGTGCTGTATTTTTTCCTTTATTATACTGTATAACAGGCAATTTTTAAAAATCACTGTTGGGAAATGAACAAATTCTTTCCTAAGCATCTAAATAAAAAAAATCAACACCCCTGTGCAGGAAAAGGTCCATTTTTAACTTAAGTTTTCTCCATTCTGCATTATTATTCCTAATCATCAGATTTTTTGCATTTTTGTAATAATTTAGTTTTAAATTAAAAATCAAAATTTTACTACAAAAATCATTAATCTAGAAATACAAAAAAGAACAAAATTTATTGAAAACCTTAACATAGAAGTAATCTTTTAAAGAAATTTTTAAAACAAGTAAAAAGTTTTTTCAAACTTAAATAACCATTATTGATCTTAGTACGTATTTTATGTTACGTACCATCAACAGTTACAATAAAAATGTATTTTCAATCGATTTCTACAGAAACATAATAAAATATGTCACACATTTATAATAAATATTACAGACTTAAAGCGTATTGAAAAAAACGCGATGTGGTTATACTGTTGAACACAATAACTTGGAGGTTTTATCTTTGTTATAAAAAACATAGAGTCTCAAAGGCTTTTCATATAGGATTTAAGATTTGACCGGAGATGAAATGTTGTTTCTTAGTAGTATTGAAACTTAACTTTCTTCTCTTTTCGTTTGTTTTGAAGTTTTTTAACACACAAAAAAAAAAGAGAAAAAGAATGAAAACGTGAAACACAGAATTACACGTAGAAAGAGTTTTTTTTTTCTTCCAATCTTTTTTCAGATAATCAAAAAAAGAAGGAATAAGGAAGGAAGAGCAGTGGTGGATTAGAAGTGAGAGTTGGAGAGAGAGAGAGAGAGAGAGAGAGAGAGAGAGAGAGAGAGAGAGAGAGAGAGAGAGAGAGAGAGAGAGAGAGAGGCTTCGTGTCAATACCTCATCACCCCCTCCACTCACTCCACCCGCCCGCCAACCCACTACCACCTCGAAAGAGGGTGGTGTGTGAGTTAGGGTGCGAGAGAGAGAGAGAGAGAGGGTAGATTTGATTGTACGGAGGCTTCACATCAAATTAGCCCCATTGTTATGTGTCCAAGAGTTAGAAATAGAGATAGAAAGCAGTGAAAAGACGAGTACAAGAGTCTCTCACTCTCTATATATATATATGACTAGAGAGAGGGTGATCAAATCAAATCAATCTAACAATACACACTAGTCTGTTTCAATTTCGACTTTACTTAAAACAGCTTTCAAAAAAAAATTTTTTTTTTACTTGTGTACATTTTAAACATAATTTTTTATTATTTTAGTTTCAAAATGAAGTGATAATTTTTTTAATTGAGTAAAAAATAGCTGTTTTAGTCACGTAGATCCAGAACTTGCATCCAAGGTACATCTAAAACCTTGAACTTTCCATGATTTGGCTAGTTTTTTAAATTTCAGATCGTCCGAACTGAAACTGGTATTCAAGTCAAATCAGTCTAAAAAATATTAGTTTTTTTTTTTAACTTTTACTTTTCTAATTCAAATTAATTCAAACTTTTTGTACTTTTCTAAAAAATATAAATTGATATTTTCATTATACCACAATATTTTATGAAAATATTATAAACAACTAATAATAAAATATTTTTTTAATATTCAGAGTCAAAATTAATGTTAACTTTAATATGTTATTCAGTATGAAATAATAGTAATAATAACTTTAATATGGCATTGTGATTTGTGAGGGCTTGACAGCCTTACATTGTTAACTTAAACATTAAATAAATTTTAAGAAAATGTGATATTCCCAGATAAAATAAAGTTATACATCTCTCTGATACTAATTTATCTAAAAATTTAGCTATTTTAGTTTAATGTAATTTATGAATAAATTGTGAAAGTCCTATTTATTGACTTGCTGGTGAGAAAACACACGTACTTTTATGTTAAACTGTTGAGAGGTGGCTTTTGTGAGAACATGACTTGAGGTTTTAGTAGGTCCCGTGAGATAGAGAGAAAGAGAGAGAGAGAGAGAGGTGTACGTTTGCTTGTTCACGTCGGCTTACAGAAGCAAGTCTAAGACCAGAGTCAGGCGAACAATTCCCAGGAGAGAATCGTCACTACGTCTCTTGACTAACCCATGCGGCCAGATTTGTCATATCTTGTCAACAATGCTTACCCAATTCGTATGTGTACCAACAAACATGCCCTACAGGAGACTTATAACGTGGTCAGAATTGACCTGCCCATATGTACCTCACAATCTATATTTTATATATATACAGTATATATTAAAAAAAAAAAAAAAAATTTTGCTTTTAGAGAGGGTTCAAAAAGGAACTTTTTTCTTTTTTTCTTTTTTTTTAATATCTTATGTCTACAGTACATTTATTATAAATCTGCTTAAAAATTATTTTAAAGCTTAATACCATACTTCTATATTATATTTCCCTGTGTAATATTTTGAATTTTTACTTAATATAAATTCTTTTAAAATTTAAACTTGAAAGATATTAAATATTATGTTAATAGCTTATTTTGATGCGTTATGTTCTTGTTTTTTAGAGTAGATATTTTGATATATTTTATTATTAAAAAAAAAGGGTTAGAGTAAAAAGGAAAGTATTATGTATGGATGAAAAGATTGTGAAGTGTATTATTATATATTGAGTGCTAAAGGCATTTTCAAGTATGAAGCAAAAGCAAGAAGTATCGTATGCTTGTGAGTTTGAAGTTTATTGGGTAGAGGAGGAGTTTTGTGGTGTTAAGTATATATCTCAGCCACTTCCTCTCTCTCTCTCTCTCTCTCTCTCTCTCTCTCGTGTTTTCAATGCGCGACTGCTTTACGTTCACAATTCCATTAGCATTCAGTAAGGAACACTGCTCCATCATATCTTGCACTTCACGCTGTCGATGGGCAGAGAAAAGGGCATAATATAAGAGTAGCGAGAGAGTGAGAGAGAGAAAGAACTAATAAGTAAGAAGAGAGAAAGGGTGAGAAGCGTAAAAAGGGTAAAGAGCAAAGAGTAATACCTCAAAAAGTACCAAGAGATACATATATATAGAAAGTAAAAGAAAATCGTTTGGTTAAAACACAAAGAGCAGAAATGTATGTCACAGAAAAATGAAAATTAAAATATTTTTTGTGACAAATTTGTATTTTACTTTCTTTGAACACAAAATTTTATGTTAACGCATGAATATTTTTATACTTTTGTTTTTGAGTACTTTTTTCAATACTTAATTTAAAAAAAAAAATGAAAATTTCACAAGTACTATATTTTAAAATTCAAGCTACGTTTTTAAGCAAAACTTCTATCCTATAATTACAGGTAATAATATTATTTTAGTATCTGTATTCTGGTTAAAATATATAAAGAAATAAATAAGTAGAAGAACAGAACAGAACAGAAAATTCAGAAAATATCTGCGTTGCAATAAAAATTATTATTATTTAAACTGACAGTGTATTAAAAATATTCAATTCAATTTTTTTTATAAAAATACCTACTTATTGATAATGTTCAGTTATATGTTAATGCATGCGTGAAGTCGCAACTTTTCAGTGATTTCTCTTTGCTTGAGTGGAAAGCCTGGACTGAGTTAAATCTTACTCTCTCTCTCTCTCTCTCTCTCTCTCTCTCTCTCTCTCTCTCTCTCTCTCTCTCTCTCTCTCTCTCTCTCTCTCTCTCTTTCACACAGTGGTTACCACATGAAAAACGTTCGCTACCACACCAACAATATGCCAACCAACGTAACCAAATGTATAGGCGTGGAAACGTGTCATACCATGCGAAATAACATTTCTATTCTATATTCTATTTATGTAGGATTCCAATATATTTTCCATCTTCTTCTTCTTCTTTTTTTTCTTCTTTTTTTTTTTTTCCTCGTAACTTATATATATTATGAAGTATTCAAAGCAATAAATCTTTCGTAAAGTTAAGTTTTTATGATTTACAAACTTTTATGAAATACTATTTTACAATTATTATTATTACTGAATTCTTAGACGTTTAGAAAGTAAAAGCTTTTAAATGTTACGTGTTTGAAAATGTTTAAAATATATAAGGATAAAATTGACATTTAATACCATATTACTTTTACCAATACTAAAATATACTTAATATAAGTTATAATGTCAGTAATAATTCGTAACATAATGAGTATACAAAATTATTATATTACACTTATTTACCAATTTAATGCAGAATAAAATCTTAGGTTCTGAAAAATGAAGTTTTTATTGCATTACGTTTCTTTTTCATTGCCTTCTCCACATCTACTTCCAAAATTCATCGTGCACATGCATGATAAATTATCCATTCATCCTCTGCTTCACAATAAAAAGACTCATATTTAAAAAAATATATGATATCCATTTAGTAATGTATCATAAAAGAAGTATAAAAATATTATTTGAAATTTTACAAATAAAAAAATACATATCTTAAATATATTTTTTTTATAAAACGTAAGAAACCACGTACATAATATAGTATAAAAATAAAAAGTATGAGTATAAAAATTGAACGTCATAATAAAATAATTTTATAACTCTGTCACGTTTTATTCAATTGTATAATAATAACAAAGTCAGTTGAAAAATGTTTTAAGAACCTGCATTAGCTTATATGCTGAGTTGATGGTTTCAGGGGATTTCTCTCTCTCTCTCTCTCTCTCTCTCTCTCTCTCTCTCTCTCTCTCTCTCTCTCTCTCTCTCTCAGTGGTAAAGTATAAAATCACGACACTTGTGCGTGCTTGAATTATCACCTCTCTCTCTCTCTCTCTCTCTCTCTCTCGCGACTGCCAGATGGAGCTACAGGCAAAAGTGAACCAAGGCTGCAAAACTGGGCAAGGCGAGCAAGACTAAAAATTAAAGCAAACGTGATTTTAAAAGTTTGTGAAATGATTCGTGAAATATTCAAAACTGTTTCCTAGAACTTAGTAACGTTAAAATACTCCATACTTTTCTATTAAGTCTTTAATGCGAGTTTTTAAGTCCAGAATTTTTTATAATCGTTTCCTATATAAAGAACAGTATCTCAGTATTAAATTTGTTAAGTGGAATATAATATGCATAAGTTTCTGCAAGCTATACTTCCCGCTACACATATCTGTCCGAAAAATTGCCTATATAGCAAGGGGCTCAGCTAATGTCACTCGTCATAATTATAATAAATTTAATATGAATAAAAAAAAATCTTTTTTTTTTTTAATTTTAATACTTTTATTATTATTATTTAGATTAGTATTATTGTAACTCGATAACGAATCGGACAATTAATTAGTGCCTTTAAAAAAAAAAGGCAAGAGCTAGGTATAAAATTAATCTCTCTCTCTCTCTCTTATAGTGGGTGGATGGGTGGGTGTGTTTCTCAAAAATGTAACAAGCAAAAAGTTCTGAGTACAAATTCAAGACATTTTCTATTCATTCTTGTTATATTTTGCAACTTTCTTGGGAAATATATTTTTATTAGAGTTGTAGCATCATTTTTGAGCAAAAGAAAAAGAAAATCACAAAATAAATTTGGTGCAAGATTGTTCTCAGCTTCAGCTTGAATCTGATTGGTCGTCGCTGATGGTAGTATTATCTTCATGTATGAAATCTAAGTACATGAATGAGATTGGAATCCAAACTAGTCTATCGAGATCGTTCAATCGCGCGAGAAAAAGAATTATCATTTTTGCTATCAAGTGTAAAGTGTTCTACCTTATTTGAAATAGCAATTTGATAGAAAACTACTTTATGTTATAGTAAAATCAATTTTACTGCAAACTATCCTCTCAATTTTTTATTATTATACCTTAACAAGTTTATGATGTCTACATTATATAAAAATTGACTGCTGTAAGTTGGCAAAAAAAAAATATATTAACAAATATTTTTTAAAGAGCACTCACTTTATATATATATATATATATATATATATATATATATATATATATATATATATATATATATATATATATATATATATATATATACTTATTTGAAACTTTTCAAGATTTCAATATGAATATGCTTATAATTGAAGTTAATCGTGTATTATTATTTTTGAAGTTAACGTACATGTAAATTAAATGATTAATTAAAAATTACGATAGAATAAATTATGTTAAAACATTAAAAAAAAAAACGTAATCTATTTGGAACAGTTTTGCAGTTTATACAAATATATAAACTAAACAAACAAATTTCAAAACATTATATAAAAGTTATTTTTTTTATCATTGTTATTTAGAGTACATGCATAGTATGCGACTTGCCGGAGGTGACTTAATGTTGTTTATTTAGTTGACGTCATAATTTTTCACATATCATTCATGCGCACCTTTGCAACGTATAGCTACCTACGTACCAACCTACCTACCTGCCTGCCTGCCTCACTGGGTTGGGTGAAACCTATTGGAATGTGGCTGGCTCAGTGGCGGCTTTACTTTGATATCAACCCTGCATATTTGCGCGCCTTGCGTGCCATGTGAATTCCTTGGCTGGCAAAAACTCGGGGCAAAACTCAACAACTCACTCTTCCCTTTCTCTTTCACTTTGCTAGCGGCTTTCATGAGGTGCACCAAAAACTTCCAAAGCTTCATAAAACTACCAAAGTGAAAAATGTTTTATTCAAACACTAAACTGTATATAAAGGCTTTTTTTTAAGTATAAAAAAAAAGTTGAATAATTTCACATTTTTATTTTAATAGCTACTATTATTATTATTAAATAAATTGGGTCTTTAAAAAATAACATCTTATGCCATGAAATTTTTAACTTAAGATAAATATACTGTATAACAAAAAAATTAGATAGTGTTGAATTATTAAAAAAAAAAGTGAAATACAATGAAGTTAAAAGCTTTACAAGTAGTTTGTCTGTGATGTTATACAATTATAAGAACAAAAGAGTCTTGCTGGCAGAGGAAGTTATCTTGTACTCGCTTGTTACCCCGCGTCTTAGCTGCTTCTTTTCACGCGTAATTAGTGGCCAATTAAACAAGAATGCTTTCAACATTTCACTGTGTTTGCAACAAAAGAAAACACAAGCACTTTGCAGTTTCTTATAAAAGAAAGATTAAAAAAAAGGGGGAGAATAATATCTGATAAATATTTCATGTATTTTATAATTTACAAATGATATTTAAACGTTTTTAAGTAACATGAGTCTCATTTTAATAATTTCTAAAATATAAGGATCGTGTTATATTAAAGGTCATAAATTTTTTCTGTATTTTAATGGTTTAAAAGCATACATACATGAGTATGTGCATCAAAATATAGTGCATTTTAAAATTAGCATTTTTAAACTGGTTTTATATTGAATATGGGCATGTATAATTATCATAAAGCAACTTTCTTTAAAAATGGCATACGCAGTCATATAGACAAGCTAAAATTGTAACTGTATAAACACGTTGATAAATAAATATATTATGTATTGAAAAGTAGGCAAAGGTGACGTCACAGTTTAGAAACAACTTATGCAGCATATAAAAATAAATTTACATTTATCTGCAATACATTTAGTAATAAATGATTTTTATAACTGATAATTGGGTAATAATAACTTCTTTGTTTTACTTGTTATATAAAAAAGGTCAAGTATAAGAAAATTTGGCATCTTACAAAGTCTATTATAATGACATAGAAATTAACCTTTTTAAAATGTTGTAACGAAATAATGTCACGTATGTTACGTAGACTGTTAACTTCATAAGTGATTTTGTGTACAGTATTGAAGCTCACTTAGTTTTTTTTTAATACAGCTTTGTGTTCTATCTGGAACTACGTATGTGATTTAAACTATCTTAATTGCTAAGAGTAAAAATAAATCACTTTGTTTTGAATTTTAATTAAATGTATTTATTTAATAATGGACATAATTAAATTTCATGATTTTTGTAAAAAAACAACTGTATAATATTTTTTTTCTATTGCGCAAGTTTGAACTTAATAAGTATAAAACATAACAAAATCTAAACTAGATTTTTATTTATTTTTATTATTTTTTTTTAATGATTTCAATGGTATGATAAATTTAATAATAGCATTTAATATTAAAATAATAAGCTTTTTCATAATATTTCATAATGTTAAAAGAAACTCTAGTATGTTTCTCCAGATGCATTGATAGTTGTTCATCTCGTTATTTCGTGACCGTGTAATAAGTGAGGTTACAGGAGTGCGGTGTCAGTTGGTGCAGCCGGACACTGACCTTCTCTCTCTTTCGTTATAAACCTCGGGTTGTGCTGAGTAAGCATAGAAACACCAGATGTCCAAACTCTCTTCTCTTGCTGGCTTAAGCTCTGGCAATGAGCCGACATATGTCCACAAAACTACTTTTTTCATATACCATCATTGTCAACCTACAAGTAAAAACTTTTTTCTATTCTTTTGTTATTATTATTTTTATTTATTTTTTTGCATATCTAGAGTAAAAATAATCATTTGAATATTCTGCTTTTACCATTCTGTTGAATAAACTGAAAATTGAGGTAATATAGTACAGTGTTTTATATATTGGTTTTGATGTAAGTACTTCATGTGGGATATAATAAAAATAATGTTTTTTACAATTTATTTTAAAATTAATAAATATTTTGCTGACCATAACTTTCATACAAGGTATATAGATAAGTAAGGCCACGTATAGTTTATAAATATTATAGAAGCCTGCAATTTGGTTAATTAAATATTAATAAGTATTAATAAACCAAGTCTTTGGTGCAGTTATATTATGCGTACTGGCTTGGTGTTTGAAAAATCGTGAGCTCAGTGCATAAGCAGCAGTTTTTTTTATTATTATTTTTTTTAATTTTTATTTTTTAAGAGTCCATTGAGTTAGTGGCACACACTAAATTCACGACCATGTTTACTGCACGCTAATGCCCATACGTATAAGCAACTGTGTCACTGGTAAAACGGTAGGAGAGATGTTCAGGATTGATAGGTCTCCGGTCACTCCAGATGGTAGTAGCCGTCATCTTATTTTTTTTTTAATTAAATTGCCTTTTATTATTAGGTTCATTTTTTTTTCTTTTCCTTTCTCTTTATTTTTAAAGAATTTGATAAGATAGTGTGAGAGATTTACAGCCCTATTGAAAAAAAAAACTTGAAAATTAGTATGCCTCTTTACATAAACAGATGACACACAGTACAATCATGAAAAAATATACAAACTTAAAATATTTTTATGTTCATTGATCAACAAAATTCTCCCCATAATCATTGCTGAGGATAAGTTTTACTTACACATTTCTACGTACATCAGATCTGCAATAAAATTTTTAATATTTTTAAGTGTTTGCATCAAACTAAAACATTTTATAGTAATTTTTTCTTTTTAATTATTTTAAGTACTATTAAAATTACACTCTGCATTTAAATGCATTTTAAAGTGCTAAAAGAAAAAAAAGGCTAAAAAGTAGTAATTGTCTTATTGTATTAAAAAAAAAAAAAAAAAAAATCATATTTTCAATATAACTTTTCCAAAATTATTATAAATTTTATGTCTACGACAAATAGCAATTTTACATAAAAATGGAGAAACGTTTCTTTAAATATGTATGAATCATCATATTATTATGCCTATGTATTGTGCGTTTGCAGAAAAAAAAAAGAAGAAGAAGAAAAGGCATCCAATATACATAATATGAAAAAACGCATATTTCTTTCCACTTTTTTTTTTTTTTTTTTCATTTCCCATATATACAGTGTGTACCTGTACGACTGCGAGAATAATAGAGATCAGAGAAGGCTGAGTTGGTGCCTTGTTCACCATATTGCATACGAATGATTCTTCACCCCCTCCCCTTCCTCACAGTATATATTCACCTACCACCCCCCGATCCTCTCTTTTTGCCCATATACGAAAGCATTAATACCCCCACTCTATCTACCATTCACAGTTCCAACTCTTTCTGTATATATATATATTATAGAGAGAGAGAGAGAGAGAGAGAGAATTTTTTTAGATACCCAACATGGTATTGCGAGAGATGGGGAACAAAACGCTCAGAATAATCCAAAAGCATATACTACAGTATAATGTGACAGCTGCTAGCATCTCTAATTAAAAAAACGGATGCTTCGGTAATCAATAATTGATGAATTCCTCCCACTCATATACACGGCAAAATCTCCTCCCATTTCCTTTTTTTTTTTTTTTTTTTTTTTTTTTTTTTACCATCCCTTTTTTCCATGTATATGGAACAAAATTTTGATGTATATATTCACATATCAATGCCCCTAGTTGAATATTAACACGTCCAATTTTTACAAAATTATAATCACAGCTTTGCCAATCACTTTAGGTGATATAAATTTTTGTCACTTTCTTTCTTTCCTTCTTTTTTTCTTTTTTTTTTTGTTTTTTTTTTGTTTTTTCCTTCTTTTTTTTTTAATTTTTTTTTAATTTTTTTTTAATTTTTTTTTAATTTTTTTTTATTATTGTAAAATTACGTAAAAATATAATCTTTGAGATAAAAACAAAGTTAGGCTAAATTCTTATTATAAAAGGTTGACATTCATTTACAAATTTGTTATTACTTGAAAAGTTTAATGAATTAAAAATGTTGTGCTAATAATTTTAAAATTGTAGCCTCAAAAAGATTTTTTTTTTTTTAAACAAATGACTTATTTACTACAATTAAAACAAATAATGCAGAGTTAAACATCTGTATCTGAACATTTAATTTAATTTTATAAATAAATTTAAATAGATTTTTATTGTTTCTAAGTTTAGAAAGCGAAATAAAATATTTTAATTTAGAAAAATTGTAAAATTATAATTATAATTTCTTTTAATTTAGTGTTGTATAATTTTACAAAGAGAGAGGTAGCAAAAAATTAATATTATTTTATTACATTGACAAAACGAGCTGGCTGTCTTCCAGTTTATTACAGCCATATCATAAATCTCAATATTAGAGCGAAGACTAATAGAACATTTTAGTTAATACTTCTGGTCACTTATTAAATTTTCTGACCCTATGCTATATCAAATACAGAGAGAGAAAGAGAGAGAGAGAGAGAAGAAAAAAGTTTTATCACTTTTTTGTCTGTCGGGGTAAGATTTTTTGGTATCTAGATTCCAATCACGGAATCTATATCTCACATCCGCCTTTACCACATATGAAATCTCGCTCATTTTTTTTTTCTAGACCATATTCATCTTTATTTTATATACGTATAACCTACACACAAACGTAACGTTGGTATATATAAGAAAGTCTAGAGACAGAACACTCCGTTCTAACTCAATTTCCGGTTATCCAGAACCTACAAGCGAGAAAAATTTAGTACACAGTTAAAAGAATGTGTAAAAAAAATAATAATAAAAGGTAAAAAAAAAATGTGAAAGCAATATTATGAAGAGAAAAAAAAACTTTATATGAATTGGGTTTTCATATCTTCATAAAAAAGTTTTTTTTTTTTATTTTCTTAAGTGATTCCTATATATAGTTGAAGCAAATCCTTATACCTTTCTTTATATCACTTTTTTTCTCTTACTCTTACGATTTTTGGGTGCAGGAGGGAATGATTTCTATGAGCTTTACTCATACACGCTTCAGGAATAATAAAAAGGTGCTTTTTTCTCTCTTTATTATTATTTTTCCCACAAAATATTTTTTTTTCAAGGAAATAGAGAACATGGGGCAAGTTGTGGTATGGTGTGATATAAAAGTTTCTCTCTCCTCTTGTTCCCTTCCCCCCCTCTAATTCTTACTGCTCTGACCGATAGCAATAATGTGCTCTTTTCAGGAAGCTCAGAAGCTATGAAGTAGCAGAGTTGAGGGCTGTAAGACGATGTATCCCTCCAGCTTCGGGGGGTGGGGGAGAAAGAAAGTGTGCGAGAAATTCGTACAAAAAGCCTCAACCACTGCCAAGAATAGAGCTACTAAAATTTGACAAGCTTCAATCTCAAAGGAATAAATATGTAGAAGCTTTTTGAGGGGTGTTAATATAATGCTATGTATATAAAAATTCTTTAAATTGCAACATTTTTATTTTTTTTAGCATATTAATAATAATACAATAAAAAAAATACATTCAAAATTTGAAACCATATAAATTTCAGTTTAATTTATTTTTGTTTGCGTTTCACAGAGAAAAATATAACATATTTAAATATATATATTTTATTTAAAATGACATATTTCAATATCTCTTATTGATTTATCTACTTATTTATGATATATTTTTATACATGGAAAAAAAAAAAAAAAGAGAAGATTGTTTTTGAAAGAAAAAAAAAATGTAGTAAGATGGGTTAAGTTTGATAAATATTTTGTAGAGTGCTTATGATTGTGACATTTTTTTCTCACATGACATATGCGCAAGGATTTACCGCGGCATTTTTATTCGCTTTGATTGACACCTGCTTTTAGTGTCATACAAAGATTTTCTTTCCTTAAAAAAAGCACACACAAGCACTTTACTTCTTACGTATTATATATATGTCACTTTTATCACTTCCAAAAACTCTACCAAACTTTATCAATAACAGAAAAATAACTATACTGTATTTTATACAATTATCTTATCTTTTAGTCTTATTACTGCGTAATTGTTACCAGCGAAAAAAATAGTATAGTTAGAAATTTTCTTATGTTTTGAGAACGAGCTTTTCCCCGCGCTGTATGTAATATATACAATGCAATGATAATAATGCTGTTCGTAAACCCTGTTCTCTTGCACCAAAAAATGCGCATTCCATTTGAATAAGCATAGGCGATCGTCATTTTTGGTGCAGAGAACAGGGTTTACGAACAGCATTACTGTACGTATGACACACCTGTAATATCTACTGACATTAGCATAAAAACACTCAAAAATTAATACGTTGAGTGGAAAGAAAGACGAAGAAGAAGAAAAAATTCCAAACTGTAACAAGTAACATTTTTAGGTGAAAGATGTTTTTAAAAAAAGTTAAACATGCAGTCAGTAAAGTTTATTATTTTGGTTAAACAACGCATGTAGTTAAAATAAGCGAAAGTATCTTTATGCTCTCTTAATTCACTTATTGCATGATAACAGAAATGTTTAGTTTTATTTGTATCTGCTTTCTGGTTTATATGACACTCTTGATACATATAGATTTCAATAACGCTTTAATCCAAGTGTTTATATTTTTGTTTTTTTTCATACAATTAATATAACTTTAATATTCATAATAGCTCACCACAGACTTCTTTTGAAAACAATATCTTTTTGAAACCAAAGCACGTCGAAAATAAATAAATAAAAGAAATCTTTTATAATATTCCATTCATTTTATTATTTCAATTTTCTCATTTCTTTATATTACAAAAATATATTATATTATTATACTGTATATAGGTTTATATGTTATAATTTTTTCTTTATTTTTTTATTAAAAAAAAAAAAAAAAAGGAAGAAATATTATATTATAAATACGTACTATATATATTTATCAATGTATTTGTATAGTTTGATATTATTGTATATAGTAAAATGTATTATATTTTACTTTCTTGAGTAAATAAACAAAAATAAAGTTCAATGGATCGTATAAAGTTAAAGTTTTAAAACCACATTACTTGAGGTTCAATATCTAAACCTTCTATATTATACTATATGGATATAGTTTTGTGTATGTATGTGACATTATATGTACATATTTTGTACTTTTGCTGTATACGTTTGACTTGCTATATATATAAACTATCTTGCTCCAATATTGTTTACCACATTTATTTACTTCAAACTTTCTGTCTTTTGCTCTAAATAAAGTTGTGTAAAATATTATTTTTCTTTATGTTTATATGATGTGGAAATTTAGACCATCATTTTTTTCTCATATATCTCGAGGGAAATCAAACTTGCCGCGTGAATTAAGAAAAAAAAACTTTTTTCTTTCTCTCTTTCAGTATTATTTGCCCGTTGTTAAATTACCGCATAGTCGCAAAGATAAAAAAAAAAAATCTTGTTTTTATTCACCAGAGTATTGGGATTTATGTATAATGATTTTGTACAAATTGCAAGTGACTGTAATGAAAATGACGTCATTTAATTGTCTGTAATTTTTTTAAAAATATATAATTAAAGTAATAGACCAGAAGAAAACATAAGCATTTATATCACAAAACACTTGATGGGACTTACATAAAAATAACTTTAGTTTTTCTCAAAACCCAACTGTAGCTACGTAGCAGTGATCAGAAAATTTCAATTTATGCAACCCGCACAACATTTTTTACTAATTTTGGCATGTTTCTGACATCAGAAACATGAATAATCACTTTACAGTATTTCACGCTCTCTCGTGGGGCTACATTAACATTCTGGTAAAAATTGTTATCAGTTTTGAAGATCCCATTTTGTGTTTATTCATTAAAAAGCACAAATACGTGTTCTTTTATGTGGTCTATGGCTTTAACAAATTTCAAAACACGATATATAGTCGCAATTATTACGGATGCTCACTCGTTTAATATTGTACAAGCCTTCTGTAGGGCCTTATCTGCGTTAAACAGGTAACTGAAAATTGGCCCGTGGTTCAGTTAGCGTAATAGGGGTATAGAGATATGAGCTGTGACGTAAATGATATCATTAGGTTAGACGGAATCCAATACTTATTGAACCATTCTATAACTAACATTCCAACTCTCACGTCAAAAATATTTGATTTTTTGTTATCGTGTTATAAAATTAAACTTTTAATCTAACATCTTCGGGCAATAAAAAAAAACATATCAAGATCAACAAAATGTGTAATAAAAGGTATTTTAATTGGTGATCCTGTGGTTAAGATATTCTGTGAGTAGGTTAATTTCTTAACACTTTACAAACCACCTAGGCCATGCTCAAGATAGTGGTCAAACTTTACAGCGTGTTCTAGTCTCTGGGACACCATCAATTAAATAACAACTAGTATTCTCAAGTTCATCAGCTCCTATCACACAGACTTCTTTGAAAACATCCCTACGTTATTTTAGTTTGATTGCTTGGGTCACTAGTGCATCCCTTGCAGCAAGTTTATGGTGACGTCGCATTGCTTATTTTTATTACGTCAGTGAAGAAAAAATTAAAAGGAACCTACGTATGAGACAGAAATACGTGAACTTGAATGGTGTTTTACGGATTTGTATACCACTGCATAACATACTTTTTTTGTTCCTTCTTTTTCTTCTTTTAAGAATTTAAATAAACAAGTCAACGCAATCTAACGTTCTATAATTAAAATAATAATAAACACATTTTCTTTAATACGCTTATTTACTTTGCAAGAATTGAAATTTATGATAAAACAAACCAGGAACGTAGTTTTGCAGCAAAGTATTGATATAATTTACAAAATAAAAATCTTTACATATGAGAAACATTAAAAAAAAAAATTTAAGTCAAGAAACTATACATACAGTATAGTATATAGAATGATATTTTTTAATCATTCAAAAGCAATAAAAGTATTTTTATTGTTATTATTATTACTTTTTCTTATATATTTCATATAGTACTTTGAAATATTAAAAAAAATACATATATTTATAGTTAAAAAGTAAATGTTAGAAACTGCAATACCATTGCTTGTAAAAAAAACAACATATGAATGATATTGCTTAAACTTAAGAAGTTCATTTCCATACGCTTCACGAGTTTTGTAACCGAAGATTGTCTGTCTTTCTTTCTTTCGGTTACTACAAACATGGGAGAGAAATGCAAAGAACAAAAGGCGTGAGCCAGAGTGAGCTCTCTAGAAAGCCAGTAAGCAAACATCAAACTCTATACACTCAAATATATTTATATAACTCTATCTCTCTCTTCGTATGTAACAAAGAGTCAGGCATCAATATTTACTACTTTGACTATGTTACACCCCAAAGCTATTGATGTCCTTCGAGTTTATATTATCATGGAGAGGAGACGAAGTAAAATAAGAAGTGAATTTTAAAACACTTCATTCTTTTTCTTTTGACATGAATAATTTTTTTATCACTAAAACATTTTTATATATAAGTCATACATGAATAATTTCTCTCTCTCTCTCTCTCTCTCTCTCTCTCTCTCTCTCTCTCTCTCTCTCTCTCTCTCTCTCTCTCTCTCTCTTATTATTATTAAATTTTATTACTTTGCGATATTACATTGCATTTGATTTTCCTATTTATGTTGAAGTGAAGTGTGCTTTACCTGATCGCCTGTAAAGTATGCAACCAGTTGGGTATTTCTGTTGTGCGGTACGCGGCAACTTAGGATAAAATGCATTAAAGTAAAGAAATAATAATATTATGTAAAAAAAAAAATATATAAACATATTAGCTCGTTCTGTAAAGTAAAGTGAATCTCAATACCAATGATTGGCTGACCAACAAAATAAGACACGTTCATTGGTTGATCTTTTTTTTTTTTTTTTTTTTTTTTTTTTTGAGCCGATAAAAGTGAGTCGCATGTTTCGTATGGAACTTTTTTTTGTGAGTTTCTTTAATTTTTATCAAGTTCGAAGTTCTAAAAGAAGAAATAACAATGATCAACCATATGTATAAACGTAGTAAACAGGTAACGACGTCATATACAGCTGTTTTTAATAAAAGAACATTTTCGAAGCTGGCTAAATATTTGTGTGTAGTTTATAGAACGAGCTATTATGAAAAGAAAATAACACATTTTTCTACTTAATTCAATTCCAGAATAATGATTTGTTTATTACAGTTCGTTAAAAGAAATCTATTGTTTGAAGACTGTGATTATTTTTCTCATAATAATAACTGTAATTAGCCTTGAAATAAAGCAACTTTATTAGAAATGAAGAAAAATTTAAAGACAAACTGATCTTGCAATACAAAACTATAAATTTATTACAACTGTATCATAAATAGAATAGTTAAAATAAAAAAATGTATCTTCATAATATACAGTATTTACTATGTTTATATACATGTTTATATATATTAAACTCGTGTAATACAAATCGGAAAAGAAAATATTTACAAAATAAATATTTCAATAATGATTTAATAAAAATTAGTATTGAATTTAATGTTTTTTATTGAATTACGTATTAACATGATCGTCTAATGATATAAATAATACAGTCAAGCTATATACAGTTAAGTTGATTTACTATGCTAATTGGTTTCATTATAATCAGCTTTGTGGCTATAATAATAACTTTATTAAACTGATGTTTTGTTTGTTTATTAAAAAAAGTCATATAATTTTATGTGTTAGTTATAATAATAATAAACATGGATATTACTTTTTTTTTTTTACTTATTTTTACTTCTTGTTATTACTTGCTGAAGCTGTGATGACATTTTATATGAGAAAAACTTATTGTTGACATTGAATCTCTCTCTCTCTCTCTCTCTCTCTCTCTCTCTCTCTCTCTCTCTCTCTCTCTTCTACTTTTTCATTTTGCGATATACGAGCGAGAAGAGCAGAGCAACGTATATTATTAAGACTTTATAAAACTAGTAATAAATTTCTATTTATATTGTTGTGGCAGCACGTGACACGACAAAGCATCTGCTTTCACTCTCAATGAATTGATAATTTTTAACTTACGTGTCAATTCTATATAATCTTTATATATTTATTATTAAAAAAAAGAGTTCATTTATTATATTAAGTTTTTTTAATAATATTATAATATAATTCTAAAATGCTGTAATAAATTGTTTTCATTTTTTTTTAAAGTAAAATAAACTGATTTTCTAAGTTATAATTAATTAAATCCTAGTATTAATTTGAAAACATACTTTCTCTTACACATAGTCCCTAAACTTTATCTTAAAGAAAATAAAACCTACCTAATATGAATTAAGCTATAATTTAGGATTTGTTATGCGAAATCTTGGTATATGAACTCTATTAACAGCCATTAGGAATTCATATGCTATAATAAAAGTCTGAATTTATTGTATTACTGTAGGAAATAAAAAATTGTCCCATATGGTAGCTTTAAATATTAATACACAAGTAATTAAAATACAAACTTTTAATTTATATCGCTATTTACAAACAGCTTTATCAATAAAACAGCAAGGGAAAAACTATACTCTTTAGTTAATTGGTTATTTTCACTGTAAAACATTATAGAATAAAATCTCTTTAAATGTTTTGAGTTATATATTATAATAAGTAAGAAATCTAAACTTAGAGAGCAAAATGAAAACTACACTCTTGTATGGCTTGTAAAAAAGTGGGTTTATATATATATAAATAAACAAAAACAAAAGAAATTAAAGCTTTCAAAATCTCATCCATTTGTTATGTACAATATTTCAATAAAAAATTGACAGAATATTATGAAAATTACATATTTATTATAACGCGATAAAACCTAATATTTTATCAATCGTCAACACTTTTATGTCAGTTATTTTATAGAAATCATAAAGGAGAATAAAAAACAATTCAGCGCGAAATTTGTACCCTTATGTCGAGCAATGTGTTTGAACACATGCGGGTGAAAGGGGTTGTTATACTTCCACCCACCCACCCACCCTCTCTTTAGCTGATTGCCCCCTGCATATCTGGCAGAGTGTGCGATTGCTGACACCGCATTTACTGTGTGTGCTGCCGCTGCTTCTGCTACTGCGTGGCCGATATATCAGAACTTATATATTAAGAATTGCTTGGGAGTTAGGTGGGGTAAAGAAAGTGCGGTGAAGGGTTAAACTTTTAGTATAGGGTGAAATTTCTTGAGCTGTGTATGTATATGAATGTGTATGTATGTATGTATGTATATATGTATGAGTGTGCCTGCCTTATATAAACTAGATTTGTCTTATCAGTATTAGAAAGTTAAACACTCTAACTCTTAGTGGAAGGAATTGTAATTTTATAATATAAATTTTAGGAGTTATATGATCAATGTTGAAAACTAATATTTTATTATCTATTACAAGCACATTTATCAAATTACATTAATATTCAGGGCAATGAATGAAAATGTAAAGATAATTAGATACGTGAAATAATAATAATACAAAATTAACGTATACGCAAACAGCAATAAAAAGCAAATTATGCAATGTAGTTGACACAGATCGTCAAGGATTTTGATAAATTTATTTTTTAATACAAACATTTGTATAAGATTTTTTGGTGTAGTCATAAAAAGAAATACATGATATTTTGCTTAACCATTTTCTAAATGTCGTCTAGAAGTATAAAAAGGGAGAAAATATGTCACAATCATGGACATTGACGTGTCACCCATATTTTAGAGGCAATAACGTCTTTGTAACGTCAACAACATACATTTACACTTTTTTTTATATTTTTTGGAATCTCTGTGTAAGAGATTCGTTGTCACGTTAAAAGTATACTCCTTTCATACTTTTGGATGATGCAGTAGTTGCATGCCTTATTTATATTTCTTTTTAATATAACTATAATCAGTGCTAGGGAACGTGGTATTTAGATTTTTTTAAGTTGAGTACCAAAAATTAGTTAAAAAAAAAACGGTGGGGGGGGGGGTTACTATGCAATTACAGTGCTAATTTTTAGCAGATAATATATACATACCATGTTTAAAATCTATAACTTTAATATTTGTCATTGAAAAACTCATGTCAAAGCTGATGACGTGTGTCAGTACAAAAAAAAATGAAATTATTATTCCACATCATCAAACAAGCATGTCAACAAGTCATAATAATTTGTTGTCCTTTTCTAAACGTCTCTCGTAATACGTAAGTATTTTTTTCTGTTTACTTTTCTTTTTTATTTTATTTCTCTATGCGATTCTTCCCCCTTGCCCATGGGGTTGACAAATATATTTTTGTGATCCGCATGCTCTAATCGTATTGTCCAAAAGATGAAGCAACAGGAGGAGAAGAAGAAGTGGGTCCTCCTAGTCAGTCAAAAAGTAGTCAGAGTGGGGGGAATCAATGGCTAGATGTGGGAGTGAGTGCGCATGGCGGGGTACTGAAGTACGGTCCCGCGCCGTGTATGCTTGGCAGGCGGAGGCGTCACACTTGCCGCCACTGTCGAGCACACAGCCTCGCAACTCCGTGTCATCTTCCTCTCTTGTTCACTCGCTCTCTCTATCTCTGTTTCTCTTACTCTCGACTACTTGCTTTCTCTCCGCCGCTCGTGCCAGACGTAACGTCGCCAGAGTCTCTCTTCTTTCTAGTGCCGCTCTTCACCACGCGTCATGTAAGTACCATGCTCTTTTATTCACACAAACACTTCTCTTCTAAGCTAATATCATTACCATAGTATTAACAACTTTTTTATACGCAAATTTAATTAAATATCTCTACTAGCAATTAATCAAATCGTTAATCCTTAAATAGCAACCTTTTTATAAATACAGTATACATTAAATATAAATTGAATCGTTTTTTTGAATTCATTTAAAATTTTCTTTGCATCAGCAATTTTTTTTTCCAGATGATTCAAATAGAAATTGGGGATTTTACTGTTCAAATATTTGTCAATGATTTTAGACTCATTGTTTGTCGTGTGCAGATTGAATTTTTCTGTAAATATTAGTCACAAAGTTAAATGAACAGAATAAGCAGATTATCTACAGTAAAATACGCATTTTTTTTTTTTTTTTTATGTAAAATAATACAAAATAAAAATTGCATTATCTCTTATTCTCGGCGTACATTATATAATATTGATTTCGTATTATATTTTTTGTTTTATAGTTTGTATAAGTTTTGAAATTTACAGTACAGAAAATATTGCTTTATGATAAAATTTATAACAATGCATTGAAATTACAGGAAAAGGAAAAAAATGTCTCATTTTTGCATGAATTGAGAGATTGATTTTTTTTTATAAGATTGCTGGATTATATACAGAAGTATCATGATTTTTCATTAAATTGCATCGCGACTTCTTATGATGTTCTTTGATATTCAAGTCTTTTTATACAAATCAGTCTTACAAAAAAGTTTGAAACTTGCAACTTTTCTCTTATATCAATTTTTTTATTATACTTATACCATCGTCTTTGTACTGCATGAACATTGCTTAGCTATATATATAATATACAAAAGAGCAGCAATTTTATTCATTGTCTATTGTTATCAAACCGTTCTTCTCCATGTAATACTTTATTGCAATTTCATACTTAGTTACATTGTCAATGTGGATATTATTTATATCAGGGTTTTTTTTCTAGAAATTGAAATAATAATAATAATTGTAAAAAAAACTATAAATTGAATTACGTAATTATTACTCTACAAAGTAAGCTAACTTTAACATTAATTGTAAAATATATAAATATAAATAAATACAAAGCATATTGAAAACAAAAAAATAGAAAGAAATTAGTGTTCCGTTATAAACAAATAAGAAAAAGAAATCTCTCTGTAAAGCTCTTTAGAATAAAATATGACTATATTAATTCAGAAACAATAAAACTATAGCTTTTAATATGGAGAAATCGTATTGAAAAACTAATACATGAAAATAAATAAATTATCATGATAATTTGCACAGACAAAAATAAAACATATATGTGGTGACTAAAAAACTTCAGTTACGCAGACATATGTCCATGGACATAAATTCATAAATAATTATGCAAAATTTACTCACACGTTGTTATAAATGAAATTTATAATAATAATTAGCTGTTTTGTAGTGAATTGTCATTTTTTGTGGTGTAATAATAAAAAAAGAAAGGAAATGAACAAAAGGAAAAAAGGAAAATACACATCTGCATTAAATGATTATGGTTCTTCTTTACAAAGCAAATAGTTATTGCCTCTTTTTAACAAATTTGTATATATTCAAAGAAACTTAGCACAGAGAGAGAGAGAGAGAGAGAGAGAGAGAGAGAGAGAGAGAGAGAGAGAGAGGAGAATTTACATTTCCCATTACTTCAATAATAAATATGTTAAATAAAAATTTAATTATCAATATAGTTATTATAATTCACATGTAAACATATAGAGCAATAAAGTTATTATTTTTTTGGGGTAATTAAAAATAATTGACAAAAAAAAAAGTCTTAGAAAAGAAGTTAATAAAAAACAGTATCTTTTCTGTTGTAATTCTTATAGAGCTCACAATAAAGTTTTATGTTATAAAATTAATAACCTCCTGCTCCAACTCATTGATGAGAATAATGAAGCTTGAAAGTCACTTAAAAACTTTGTAGACTTAAGAGCAACTTGATAAATCTCTACTTCTTCATAATTTTTAGTCATTAGAGTGTCTTTGCTTAAAAAAAATAATAATAAAAAAAGGTCAATAGGTAGCCATTAAATTACATAGAAAGGGGAGATTTTTTGTATGAGTTTAAATGTTTACTTTACAGCCAAAATGTTGATAGAAAACTTTAGTAATTTTAAAACTTATTTATCATTATCTATATAAGAATTTATTTTAAAATGCATACTATATAATACTATTATAGTATAATATAAAGGTCTTTTTCTTTTTCTTTTGTCTTGTATATAAAAATGTCAGAATAATGTGGCTGTCCTATCAAATTTTTCAGAATTAAATGAAATAAAAGTAATAACGTAATTTGATTCTGATTTTGTGTGCCCGTGACTTAAAAACTTTAAATTAGTAAATTTGAACTATGTAAAAAAAAAAAAAAAGAAAAAAAAAAAATCTGGTGAACAATTTTTTGACTGACTAAAATTCTGTATTATAAAATTATGATATAAATTGCTACCAAATGCTTACATTTCAAAATTGATAAAATTTATCTTGCATAGAGTTTAATAGCATACGCTTAAAAAACGCTTACGGTTTGTATAGTTTTGCTTTTATATACAATTCAACAAAATTAATAGTTATTTTAAATTATAAAATCTTTGAAAGTCATTTTAAGATGGTAATATTTTGTTGCTCTTATTTCTGTATAATGTTACAAAGATAATAAATAAGAGAGGAGAGTCGTGATAAATAAAAGGGGATATATATATATATATATATATATATATATATATATATATATATATATATATATATATATATATATATATATATATATATAATTTTACATTATAATGTGATGTCTTTAGATAGATATATATTATTAGCGTATCTCTTTTTTTTTTATATTGTTTAGCTTTTGAAAAAGTAGAAAAACTTATCCCGTCAGTGTGGTTTTTATTAAAATAGCAAACACGTACAAAAAATCAATGTCAAACGCGTGTAATTTATTTTCAGTTGTTACCAAAGGCTAAAAAGTAATGAATTGTAGCAAAAAGCTTTTGCCAGAGAAAGAGAGAGAGAGAGAGAGAGAGAGAGAGAGAGAGAGAGAGAGAGAGAGAGAGAGAGAGAGAAAGGAAAAAAATTAGATGAAAATTCCATTCAATGTCTTTTTTTTTTTTTTTTTTTATTTTTTATTTTTATTTTTTTGCTTTTGTTTTCTTGATATAAATTACGTTAAAATTAATGAAGACAGTAAATGTTAATGAAATATTACATTCAAATCTATTAATGATGAAAAGAAAACTACAACTGTCTTTTCAAGAGCATGTTAAAAAAAAATCTCATTCATTTTCCCCTTAAATTATTAAAGAAGGCAGACAGCTTTTTGTATGTACTCGTCCATCTCTCATAGTGATAAAATTCTTTCTCATCAATAATCTTGGAATATTAATTATTCTTTCCAGAACACATTATATTTTTAAAAGAATTGCTGATATAAAAGAAGAGAATCAATGAAAAACATTTATATATAACATTCCAAGAAGAAATGAAACATTTATGTAACTAATTAGTTATTGCTTTTTAAATGCCTAAATCACAAATTTATACGTTTTACTAATTATAATTCTGCGTATATTTCCAATACATAGATAATTTTCAATCAAAATAATGTAATAAAATTTTGTTTTATATCATGTTATAATTCTGCCTTTATTTATTTATTTTTTTTATTTACCATATTGAAAAAAAATTTTTTTTCATTGTTTGTTTTCAAATTTAATTGTTCGCAATAGTAGCCTGACTTATATGCTATCAATAAGCGACCGAATTAAGAAAAGAAACCATGTTTGCGATTTTCTTGCAAGCATCACATTAGAAAGTCTTTATAAATAAATAAAAAAAAATCCATCTATAAATCAAGTTTAAATGTTTCGAAGATTAAATTTAAATGGCACTTGAGTTTTGTAGCGTACGCATAGAATGAATAAGAGAGAGAGAGAGAGAGAGAGAGAGAGAGAGAGAGAGAGAGAGAGAGAGAGAGAGAGAGAGAGAGAGAGAGAGAGAGAGAGAGAGAGAGAGAGAGAGAGAGAGAGAGAGAGAGAGAGAGAGAGAGAGAGAGAGAGAGAGAGAGAGAGAGAGAGAACGAGCCTGGATGGAAATGAACCGAGAGTTTGAGTAATTGCTGCAGTAATAAACGAGAAATTACAATCGCTGCTGCTGTACTACTGCTGCATAAGTCCAACGCTTAATACATCAACCACGCTTACTCTCTCTGTATAGTTCTCATTTCACAACGCTACATAAAATTACATCTCACTCAGCGCAAAATGAAAATCCTTTTAATCATAATATGTTTCGATTTAATACAGCAAAAAAAAAAAAAAAAAAAAAAAAAAATCCCGAGAAATTTAATAAAAAGCAATATGCATTGACATTATTGAATTATAAATTAATTTTAACTCTCTGCAAAGCAGTATTTTTTATCAGGGATGATTAAGAAAATAATTTAAGTTGTTGTATATGAATAATGTTTTCATATTTTTTAAACTTCGACATAAAGTTCGTAGAAATATAACGATTTTTTCTCTATGTAAGGAAACTCAAGTCAGTGGAGATAAGCGCAGATTTATGAGGAGACTTCTACGATGGATTTTACTTCGGAAAGTTTAAATCTCAACTTGATTTTAAACATAGAGTTTTTTTATTTTATTGCTACTTAATTATAAATACGTAAGTAACTATAAATTGTTTTCTCTTATTTTTTTTAGCTATGCAATTAGCAAAATATTTCAATTTATTAATTTTAAATATTAAAATAGTTGGACGTTTTTGTACCTTTTTTTTTTACACAAAAACAAATACAATCAAAAATACATTATTGTATTTTATTATCATGACGATTCCCATATAGTATATTTTAATTACACGCAAATCTGAGTAGCCTGTGAAACTTAAATTGAAGCTGCGCAACCATAGGTAATCTATATTTCACTATATCTACGGTACATAATGACATAATATGCAATAATTACGCTAACGTGATTTAAAAAACATTCAATCATAACAACACAATTTCTACAATATTAAATAATAATTTTAGTACTCAGTATAATAAATATGTTGAATAGCATAATTATTTACATCATTCCAAAGTATTATTATTTATACCATGATATAAAAACAATAAAATTCACAATATTATTTTATGTATCCATAACCTTACAATAAAAAAGCACATCGTTATATCAAAAATATTACTTCAATTTTAAAGAATATTAAAAAGTTATGAAATGCAATTTGCAATACAAGCATAATATATCATTTTATATTACACATTAAATTTTACTGAAATAATAGTTTGATAATTTGTAAAGTATTTCTATTTCAACACAGTAAAATAAAAATAAAAAAGTTAAATATATATATATATATATATATATATATATATATATATATATATATATATATATATATATATATATATATATATATTAAAAGTTAAGAAACAAAAACCGTTCATAACATCACAATTATTATTGTATAGCTTTAGTGTAGAAAACATAGAAAACAACACAATATTATATAAAATTATATTATTTTAAGTGCTTTATAAAAGCAGAGCATTATAATAGTACTGTGTTTATATATATATAGATGTACAGAGATTCAATAATAATAAAAGTTTAAGTAGAACACAAAGACATCACTACAATTTAAATAATAATGATTTTTACTCTTGTATAATATCAAAAGAGAACAAAAAAAAATCAATGGATATAAGTTTTAACAAGCGCAAGAAGTATATGGAAAGAAAAGAAAGAGAAAAACTATTTTATATTTTTACTTCATTTACTTTACGATTGTAAGTATTTTTTGAATGCAAATCAGTTAGTTTTATACAAGTTTGAGTAGGGAGAGGGAGTCTCTCTCTCTCTCTCTCTCTCTCTCTCTCTCTCTCTCTCTCTCACTCTCTTTCTCTCTCTCTCTTTCATAGGAAGTGTCGTTGTTACACTTGGTTACTATGCATTACATGACATTCAAGTCACAAAATTCAATTCTGTCTTTCTCGCTTCTCTTTCTATTTTATATAATATATGTTTGTGTATATATATATATATATATATATATATATATATATATATATATATATATATATATATATATATATATATATATATATATATATATATATATATATATATATAATATATATATATATATATATATATATATCACAGACATAGAGTGTGAGTTTGCTACTAGTTTTGGATTATATGGCAAATACAGAGAGAGAGAGAGAGAGAGAGAGAGAGAGAGAGAGAGAGAGAGAGAGAATAGAATATAGTTGGGAATGTGGCTTACAATCTGTCGCTACAAACGTCCCACCCGGACATGGCGTCTATGGTAGCTATAGAGAAACATTGCAATAAATAGCGTCCCCACTAGAGCCCTAGGCATAGAGTACATAGTGGGAGGGTATGATCCCGCATGGTTTCAACAAACATGCAATATTGCTTCTTCTTTTTTTTCTTCTTCTTATTTTCTTATAATACCAAAGACTTCAAAATGAAATGTTTTCAAGCAGTAGAAAACAACAAATTTTACTCTCTTTTTTTCCTTGTATTTTTTCTCTGTCGTCTTTTGTTTAAAAAAAAGAAGAAAAAAATAGAAAGAAGCTAAAAACCACAATATAACTTTCATCTCCGCTTGTGATTTATATTTATATGTGTGTATATAAATATATTTAAAAAAGTTTTGATCTGATCTCTTTTAATATAAATATATTGTGTATTAAAACCAAAGAAATGTAATGAAAAGGGGCTTACTGACAGAATAAAACTAAACTTTTCATATATATAAAATGAATAGTATTTTATATATATATATATATATATATATATATATATATATATATATATATATATATATATATATATATATATATAAAAGTATTTGATTTTTATAGTTAAAAAGGTGTATAGGTATTCATACATTGTTAGATATTTTAGTTTAGGTATTTCGTATATTATATAGGTTTTAACGTGGAGTAGGGCCGTATGGACCAATAAGCCAGTTACTCCGACGAACCCGTGCACTCTCTCTCTCTCTCTCTCTCTCTCTCTCTCTCTCTCTCTCTCTCTCTCTCTCTCTCTCTCTCTCTCGACTCCTCTCGCACATCGTTTGTTTGGCCGCAAACCAATTCGCACCGAGAGTTAGTGTCGATTTTATGGGGGGGTAGCAAACTTTATAAATGACCTGCCAAGCGTCTCATTTGAAAACCTATCCCCTTATTGTTATTGGAACGTAATAATTTTTTTTAACTCTTTCGCTTCAAATACAGAGTATCTACTTTCTTTTTTTCTTTTTTTTTATATATATAAAATTTAAATTAATTTTTTTTTATACCCTAAAAAATATATTTTCTACACATATGCATGATTTATAATACGACATAAATATGTTTGGTGTTCACAGATATTGCGAAAGGCTATGTTTATATATTGTATAAGAATAATTATTGTCCGAAAGCAGCGTTGTTTATATTGTTGCTTTATTATTATTTATTGTTTCATCATACTGAAAATCGTTTTTAATAATAACAATGGTTCAAATTTTGTAAAAAGCTTTTTATAAATTAAAAAGCCTTTTTATAATTAAATGCATGCTTTATTTTAAGTCAGATTTTATTTATATATATATATATATATATATATATATTATACAGTTTGACCATACTAAAGCATTAAAGTATTAATTTTAACAAATTTTGCAGCATTTTAATTTTAAGTATTATTATTAATGTTTATTTTAAATGAGGTTAACAAAAATTTAAAAGGTTATATCGACGATTTACATAACAACTCTCACTACTCGTAACACATTTTTTTTTCTTTTTCATTTCAAACTACTAGTGACAAAATTTTTGTTGAAAGTCTATTCTCTCGTTACATAATATAAGCAAAATAATAAATTGTCATTTTAATATTTGAAAACATAGCCACTTCAGTACAGTTTACTACTTTAAAGGCGTAGAACACCTTCAACAAAAAAAGTTGCGTAATATCCTAACAAACCTGAAAATCAACGTTGATTTGGCCGAAGTCATTGATTTCTATTTTATTTTCCATTCACAAAATGCCGCTGCCTGTCACTGACGTCACAGCTCGCCCGATTGCATGTGGACCAGGCGAGCTGTGACGTCAGTGATCGGCAGCGGCATTTTGTGAATGGAAAATAAATTGGAAATAAATTACTCCTGCCAAATCAACGTTGATTTTCAGGTTTGTTAGGATATTACGCAACTTTTTTGTTCAAGGTGTTCTACGCCTTTTTAACAGATGTAATTTCAATAAATCTAAACCAATATAAATGTTAAAAAAAAATATATAATTCAAATATGCATTCTTAATATTTATATATTATTATTATTAATTTTTTTTTTGTGGAATAATATTGGTATCTATAAAAATAAAATATAACCTACACAGAAGTTGATGATATAAAAATATAACATATACCTACAAACTCTATGTAAAACTTATTTAATTCTTATGCAATCGACACTGATGACAAAGAATATAAGAAAAGTTTACATTACAAAGCACAGAATAGAGAAAAATATCTTTTACTTTAAGTATATATACGAAACGCTCGAATAGACGAACTACTTCAACTTTACTTTAGTTTTATACTGACCTTTTTTTATATCTCTCTATATTCTACGTATATCTTTCTTTCAGTTTGAAATAATAAAAACCAAATACTACTTCCGAGCATCCTTATATGTATCAGTTTACTTAAAATAGAAAAAGAAAAGACAGAAATATATTTTTACTTAAACAAAAATTTCTTACAAAAATTTTTTCAATAAAATGGGGTCTTATTTTTATCTCCTTTGAATAACAATTTAAAATAAAAGTTTCAATTTCTTCCTTTTTTTTTTTTTTTTTTTTTTGTTGTTGTTGCTAAAAATGTGTAAATGAGTTCTTTTAATATAATTATGTCATAATTGTTAACTTTTCTTCAATATTCTGTAGTTTAATTCAGAATGTTATAATTGCCTTTATTATTATGAACAGTGTCGATGAAAATACAATAAATATTACAAATACAAAAATAGAAATTTAACTTTATCTTTAAGACATTGCAGTTTTTCTTTTCATTTTACTAAAAAAATACTTCTGAATATTATGATCTAGGATAAAATTGTCACATAAATTATAATATCTATGATTAATAAGCAAATAAAAATGGCACCAACAATTTAGTCCTATAATCTTGTGATATTCTCCACTCACTATACCATTATTCCAATTTAGAAATCTGAAGAGGAAAATTTATAAATTATGAGTAAATTTTCACCTTGACTTTATTGACTATTAAATATTATGTATTCACATAAACTATAAATAAAAACCTCACACTCTTTGCCGTTTCTCAGTTACTTAAGTGTTTTTTATTGAATAATTTTTATTGTATAAAATACCTTAAAGTATCTTATAATATAGAATGGAAAATAGTGAGTAGAGAAGAGAAGTTTGTTTGTTTTTTTATTTACTTTCTTATGTCCAGTGTTGGAAGTTAGAAATGTCAGTATATGTTTCCTGAGTCGTTGCTACAGAGGGAGGGAGAGAGAGAGAGAGAGAGAGAGAGAGAGAGAGAGAGAAGGGTGACATATCTCCAAACACTATAATGTCCAGGAAGCTAATCTTAGTGTCAACCAAACTGTCACATATAACAAAACAAAAACATATTACATTCCGTAGAATTATATACAATCTTTAACTTCCTTTTGCTATTTTACAAATTACAATGTACTTCACGTATACATATATACAACAATATTATAAAAAAAAAATTGTCATTATTATTTTGCAGTCAAATGTATTACATATCATACAAAGTCAAATTCAGTCACGAATACTTCACATGCATACAAGGAAAATCAATGGTGACATGACTGGAAACGATTGATGATATGTAAACATTCAATTTGTTGATATTTCTACGTGTTGTTTGTTTTATTTTCAATAATATTTTGTTATACATGATAGCACGTTATGATTTAAATAAAAACCAACATTGAATTTATATAACAAACAATACATATTTTTATTTAAAGAACAAAACTAAAATCAAACACAATACCTAAATAATTTGTGCAAATTAAACATTCAGATTGGTAGTTTTGTTTAATTTAATTTTGTCTTTCTTATTAGTAAGCTAATGCATTTTTTAAAAACGTTCGGGTTTTCATTCATATTGTTAAGGCATTTAAAGTACTTTAAAAATTTTAAGTTACATTGAACGGCAATTAAAATCATATGTTTGTATTTTTACAGCACATTTGATAAGTATAACTAAGATGTGCAAAGTATACATAATCAGAATTCAATTAAAAAAGTTCGAGTTGAAAAATCAAATCTATTAATAAAAGATAATTATATAACTCTCAAAGACTCTGCAATAACGATATTATAGAACCTGTTAATTTTTAACAATTCAGAAAATCACTTCTAAGTATACAACTCTTTGATGTAAGAAATTTTGAAAAAGGGGCAAAGCCAATGTAATCACTTAAGGAACTAAAAAATTGGTTAATAGAAATACAAATTAACAAAGGGGTTATATAAATTGAAGGGATACAGGGATATTCCCCTTTTGTGAGGAACCCAGGGGCCCTGAAACCACATGATCAACCCTCACTACCTTATACACTACCTTATACACTAGTCTTATACAAATCATATCATTATAGCTTTCTGAAAAGCTAAACGGAAAGAAAATCACACAAACGGTTCGGCAGGAAATGAAGATTAAAATCATCCTGGATTTAAGCGCCGAACCCTGTAGTTCTCCTAGCTCTATGGTAATGAATAACATTTATTAACAAATTAATAATTTCTTTTAATATAAATAAAGTTTCAAAAGTTTTAATATATATTAAAACTTTCAATATTATTATTATAAAATTGACTGCTTAATTTTCACACAAATTTGAACTTATTTATTTTTGCTATACAATCATCATAATTAAATAATTTATATTGTTTTTGTCTGATAATAAAATTCAATATTATAATAATTTAATATTTAATTCTTATTATATACCATATAATAACTTTAAGAACTATTAATAACTTGTTTTAATTAGATTTAACATTTATAAAATATACTTTGAAAGCCATTTTATGATTTTCATTTTATTATTACTTTATTAAGTATAAAAGCACTTAAAATAACTGATTTAGATTTGATTATGTTAACTTTAACAATAATAAGAAAGTAAAACAAATTTGCTTGTAATAAAATATTAAAAATAAAATACAAAATACTGCAATGGTATAAATATAACAACCAACATCAATCAAAATAATAAATAGATATAAAATTTTATCGTTTTATTATTGTATTTTTTTTTCTCGTATAATAGAAATGTGACACATGTTATGTATAAAACTATTTACAACAATGAAATAAATTGGTAAATACAAACTATTGTTTGGATATGAAATATAGAGAGCACGAATGACCAAACCTAAATCGATATTAATTTTTAAAATGTGACGATGATCATAATAATAGTATTTTACGTGAGTGGAGTCAAGAATTAGGTCATATAACACACTGATCCTTAACATTAATTATTTGGGGAAAAAACAACTGAATCTGAATGGTTTCATATTTTATAGATTTTAATTTATTTGCTAAAATTTAATTTAAAATCTCTCAGATAGGGATTTTTATTAAAAAAAAAAAAAATTGAGATTTTAAGTTTATATTGTAAAATGTTATATTGTTATATTATAATGTAATATAAAATAATCATAATTCACTATATTTATTATTTAAGTTTATACATGTTGTGTGAATGCAATTCATGTAGTCTTTCTGTATGGTTCAGTAATAATGCTTATAGCTGTTATTATGGAAAATTGTAAAAATCTTGAAGTCGAACAGTCGAACAAATATTCTGATGATTCGGTTATATCGAATCGAACTTTGAAAATCAAAATATTATTTAGGAGCTATTTTATTTTCAATTTGCAACAACAAAACAAAAAAAAAACAAAAAAAAAAAACTATTGCTCATTTATAAACTTAGAAAATTGAAAAAAAAAATCTTTTTTGTTTTTTATTTTTAAATTTTCGATTTATTTTATATTATGCCCAAACTGATTACATTGATTTTTAATTTCAAACCGTCTTTTCTTTACCGCTCTAGCCCTGACTGTATATTATGCCATTAAGATTCTATTAGTTTTATTTTCCTGCTATAAAAATATATAAAATAACATTTTCATTATTACAACGTACCAGATTTTAATTATCCCTAAATATTACTTGTAAAAGTATATTTGTATACAGCTTCTATAGTAAAATTCATGTCATGTTGTACAAGGTGAAATATATTTCCAAATTTATTCTAGGACTCAATTCAGTTACAGCTCTGGTAATAACTACAGTTCCTTTAAGATCCATTTCAGAAAGCAATTTTTATATTGTTAACAGATATTTTATGACACTGCCACATTGTGCTGTAATAATAAAAAAAATCATTTATTATGACTATAAAAATTTGATAGTATATTCTCCACGTCAAGCTAAAAGAATAAAGCTTTGTTTTGGTTCTTTGATTTTGTTAGTCTTAGACTTGGGAATTGCTTTTGTTTGTGAGTAAATTTTACTAACCAGAATAATTTAGGCATAAAGAATCTGAAAATAATTCGAGATACAAACAATAAGAGATACAATGCTTTATTTATATCACTCTGTAACAGGAATTATTGTACACTTTTTTAATTAGTGTTTTTTTCATAGTCTAATAGAGTTTTTTTTTTTTTTTTTTTTAATTTATTAAAAAAAAAATCTTTAGATTTTTATATACCAGTTTACAATTTTTTATGTTACCATGAAAATAAATATTTTACACATACGATTGACTTGTGATAAAACAGCCATGTTATATGTATTGACAGACGATTTTTATCACCTCTTATCGCAACTTTAAAAAATAATTGAAAAATAAACAGTGCTCCAAGAGCTCTCTAACAATCACTTAAATACACAAAAAAATAGCAAGCTCTATTAGAAAATGTAATAAAATTGTCATTTTAGGGCCGTATTATACTCATGATGTAATAATGGCACGGACAAAAATAAATTATAAACAAAGTTATTATTGATTAACAGAAATTTTATTGCACCCCGAGTGATTCGTTTTCGCCGACAATTTGCGGATGGTATCGCGGCAACCTAACTCGGATAACACCCCAACTTTTCCATGCGATGGGACAGGTTATCCGATGTTTGTCGTGTTTAAAACTTTGATGTTTGTAGATGCCGCTTTTAGCATAATTAATGCAATTCTACTTCTGCCGGATGGTGACCCGACTTTCATCGGACGCGCGCTCGATAACTATAAGATTCTGACACGATATTTTGCAGATAATACTTCGATTGTAATCGGCTGATTTTTACCACGCACATCCACCCTACCCACCCCCCTAGGATTGGAATGCAGGAATACACTGTTGCCACATGTTTAATTTATTCATAATTAGTCCTATATGAAATACGTTGTGTTATTTCTTTATTATAAATATTTCGTATATACATTGATGATTCAGCAGACTCGCGCAGATTTGATTTGCGATGAAGTCCCATATCAAGTCATACTATCCTCGTCTCTCACCGTGGCTGCAGACGTGGTTGTACCTATAACAATTAAAATAAGAGATTAAACAAAGTACAGCGTTCAATAAATTTGATTATGCAACATTTTTATACTTCCCGTGTTCAAGTAGCACTGCCTAGATGAAAACATAATAGCTCCGCGGCTGCAGTCAATCAATTTGCGCAAATATTTATAAGTTTTATAAGAGCGTATGTATATTACATCCACACTAGAAGCTCCAACTTCTCCAACTGAAGCTGAAAAATGTTGAAGTCTTGAAGTTTGCAACGAACTTTTCTTTTTTTCCCCTAAAAATATTTAGTCTCCTCCTATTTTTTCACTCTAACCTGGCATAAATACTAAAAATTATAGAAAATAATCGAAGGATTATCTGCGATAGTGTTGTCGAGAGGATATCCGAGCTATATCGGCGATGTATCGAGTTGATTTTAGCATCTCAGGTGTGTCCGATAAAAGTCTGAGCCGACAATTTCACGCGAGGGGAGAAAAAATCAAGTAATCATCCGAGTGCACTTGCATCTGCGGTGTATCCGATGATTGTCGGCTTACCACCCGGCTAGGGAACCGAGTCGACGGCGTATCTGCTAAATGTCGCGGTAAAATAATTTCTTGACTTCTATCAATTTTTTACTATCCGAGAAGGTCGCGTGATTATCCGACTAAAGTCGTTTTTAAGCAGCAAAAAAGGGCACTATTGGACACATATCGCGGTGTTATCCGCTAATTGTCGAGAAATCGAGTCACTCGGGACAGCATGATTATTTAATAAATCTATAATAGTAATATTTATACCATAGACCGGAAACGGTCTCAATTCATGGAACTGACAAGAACCTCTCCCAAGAACCGTATCTTATGTACCGCTTTAAAGAACCATGTGAAAGAACCGCTTTCGAGAATCAGTTCTCAAAAATTGGTAATACATATATAGACCGTTTATTCAGGAACCACGGCTCTTTATGCAGCAAGATAAGACATTTTTATCCATATATATATATATATATATATATATATATATATATATATATATATATATATATATATATATATATATATATATATATATATATATATATATAAATCATGTATTTAGCAGTGCATGAATATATTGGTTGTACAGTATGTACTGAAAATTAATGATATTTTATACCGTGAAGATATGACATGATTCATGTTATGTTGACGTTGATGTCAACAGACTCACAGTCTAGTGACGGTCCCACTCTAATTCCTCTGGATACAAAAGATCACAGTGAATGACATAATATTATGTATATCGTTATCGTAAACTTGCAAGCTGCGTTGGCACTACTCACTACTTAATGTATTATCATGCACCATATGTAATTAAAATTCAATATTACTATATAGCAGAGTAATGTTTAACTAAGATTGGTTTAATTAAGTAAATATATAAATGCACTACATGCACATTGCACAGTAAAGCATCAAAATAGATGAAACAACATTAAAAAAATCAATGAAAAATTACTTTTATATAAGCTCGTTCTGTAAACTACACACAAAAATTGAGCCGGCTTCGAAAATGTTCCTTTGTTTTAACAGCTGGATATGACGTCGTTACCTGTTTACTACGTTTATAAATATTATGGTCGATCATTGTTATTTCTTCGTTTAGAACTTTGAACTTGATAAGAATGAAAGAAACTCCACAAAAAAAAGTTCCATGCTCTTCATGCGACTCAATTTTGTTAGCTCAAAAAACAAGATCAACCAATGAATGTGTCGTATTTTGTTGGTCAGCCAATCCCTGTTGTTGAGATTCACTTTACTTTACAGAACAAGCTCTAATTATTTTTTTTAATTTCTCAATTTTGTAGATGTTGTACTGTACTATAGTTTCAAGGTTTGTTCGCAAAATCTGTTTCTCTTTTCCTAAAAATATGCAAATTATTCAAATATATAGTTATACATTTTTTTTTTCTGTAAACCATAGAAACAGTATTTTTAAACAAACCTAAATATATATTATATTAAAAGGGTTCCATAGAAACATTCTTAAAACTTGATATTGTTTTAGTTATTTTTAATATTTTGAAACAATAGTAACAATATTTAAATTTGTAAAGAGCTTTTTTATATTTAATACTTGAAGTTGAAAATTTCAATTAATACATTCTAATAAAATATTGAACAAATATAAATAAATACGTATAATAATAAATCATTTTTTTTTTTATAAAATTGACGAAGACATACAACTGCAACAATTTTGTGATTAATGTACAAAATAGAATTGTATTGGTTAAATAATATAATATATCAAAGCAATAAAATTTGAAAACAAAATATATATATATCAGATACAATATACTCCAAGATGAAATATGGTTTCTGCAAAAACGTTGTTTTTATATCTGAAATTTATAGTTATAAAGATACGATTGCTTTGTTGCATTATACTCTCTATTATTTTTATATATAAATGGAAGCCATTGATTATTACAAAAAAAAATTGAAAGCAGAAAGTGTATTAAAAATATAATTAATTTTTGTGTTTGCTTTCAACTATATTTATTCCTCTGAGAGAATAATATGTTTTATGGTTTCCTTGATTATAACAGAGTAAAATATTTTATATATTAGCGATAAATCTATAGCTATTGATAAGGATGTAACATGATGTTTAAACTGATAAAAACATTTGTGTTTATAACTGGATCTGTTGCATTGCGTTTTTTTTTTTTTTTTTTTTTTTCAATCAATGCAAGTTATATTTACATTGGATTTTCTATTACTGCCTTTTTAAATTTGTCTCAATAAAACAAATTCTAAATCACAAAAATTATGTGATTTATTTTTAATGAAATAAAAGTAATAATATCTTGTACTACGTTTTATATAATATTTTTTCGAACCCAAGATATTTACAGTTTATCTTATCAAATTGAAATTGTAGAATTGAAATAGAATTGAAATATAGTTAAAAGCTAAAGCGTTTCTGCAGAGCAATATTATGTATCATCTGATGTTAAAAGTTAGGTGTAAGAGTGGGCCAGATATGAAGTAAGGCATAAACCTTTCAAAAAAAGTATCTTTATTTTTTAATATATACGATTATTTAAATTTAATATTATTTTATGTATAATTATAGTAACCATTTCTTTAAAAAATATATATGACCATTAAAATTAAGAATAAAAGAGTGACACGTTGAACAATTTTTAATTTTTGCAAACTTAGTGATCAACTCTGGAAAAAAATGTGCTGAACGACATATCTATGTGCTTCAATGACATAACATTTTGTTATAGGACGTCTGCTGCTTTACTATATGTTACAAAGAGAAGTGCCTTTAAAACAGAGCTTCATTTCTTTATTGGTGAAAAGTAACTTTGTTATACAGCATATTTATAGTTATGGCAGCATATATAATTAACACTTCAGTCTCTTCTTCCCGTAAAGTTGTTTACTCATTGGTTTTTCTGCAGGGAAACAAACTTGAAGCTGACTATTTCAATAACAGAAAAAGAAAGAAAAAACAACATATTTTTTGGAGTATAGAAACATGTACAATCCCATACATAGTAACCAAAGATTTATTATTATTATAAACTGTAATAAAATTTATTACACACTCATTAAATATCTTCTAAATGGTATTTATCTTAAGCAAAGTAGACAGTCTTAGTGATGTGGTCATGAAAGTGCCTAGAAGAGAAAAAGAAACACTCAAGTTGTTCAGTTGACCACTTTACTTGCTCATGGGAAGCAGTGTTGCCAACATGCGGTGGATGTAGTGGTCACATTGGCTGGCAAACTGGGCGGTACAAAACAATAAGTCAGAGTAGAGAGGTGTCATTGCAATGTGACAATGACCACTATATACTCCATACCCTTTAAACTTATATCTTTTACATATTATACGTATAACTATATATTCTGTACAGTATATGTATGTACTCGTTGCTGTAATTAATTATATTCATACTTAATTGTTTAAAATTAAAGTAATTATTTTGCTTGTTTTTTTTTATGGTGAGAGAAAATGTGATCGCATTCAACATAAATTATAAGACGAAATTCGTTGATAGTTATTGTCAATAATGATACTCTCTATAAAATTCTGGTATGGAGCCTTTCCTGGTATTACCGGAATACATTTTCTAACCTACCACTTTCCAATTCAGATTTAGGTGTAAAAGTGGAGCTAGTGATAGATATATATCTACTAATATCTTACATATAGATATTATCACTATAATTTTAAATATTAACGAAATAGACCAAATGAAACAACATGACTGAGCCTCGTAATGATTGGACTCAAAATGGGATCTCGAAAATTGATTAAAATTTTTACCACAATATAGATGTAGCCCCACAAGAGAGCGTGAAAATACTTTAAAGTATGCTATTTGCGTGACAATTCCGGTTTCTGACGTAAGCATCAGGCATAAATTAGTGTGAAAAGTTGTGCGGGTTGCATAAATTTAAAATTTCTGGTCACTGCTACGGCTCTACATAGTTGAGTTTTGAGACAAACTAATGTTATTATTATGTAAGTCCTGTCAAATGTTTTTTGGTTTAAATGTTAATATTTTCTTCTGGTTTATTCCTTTAAGAAATACTAAAACTATGGATTACTGTCAAGATTTAACCTCGTCTTTTTAAAAAAGGAACTTTTTTTTTTTTTTAGTAAAGACGATTAAATAATAAAAATTAACCAATCACAGGCGATGCAGAAAAAAAAGCATGTCCATAAATAGCATATAGTGTAAAAATTCAAGTGAATTGAAATGAGGTATATTATAAATATTTTTAAGCTACTTAAGCTAATATAAAAAAAATACAGAAACTTTTCAGAGAGAGAGAGAGAGAGAGAGAGAAAAAACTAAAATAAATAAATTAAATAAAAAAAATTGCCACGTTTGACTTGTAATCTCTTTATACTATATCTGAATGAATAATGTAAAAAATAGACTATTATATTCAATGCTGACGCATGTTAAATAATTATTAAATGTTGAAATTATATTTATATAGATATTAAAAACTTTTATGTCTCCTTAACGTATTTTTCTTTGACTTTTGTATAAATAGTTTTTTTTCGTAATATAAAAGTCTTTCTAAAGTAACTTATTAATTATCAACTACGCAATATCATAAAAATTGTAACGTAGAAATGAAAAATATGAGTACTTATATGATGGTGATGATGATAAATAATGTAACAAAGGTTGTGGCTATTTCTAAAGCAGTAAGTTTTAATACCCTCTCTTTCAAGTGAACCTCACTGGCAAAGTGCTACAAATATATATATATATATATATATTGTGATGCGTAACATAATATTTAAAACACTTTCCTCCTCTATCTCTGTCATTGCTGTTGTTTTAAAGCTGAATAAACAATGATATTGCAGAAAGTGTCAGAAAATGTAGAATGAATGAATGGATAACCAGCAAACACCCTCTCTCTCTCTCTCTCTCTCTCTCTCGCCTTCATATAGACAGTCGCTTACATCCAAATAATATTCTCGCGAAAATACACAGAATTTGTAAAACAAAAGAAACATGTTTATGTAAATTTACTTTCATTCCATTTGAGCTTTATTTAAAGTAAAAAAAAAAATAGAATTTGTGGGTTATATTAGTGTAACATAAAAAGACTTTAAAAGGAATTTTAACATACAGAAATCGTATATAAATGTTGATGTTAAATAATTATTAAATAAAAGTCATTAAAATATTAAGTTATAATAATAATTGAAAAAGAAAATTATAAAGGAAAATAGGCTGTCACTGTATAAGTTTTAATTTTGTGTTAGAAGGAAAAAAGTAACAATTTTAAAGGAAAAATTATAAGCATGCTTCATCATTTACGCGAATGCACATGAAAAAAGTTCGTACGAAAATGGTCCAAAATCTCTCTCTCTCTCTCACTAAATCCACACAAGTCTCTGGCTCCCAAGGTTTCAATTTCCTGGTTGTGCTTTGCACATTTCCTCAAAGTCGATCTTTGGCCTCACTTTCTTACATTTTTCTCTTGCTTGCATACACATAAGCGCACGACAGGTACCCGTCACCTAACATACGAGAAATCTGTTTTGTCGTATCTCTCTCACCACCTTTCTCTCGCTATAACTTTATATAATATTAAATATCAAACGTTCTGTCTCTCTCCCCCTTTTTATTTTTTACTTAAATTTAATCAAAATCAATACGTCAGCTTTTATATTTAAAAAAAAATGACAAAAATCATTAATGATAAAAGAAAGAAATAAAAAAAGCTTTCAAAAATGTTGATATGCTTTTCATGATGTGTGATTTGTAAAAATTTATATATTGAATAACTGAATAAAAATTTATATTATTATTATTATAAAAAGTGCTGTTTATTATATTTTATTTTTGCAAGTCAAATCTTTATTGTATTCTATAAAAATTCTTTTGTGGCTTTTAAGTGCAATGGTATAGTGATAAAATACGTTTCTTACTTATTTTTTTATTATTGTTTTTATATATTACTACTACTATACTTGTATAAAATTCCAAATATTTCACACTAAATTTCGCTTTATTTGTGCAAGACAAATACAAGAAAATGTCACAGACATGTTGTACAATATTCGGAAGCATGTTATACCATAATACACAACCACAAAAAAGAGGGTTTTGTAGTTCCGAGAGAGAGAAAAAAAGGGAAAAACAAGGTTCCACTTTAAATGTTTTTGTGTCATTTTCACACAACATGTGTTAAATGTTTGGACCTTTTTTTTTTTTTTTTTTTTTTTTTTTTCATTTTATCATTATTAATACCTACGTATGTTTGCATTTATGTTCGTTTTACTTCCAAAAATCTTATATTGTTCCTCACAAAACAAATAAAAATAAATCAAATTTAAAGCTGATGATGCATGTAATAACCAGTTATTTAGAAAAAATATGTAGTAATTATATCAGACATTGAAAGGCATTTCATAAGCATTAAAATATATTTCATTTTTTCGTAATATTATAGATTTTCTTTGGTACGTACAGCTTTTTATATCATTTTTATTTGTAATGAAAATATTGTCCTTTCAAAAGTTTATATACTCAAAACGCATGAGTGATTATTACAAGAATAAGTACAAACATATTTTAAGTACTGTATAGTACATCATAATATTAAATAAAAATAAAGTTTTTCTTAATCATCTCTTAGTAAGCAAAAGAAGGTAAGAAATATATTGACCCAGGCAGTTCATAGTAACGTTCATTGATACAACGAGCGTTGGTCTTGTCATTATTTATAATTAACAAAATAATAATTAATAAATATATTTACAACTACATTCATTACAGTTCATTTACAATAGTCTCACCTTTTTTAGAACAAAGGTTTATGTAAGACGTCATAATTTAGTCAGTAAAATGTTCAAAATTTGAGGTAAATTCAGTATGTTATTTACTTCATAAATATTTCCTCTTTTTTTTACAAATAAAAATTCATTTCTATTTAAATCTCTAAACTATACTTTATTATATAAATATCACTTTAACATAATCCTTAATTTATCTTTTTTTAAATAAATTTTTATATAACTATAAAATTTTAGCTTTTACTATAAAAATGGATCGATATTATTTTCAGTGTGAGTAAAGCTATTGCAATGTAATTTCGTTATTTTGTGTTATAAAATATTGATTCTACTCTTGATGTTGGGTTATATGCATTTTTTGTTTGAACATTTGAAAGATTGATCCTCTTCATGATATTTTGCAGCATCGTTGCAGAGAGAGAGAGAGAGAGAGAGAGAGAGAGAGAGAGAGAGAGAGATGAAGTATCGCGCTGTGTAAAATACACTTCATTGAAGTCATCTTCATATGAAATCAAACACTCTTAATGCATGACAATCGCCTCTCTAATTGTTTTGAAACTCAATGCAATTCATGTCATATATTTTATACAACCATTTTATTATAATAAAAAGAATTCACATTGTTGAATTTGTTGAGTTTGGATTTTCTGAATAATTAAATAATTATGTATTCATAATTATGATCTATTATAGTATAGTAAAATTTTTAATTTTTCTCCACTTTACAAAATAAATTATTTTCTAACATACTTTGGTCAAACAGGCAATAACAGCCTTTAAAAAATAATAATAAAAAGTAAATTTAAACAATGTCCATGTTGAAAAGACTTTGAAAATGCTTACAGATTTTGCAACTAAGTTTTTCCTTTAAAGTAAGCTACCTATGTCATTTTTAAAATTTATGTTTTGATCAATAAAAGTATAATTATAAAAATTAGGCACAGGACTAATTCAAAGTAACGTAAATAATGTCATGGTTGGGAAATCTTTTGTTTCAACGTATAAAACTTGCAAACTTATTGTTGTAAAGAAATCAGACATGAAATCAATATATTATGTGACTGGTATCAGTATTTTCCCCCATTACTAAAAATATCAAATCTGCTTTCTTTTTTATTATTATTCTGAAGCCAAAATAAAACTTCTCAAAGACTTTTTAGATATTTTTTTCCCTCTTGCTTTTGTTGACAACTTTTAAATATTAAATTATAGTCAAAATAAAATGAGTTGTTTACAAAAAAAAAAAAAAAAATAATTAATTAATTTATTGATTCAACTTATTGGAAGAAGTCGCACTGACACCGTATTTATTGATTGGCTTCCTACTGATTAACTTTAAAAATGTTATCGCTGTTTGTGAACAAAATATTTACTAGACAAACTGTTGCTCTGTTCTTGGCAAAAAATAAAAAATAAAAAGGCAGAGTTGCGGAAATTCTTAAGTGTTGTCTTCTTCCGCTTTCTTCTTAGATATTCCTTACTATAGAGCTTTAAACATTTCTGCTGTAAAATTTCAACAAAATAGGGTAAAAAAAATAATACGTGAAAAAAATGAATAAAAAGTAGAAGGGGAATTCTGCATTATATAGTACAAAATTATGTTAAGAAAGAGAATCGTTCAATATTATAAAGAAAGGAAAATATAAGAAATAGAAATTTACATCTTTGTTATGATGATTTTTTTAAGACACCAATAAGTATATATCAGTTCAAGTACTTATAAACTATATATTAATTTTTGATCTTTTTCATGACCTACCAAGAATATAGTTTTTGCAAATAAAATGATTATTCAATATACATATTATAATTATTATTAATAAACAAAAGCAATCATTTATAATTTCTAATCAAAAATAAGGAATCAATTTGTAACAAATATCATACAAGCAACAATTAATGATTTCTGTGTGATATTACATTGATAAAATGACATCAAACAATGCAAATTGACCTATATAACACATGCAATACAGATATATATACATGTAATGCAATAAATTTATGCACTATAATGAATTTAACCTCTCTCTTGAAAGAAAAAACAACAACAGATGAAATACATGACATTATTTTAATTCTATAAAATATAAACAAACACAAAAGTCATTAATCAAAATGGTATATACACATGTTAAACTTTTTAATTCATATATTTAAAAAAAAAAAAAAAAAATTGTTGATGTTAAATATGAGAGTATTGGTAAAAAAAAAAAAAAAAAAAAAAAGTATATTTTGGGGGAGGTTTGTTGTGACGAATGGCACTGAGGTGTTCACACATTTGAACAGCGTGTGTCCATGACAGCAGGTGCGACGACTAACTCGTGGTGTGGTATGGTGCTCCTGATTGATCATGTTCACTCTTGTAAACTCATCATCAACATTGCTTACAATGACGTCATTAATGCCTCATCAAATTTCTATCATTTACCTTATATATTATATATATATATATATATATATATATATATATATATATATATATATATATATATATATATATATATATATATATATATTATTTGATAAATATCTTATTATTATGAACATTTTTCACTTAAATTGCACTATCAAATTCTATGTACCTTTTATGAAATTTCCCATGAAAGTAAAATATTTTCTAAATTATAGAATTATCTTAACAAAATTGATATACGTCCCCTGTGGAATACAATAGCAATACAATTTATATTCAAAACATCATACTAAAATTTTATTTTATAAATAAAATTATGTTTAAAATTGGATTAGTTCACAGTTTATATTATATTTTTAGATTATATAATTTCTTTTTGACTTTCGCCCTTACTATGTGTGATTATGAATAAGAAACAATTAACTTTTGTCAATAATATATATATATATATATACATATAATTATTTATATATACACATTCCTTAATATAAAAATTCTGAGACGATAACGTGTTGTAATTTAAACAAAAGGGGTTGTTCGTTCATTTTAATATTTAAATTTCAAATATTTCTCAAGCATATTCTATTAAAAATAGCCCTGAATTTAGTTAACTTTGTTACTTTTGTATTGGCACTCATAGGTTTTCTTAGCATATTAGGATTCTTGGTGAAAAGTAACTACCACAAATTTAAAACAAACAAGAGGTCATTATCCTTAATTAAAACCTTGCATCAACGATCTTTTTATTACTATTTTTATTATTATTAAAATTATGACTTGCCATGGAAAAACATGCATAGGATTTTACTTTTAGAGACTATAAAAAGAAAGTACATATTCTAAATTTCAAAATACTGTTAAATATAAATCTAATTTAATCTTTTATTACTTTTGCTATGGTATTTTTTGTTCAATTTAATTTAAAATATTTAATCTATTTTATTACATTTGAAGTATATTAAGTGCTGATATTTGGGGAAAAAAAGAGTAAATAAATAAAATACAACTAAATAGTTTCACTCTCTACTGCATCGCAATTGAATTTACAATAGAATGCATTGAAGAGTACAAGTCAACAAAAATTTTATATTTACTATACAGTAAAACTAAAATTTAAACTAATTCTTTTTTTATTTCTCCTTTATCATCATTGTAAAAAAAAAATGAATGAAAGCTCATATTTTGTTTTCTATTTCATCTGTATTAATTATTTGATTTAAATTTAATTGTCCGCATTATTACGTCGTGATTTAATAAGTTGACTTTGACTATAAATATAATGTTTATACATGCATGTAATGGTTAAACGTGTATATGTGCATGCTCACAACATCCTACAAATAAATGGTCCACATCGTGTTCTCACAATGATAAATGATATCATGCATGTTGTTGTGCATCATACTCTAATTACTATTATCAAATCACATTCACTATTATTATTTAAAAAAAAAATACTTTATTCAGTCTGGACAATTTAATAATAATAATAATACATATTTTTGAATCATTATATTGATTTTTTTCTTATAAAATCTAAAATTTATTTTCATAATGGAAGAACAAAAAAAAAGTGGTTTATTATTTTAAAGTGAGCAATAATATTTTAATACCACATTTCATTTTAGTATAATAGCCATATTAATTTTATGCTTGAATGATAATTTTTTTATTGATTTTATGACAGAGTACAGAATGAAAAAAAAACTCTTTTAAAAGTAAAATTTATATGAGGTTTTTTTTTTATACATTTAATATAATACTAATATTTTAGCAGATTTTTTTTGGTTGTGTTTTGTAGTCTGTACATGGATAATATTCATCTTGAGAGAGAGAGAGAGAGAGAGAGAGAGAGAGAGAGAGAGAGAGAGAGAGAGAGAGAGAGAGAGAGAGAGAGAGAGAGAGAAATTATGAGTCTCCAACTAAAATATAATCATGATCATTCCTTATAATACACGAATCACTTTCCTAGAACATTTTGAGTAATAAAATTGCCCACCCAATTCTCTTCAATTTACAAAGAAATTCCAATTCTCAAGTGGTTAATTAAGTCCATTATACATATTCAACTATACTAAAGTTCTCTTTATTGTTAAATATATGATTGTTATAATATATATATATATATATATATATATATATATATATATATATATATATATATATATATATATATATATATTTCTTTTTCCTCAATCAAAATAAATTACTTAACCATTTAGATAGGACGGTATATTATATACATTTATTCTAATTTCAGTCTTTGTAAGTTTTAATATAAGTTTTTTTATCCTATCTATAACTGTACACACAGGATTGTGATAACATATTTTTAATTTTACTATTTAAAATCAGCGCTTAGTTTGAAATATTATTCATTATGTGAAACACTAGCACTGAATTTAAATTGTAAAATAATAATGTTATTGTGTGTAATTTTAAATATTTGAATTGAATTTTTTTTCTGGCGTGAAATCATCTTTTTATTTTTTCAACAACAATTTTCAACAACAAATATCAATTTCTATGAACAATTTTAACACTAAAACCAATAAATAAATAACCCAATCATATTCAATAATTTAGTATTTAAATTTTCGTAGCTATATTAATCTTTAAAGTATACTATTATTATTGGAAACAAAAATCAATATTTAAAGTACATAAAAAAGCAATGTTTAATGTGCATTTAATGCGGCACAATTTTTGAAGCGACGATATCTGGCCTTACTGGCTCATAGTGTGTCACCCCAACCTGGCGTAGACATGGCTTAAAATTTATGACAGAACAAGATTCATAAATCCTGGGGAAAAAAATACTAAGCCAGATATATACCCCTCTGACTTCCATTTGCTCACTTTCAAAACAGAGCATAGAATTAAAAAAATTGCTAAATCAAAAACTAATACATCAAGAATCAATAAATTAAAAACAAGTTTATCAAAGTTTCAAACATATATATAATATATATTTACAATTGTAATTTCAGATACATGTTTCTATACTATTTTGTACCACAAAATGTTATGTTTATATTTATTACCTTTTAGTTATAACTAAAATTTATTTATCTACAAGAAATTGCAGATGTTTCTGCACAATTAGGCGACTTTAGTCACAAAATGTTTTATTAGTAAATGTAAATTTTTTGTCAACTTTAAATTTTACAAACAAAAATACACATAAATTTTTTCTCACAGAGGTAAAAATTTAAAACAGAATTTATTTTAAAAAGTAGGATTACATTTTGTATAGTTTAAATAACAAATATAAGGAAAAATTTTGTGTCGTATTTAAATAACAACTTTCAAAAGATTTTTTTTTAAATAAACTATAAGTATAAACTTTGTTATTTAAATATCTTTTGAAGGAAATGTGAAGTATTGTGTGATTTAAAACAACATAGAATATGGTTAACAGCATCCCATTACCAAAAGTGTTTAAAAATAACCAGATAGGAAAAAAAATCAACAGCACCCCACGATTTTTTTTAACTTAATAATTTACGTTACCGTTATTTTGTTTAAAAAAACTTTTGTTTATTTAAAAAACAATGTAGTTTAATGTTGACTTTTAACACTAAAAAAAATGTATATGTAAACACATTTAGTAACGCATAAAATTTTAACTATTTAACATTGTGCCTATACATCAAGTTATATAATAATATTAAAACACTTTTTGCGTGTCAATCTGGTCTAAATTTTAGTATTAAAAGTTTTATACTCCTGTAGTATTTAATAAATATTCATTGTAATTTTGAAAAAAGTTCATATTTTTTATATGATTTTATTGTAATAACTTGCAGCTTGTATTAGTTTAAAATTTATTTTACATGGTGGTATTATTATTGTTGTTTTGAAAAGTAATAATTGTCATTTTCATGCCAACGTGTAATGCATATTTGTGTTATCAGGTAGGGGAGAGGGGTTGTTGAAGAGGGCGTGTCATACAATGATGGCCAGGCGAGGAGGGTATAAGGGTAAGGGGAGAGGTTTGACATACAAGCGGTTATCATCAGAAAACAGCCACTCTGACATCAGATTATTGATATCATGCTCGATTTATTTTTAAAAAATTTGACTCATTATTTTATTATCATTACAAGTACAAAACCTTCAATTTTTTGTTTAAATTTGTTAAACAATTTTGAAACAAGTTTGCGATAATTTTTATTGCTTACGGAAGTGTATGTTTTGTATAGTTTATTTCCTTTGTGATTTTGTTGTATTTTTTTTTTTTTTTTTTTTTTTGTTATTAGAAAATTGAAAAATAATCGGATTAAAAGATCGAATGGTTTGAAAAAATTGTTACTTCCGATCAATTGAATAATTTAACTTATTTCATCGTAAATAAAAACGGGTTTAGTTTATAAATAAGGTATGGACTATTTTTGGCTTATATACTTTTAAATTTAAAAGGTACTCTATTTACTTTTCTTAAATAATCTACGAGTCAATAAATTTGAATTACTATTGTTTATTTAAAACAGTAAAATATATTTTATTGTTCAATATTTAGATATGGTAATAATGTGTTTAAAATTAATGTTTTTATTTTAATATATTGTACAAAATTTTAGATTGTAAAGAGTATAAAAGTAATTTTTCAAGGCTATACATCAACAAAACATAGATGAGTTGCTACTTAAGAAATTTCTGCACGTATAAACTTGGCAGACTTGGGCAGTAACGTCGTTACATAATTTTACTACTTTTTGAAAAAATAAAACGTAACTTCATTACTTTTTGATACCAGTAACGAGTAACGGTAACGCGTTACTTTTTCAAGTAATTTTTGCCAAGCTACGACACAACTTTCTGATATTTCAAGCACAGAAAGAAATAAGCTTCTATCTATAAGTACATAAATAAATATGCTTTTCGTCATTATATAGTAATTCAAAATTGCACTTATGATTTTGATTTAAATCTGTCTATATATAATTTATAGGAAATAACATCAATATTTTTAACATGTTTTTGAAAATATTTTTATTTAATTAGAAAGTATTTAAAGTAAATAAAGTAAAGTAATGCTAACAGTAACTTCACTTCATTTAGGACTAGTAAGTAGCGTAGTGTCAATACTTTTCAAAAACTGTAACGAGTATAACGTAACGTCATTACTTTTTCCTGGAGTAGTGAGTAACGTAACGAAGTTACAAAAAATCAGTAACGTGGCCAAGTCTGAAACTTGGAAATGAGACATATTTAAAAAAAAATAACAAAAGAAGTAATTTCCCTGTAATTTAAATAATAACCAGTTTCAATTCCCATTTCGATATCTCACTCGACGTCTCTCTGTATGATACCATTGCTAACAACTACTGTCTGCATTAATTAAATATAATATTGTTGAAGAAAATATTTCCTGGAAAAGTGTAGAAAATATTATAAAACTTTAATAGTTCTCTCTTTTTATTAATCAATACCCCCTTTTTTTTTCTTTTGTCATTATTCATAAATTGTAACCTTCCTCTGTTTCATCTTTTTTTAACTATGTAATCAATTTTTATTATCTCTCTTGTTCTCATTTTCCTCCTTTCTTTAACGTGTTGATGGAAAGTTATTCAATTTGTTTTCTTTATAATAACAGCAAGCGAGAGAAAGAGAAAGAGAGGGAGAGAGAGAGAGAGAGAGAGAGAGAGGGGGGGGGGGGATGGGGAAGATCAGTTCTTCCTATTTTTTCCTGGATCATTTAGGAACTCTTGTTTTCAACGTTAATGACATCCAAAAGAAATGAAATTGAACAGCGTTGTTAAATAAAGATTGAATATTAATCTCATCATGAGCTGTAATTATATATATAATGTTCAACATGAAATCACAATATAAATATAGTTACATTCAACAGCAGCAGGAGATGAAAATAGAGAGAGAGAGAGAGAGAGAGAGAGAGAGAGAGAGAGAGAGAGAGAGAGAGAGAGAGAGAGAGAGAGAGAGAGCAATACAGTTGAGTGATTACGGCTATAGTATTCTAAAATACGTAGTTTTACACGAGGTGAAAAGCTCTTGACTGTGGCTTATTCAAAAAATGATTGATTAATGAGTAGTTGTATAATATATAATATGATATAATATTGTCATTAAACAACTTTAACGTGTAAATGAAGAAAAAATAAATTTCCAACAAAAATTTACCACTCAATATTTTGAAAGCTTTATATAAGCGAATGAAAAGCTTTTATAACTATAATTACATATAATTTTTTGAGGTATTTTATGAATTTTAATGATACATATAATTACTAAATTTTATTATTCTGTTTTTAGTAACCCATCAACAAATATTTTATTTATTTCCTATATATTTTTAAATGTTAGTGAGAATTTTGTTCTTTGAATGTAAAAAAGTAGTAAAATTTTAAAGTGTGTAGTACCTATTTTTACTTTAATAGTTATCTCCTTACGAGAGTATACATATAACTGTGTGAGCTTTAAACAAATAAAATTTAAGGGATGAGAATTGTGTAGTGTAACTTCTTTCAAATTGAATTACTGGAGTTCAAACAAAAGAAAATGAAAAAAAAAGTTCAATTGTTTTCTCCAAAAATGTGTGAGTTATAAGGCAAATGATAGGATATTTTATTTTAAACACATATTATATTAAAGTGTCGTTGAATTCTTGGCTATGTGCCATGATAAAAAAAAAATGATATTTTTTTTTCTTCACTTTCACGACCGTTTTTCATTCTTATGTATAATAATAATAATATAGAAGATGGCTGGTTTCTGGCACAGGGTATTTGTGTAAAGATAACAAGGGAAAAATGCTTTCGCTCTATGGTCTTTTGCATTAGTTTGGTAATTGTCACCGCTTAGCCTTCTTCACAAATAGTTGAGAGCAACTTGAGTTTTCTTATGTGAAATCGCCCACATATTCTCCATATATATTTTTTTTGGGAGGGCAATAGTGCAACGTCGGCACTCAAATACATGAAGTTTCAAGGGTTGAGCAGTCGTGTATCCCGTTTTTGTTTCATTCTTCTAGAAAAAAAAGAGGGTTTAAAAAAAAGAGAGAAAGAGAGAAGATCAACAGCTACTGTGTCAACCCTCATAATATGAAGTAATTTTTTCTAACTTTCTTTTTATATACGTATACACTTAGCCCTTACATTTTCTATCTTGTTTGTAAGCTTGAAAAATATTTTCTCCTAGAATATGCTGATGTATATACTTTCATCTATAATGCTTATTAAACATTCTTTTTTATTATAAAAATTGTGCTATATATTATTAAAAAAAACTTTTAAAAAAGACAGATGTGTGAGGAAGGGTAGAGGAAATTTATTAATTACTTAATTAAAACTATGATTTTAATTAAACCTCTGTGTTCAATTGTTTTTTAGTAAATTTGTTAAAGGGTATATACAGTATTATCTAACCATATGTTATCATCCGTTTTATTTTTTTATGAGTGTTTTAAACGATATATCACATGAGAAAAAAAATCCTCTTTTTCATATAGTTATGTTTATTTTTAATATTTTTATCATCGTTGTATAAAAGTCCCGACTCGGCGAGTCATGCAAAAGGTTACAAATTTAGATGATTTCTGCTGATTTTTTATTTATTTTTTTTTTTTTTTGACTAAGATTTACTCAATAAGGCAAGTGTCAGAAAAATGTACATTTATGGACAAAGAAAATATCCTCCCTGCAGCGGAATATAAATATCCTTGTAATACACATAATCTGTTAAAAAAAAGAACAACAAAAAAAAAAGAAAAGTAGACGCGATATTGTGTGCTTACTTTCAAGGGAGTGTGTTAGAATTCACAAACGGGGGGGGGGGGGGGTTCAAATTAATAAATCTTAATAAAATTGCTTACTTAAGCTTATAAAGTTAAACAACAATATCACTGTTTACTTAATATGACAGATAAACACAATAGAAAAGTATTAAACAGAGTCAATGTTTATTTACGGCTATAAATAGATCATTAAAAACCAAGGTTTACGTTATAAGCCTGGATTAAGTGCTATTTTAATTATCTTGTTGCTATCTTTGAATGTATTGTTATACTATACTACACTAAAAAAAATCTATATATAAAGAATATGAAAATAGAAAATAGATATAAAAATAAATTATATAGGCAACGCTGAAAAACAACAACAACAACTAAAAAAAATAGCAACTCAAATCAAAACAATAATTTAACGTAAGTACCCTATTCAAAAATACATTTTAGTATTTTTTTTTTCTACGTACATTATAAATTACTCCAAGTAATATGTTATAAAAAACCGTAATAAAACTGTAATAAATAAGTCTGTACAACACAAAAAAACACGTATCACAAATACGTATTTCCGTGGGGTTTCAGGGGAAGGGGGGCCATTATAATATATTCAAAAATATTACTAATAATTTAACTTTTATTCTTTAAAATTATAGTTTACTTTAAGAGTTAAAAACATATTTTATTATACTACAAAAAAAAATTAAAACAATAGTTCCTATGTAATGAAAATTAAAGGGTAAACTACATACAGTAAAAAAATAATAATAAAACTAGCATGTTATACATATTCATATATATTTGTAACAATTTTCCTTACTGTTGAATTTGTATGTAACAAATAAATGTACACATTTTTTTTTTCTGTCTCTGAGTTTGGGCTATTGACGCGAGCGACGAAAAGAGATGGGGTATAGTGTGTTAGAGATTGGGGGGGTGGGTTTTGTAGATAGCTATGGTCCATTGTAGTGGTCGAGAGAGAGAGAGAGAGAGAGAGAGAGAGAGAGAGAGAGAGAGAGAGAGAGAGAGAGGAGAGAGAGAGAGAGAGAGAGAGAGAGAGAGAGAGAGAGAGAGAGAGAGTTTATGATGGTGGCAGTGCGCGACTACTGATAAATAATCTCTCTTGCATCTGGCCATGACGTACTCATGGACTATAAAGCAGAAAGCAAGCAAAATGTTAGAGAGAGAGAGAGAGAGAGAGAGAGAGAGAGGAGAGAGAGAGAGAGAGAGAGAGAGAGAGAGAGAGAGAGAGAGAGAGAGAGAGGATTGCACGTTCTATATAATAACACCATACATTGCAAAATACGAGATATATAAAATTTTATAAACACTTTTTGTGTATGATTATTTTAGACAAAATTGAAAATTTGTTTTAATAGTGTATATTTTGACAAAAACAGGAAATTAAGATTTGTATAGTATAATATAAAACTTTTGAAATCTACACTATATAGAAAATATATTTTAAACCATACTCTACATTTTATTATAGTAATTTGAAAATATTATCACCTAATATTAAAGCTATAGTATAAAGTGGTATAATAAGGGGTATATAATATTTTACTATAGTTTAGTTTTATACATTATAATACTATACAGACACAGTATATATCTAGTACTTATGCTATGTTACTTATTTATAATATTACATTAACATTTTATGTATTATATAGTGTGAGTATGTAACACTTTATTAAAGATATGTTAAATGTTATTAAAAAGGTATTAAAATATTTAATATTAAATGTTTTAATATTGTTTACGATTTTAATGGTATAGTATAAAAGTATATTATATAAACTATTATATAAACTTGAAAATCAAAATTTTATTACGAAAATATTAAATCTTGATGTAATTACCATAAAGGAAATCAAACTTTTATGACACTTTAAGTTATTAAAATTAAAGTGCGGGAGTAAATAAGTTTTCAACTTCTCAATAGGATAATTAACTTAGTTATATTTAATTCATTTAACTTCATAATATTTAGGTAATAAAAGTTAAAAAGTTATATGGATTTACATAATGAGGGGCAACTTAAAA